>JAVIWB010002085.1:0-290518 GCA_031893035.1 Dermolepida albohirtum
CTTAGCTTCTTTCGCTTCCAGTAGTTGACAATCATCAAGAAAAACTCGATATTTACATATTTGCGACGAATATAGTATTGGACCCGACAGGCTGTCTTGTAATAACCCATATATCGGAAACAATTTAGTACATATTTATCTAAACAAATATATCAGAGGATGGTACATATTGTGTCATTTTTATCTTACAACTTAAGCCTTCTAGCCCTATCTTTTCGAAGGCTTCACGATTTCATTTACATGTCTCTCACTTGTTCACTGTGTTCAGGTTTGTAAACCAATTGCTGATTAATTAAGATGTTAGTTCTTTGAGCTCAGTTCTGATGTTATTCTTTACAAAAGAACTTCTCAGATAGTTTTGACAGTAATGGTAAAAGGTGTAAGGGTCTATATGACAATATTTTTAAGTTTGCATATCATATGAATTCGATCAGTTTTACAGTAATATAAACATTAAATCAAATTTGACAATATTCTAAAGACAACGTTCTTTCTTTCTTTAGAACGGTTTTTTTTTTCCGTTAGCCTAATTACATATACTTCGAATATATACACATTAACATAATCGAGTATAATACTTATAACTTGATCATGAAGTCGATTACATGGAAAGTATTGGGTAAATGGACAATATAAGAAACACTTAGTGTAACGAAGATTAATTATTAAAAAGGATCATATATAATCATAAAATTCTGTTTTTGTTTTAGAATAAAAAATAGATGCTCATCAAGGTAACATAAAAGATTAAATTCTAATAATCTTGATATTTTTAATATATTTTTATTTATGATTTTCAGTTAATTTGATAATTTATTAATTCACGTAAGCTTCTATTGCACCAAAAGATATAATATTACATCATAATAGACTGTTACATTTACTAGGTTTATCTAATGTACTCTGCTTAAAGTATAATTCAAAAATGACGTGTCATGGTAACATTATTGCAAAATCTATAATTTCTCACCTCGTTTCATTGATAAATAGAAAACAAACGATTCTTGCTTTTTCCGTCATCCTGATATACAATACTACTGTGGGAAAAAAATAGTAAGACTTTGTTCATAATTTTTAAATTCTTAATTTATTCTTCCAAATCTATTTCGTCCCCTTCAAAGTAATCCCCCCTGGCCGCAATACACTTGTGCCAACGTTTCTTCCAATTCTCGAAACAGTTGTTAAAGTCAATTTCAGGAATAGCCTTCAATGCGCGTAGCGATTCACGTTTAATGTCTTCAATTGACTCAAAACGGTTTCCCCGGAGCGGTCGTTTGAGTTTGCTAAATAGCCAGAAGTCACACGGAGCTAAATCAGGCGAATACGGTGGTTGCGGCACGATATTGGTTGAAAATTTGGCGAAAAACATACACGAAGAATTAATGCAGTATGCGACGGTGCATTATCGTGGTGCAAAAACCAAGAGTTGTCGGCCCATAATTCTCGCCTCTTTTTACGAATAGCATTGCGCAAACGACGCGTAACACTCAAATAGTATTCTTTGATGACAGCTTGGCCGGTCGGAAGGAATTCGGAGTGCACCACACCTCGATAATCGAAGAAAACTGTCAACATAACCTTGATTTTTGACTTGCTTTGACGTGGTTTTTTGAGCGTCGGCTCACCTTTGATACGATATTCGGCCGATTGATCGTCTGTTTCTGGGTCATAAGCGTAGATCCAAGTCTCATCTCCAGTTATGATGCCTTTCATTTTGTCTTGATAGTCTGAAAGCATTGTTTCACAGACGTCAACGCGACGCTGTTTTTCGAAAAAAATGAGTGATTTTGGAACAAATCGTGCTTTCACTTTTCTTAGACCCAAATATCTTTCAAAATGGTTTTCACTGATCCTTCCGATATTCTAACGATGCCAGTAAGGTCTCTGACTGTTAATCGTCGATTCAATTCCTTGATTCTATTGACGTGTTGATTATTAGTTAATATTGATGGCTGTCCTGACGTGGTTCGTCATAAACGCGTTCTCGACCCTCTTTGAATAATTTGTACCAATTAAAAACACTTGCTCGCGACAAACAATTATCACCGAAGGCCTTTTGCAACATGCTGAACGTTTCGGCACCAGAAATTTGATTCCGTACACAAAATTTAATGAAACTTCTTTGTTGATTAATTTCATTCATTGTAAAAATCGCCGAATGCACTTTTTGTACTTCAGAAAGACAAGCGTATACTAAACACTAATGATTATTTTGATGTGACATTTGGCACAGATGTCACTGACAGTCATACCAGCCTAGAAAAAAAATATTTCGACGACTGGGTTTTTCGCGCGAAATTTAAATTAAAAAGTCTTACTATTTTTTGCCCACAGTAGTATATTAAAACTAATATCCAATATATCCACCCATAAGAACTTAGGATACAAGTTCATATAAATATTTTCTGAGGAAATGTAGAGAGATTTGCGATTCAATAACGAGAAATCTGCATGTAGTCGGTCGCGAAAGTTTTCGTACAATTCCTGAATATTGAAAACTATCAAATGTGAACACAAATGGATAAAGTACGTTTATTTCCATTTAAGAACATGAAAATACTTCAATAGCAATTCGAAAGCTGTTATTATTTCAAATTCCAAGAAGTTTAGGTCAATATTTTAGCATCAGATACTATAAATGTTTTTGTACACATTCGCACGAATTTGTTAAATCCTCTTCTTCTTAACATAGTCGGCCGTGTATTCATCGGCGAAATTACTAAAATGGTTAACTTAGTAATTTCTCGGGTAATAATTGAATTCGACCAATATTGTCTATGAATGTTGATATGCACAAGTATCAATACAACATGCACTATAATAACAGTATGCACTGTATATATCTTTTAATAGCATAAATACAAAATAAATTGACTAGAATAAAATAATTCTTATATTTACCATAAATAAACACTTTATATAGCGATATAATTTAACGTACATGATAATTAGGTGTACAGTTGATTCCCTTGTGTAATAAGTACCACAAATTATCGCCCTAATGTAGTTCTTCATCCTTGAACGTAATTAATAAAGTTGGGAAAAACAAGAGCTCATAGCATTACTAATATGTACATAAGTAACACTCGAATATGTACTATTAATATCTAAAATATGCCATTATTTGATATATAAGAAAGCAAGATCAAACTCTACATTAAATTAATGTATATGATGTTTATTGGAATAAATTTATTTTGAAAATAGCGATACAAATACATCATTATTCCTCGGGTACGTAGTTTCCTGGGAATTAACCAGGTTCTAATAGCTAAGTTCTAGTAGATCTGCATCCCTTACCGAAGGAAGGACAACTATCAACTATAATATGCATCCCTACTGTACTGTAATGTCCTACTATGAAAGACATCGGAACAGTTAGGGAAAGTCGTTTCGAATATTCCAAAATAATATACCCTTTGCACCATTTCTTTTTCTCAAGATAGAATTCAAGATTATTAATTTTGACGAGTAGACCATTCTCTAACAATTTAGATTTATTTTACTGAGTAGACAGCCAATAGAATGATAATATATCATTCTATAGGCTATCTCTGACTGTAAAACATTGTAAGGTCTTTAAACATATGAAAAATATGAGCTTGACAGAAGAAGCCATATGTAGACTCTGTTAAGTAGAAAAGAAGAAGCTATCCAGAACGCATTCTACAAATTGTGGATAAATATCGATTGGAACTCAACATAGAAAAATCACTCTTGAAGTTACCAAGTCTAGTTAATAGGACTAATCTAGAGAACGTACTATAACGAGACATATGTAGATTTGTAAAGATTTCAGTGGTTCAGAGGTTTTATGGCCATCTCAAAAAATCTATCTAGATTTGTCTTTTAATAATTGTTTTCTCTTCAATAACCTAAGAACTGATCTTGGAAACTCACATTTACAGGATGAAATGAAAATACATAATTATAATAATTCTTTTTGAAAAAAAACTGCTAATTATTTCTATTATATGGATATAGAACTAATAATTAGGTAATATAATATGCTGTAAAAATAGGAGATCGTTTCATTGAAAAATTAACAACCAACGTTTTTATGTCGGTCAACAATGTATGGTGTTTTCTACCAAACTTATACGATTTGCTTTATCTAAATTTAATTTCTTTATTTTGTAATTTTTGATTATTTCGATATTATGATTTTTAGACAAGTCTACCATAATTGGATGTATTCTCAATAGAAAAAATATTACTACGAGTATTATCCTTTTAACATATTTTTTATTTATCCAAGCCTATAATATTACATTTCCCCATACTTCATATGTTATGCCTCGTAATATTCTATATCTGAATACCTTTTTTTATGAATTTTCAGATGAATCCTACATGAAGATGGCTATAGAAACCATGGAAGAATTGGATTGGTGTTTAGATCAACTGGAAACTATTCAGACACATCGCTCTGTATCAGATATGGCTTCATTAAAGGTACGAATTTTATTCTTTCCTTTCCTTTTGAGCAAATGTAATATCATACTCAAGAAACAAAAAATTCAATGTAACCTAAATTATATGCGCTTTGTTTTAACTAAAAGTGAAAAAATGTATGCTTGTAATTCTTTTACCGGAAACATAAGTTTTCTGAAAAGGAATAAAAGTCAATCACATTAGCTCTATAGTAACTAAAATACTGTTTGTTTCTGACAGCGTTTTTTGTGAATGATTTCTCTAACGAATGTTATGAAGAATATTAGTGTTTTACAATAGTTTACGTGTGTATACATAAACAAATCTCGAAAGAAATCTCTAGATCTAATATTTTAGATTTTTTTATGCAAACAATGTGTTTGCTGTAATAACAGAGGCAAATACATGTTATTTATGCCCCTGTTTTGCAAAGCTTTTATAATGGCTAACAAAGAATTTAAAAATGCTATTGCGTGAGCTATTCTTATCTACAAATATATTAATACACATACAAAAAAGGAATTCTAGACATTAAAAACATTTCTAAATAGTGTCACAGAAATTTGAGAAACGTGTAAAATAATTAATACACTTTAGAAAAACAGAGTGCTCTACTTCGCTGACTTTACTGATCTTCAAAGTATAACGATAGTAATTTAAAGCGTATACGCTCGTAAATTGCTGAAACACTACTTTTTTTCCTTTGATATCTAAGCTGATCGTAACGTCGATTTAGTATGGTAAATCATTTTTACATTAAACATTTCTAGGGTACATTTTCGAAACTTTTTACTCAATAGCCATTTATGTTTGCACTTATTCTGTTTGAAATTGCGAAACTTTTGGTTCATGGATCTATCATTGAATAAAACGATTGGATTGGCCTACAGTGTTTAGAACCGGTTCAGGCAATAATTATATAGTTGATATTATGTCTCCCAAACAATAATGGTAGATCACAGCTAATAAATGATTTATAAAGACAAGAACGTTAATTTATCCAATATACAGTCACAAATCTTCATCATGGAAATTGAAATTTCGAACAAGCTTCCTAAGAGCATCAGTGCCTGTAAATAGTCAATCAATGTATGAGCAAATTGATACTAGGTCACCAAAATAATGTTCCTCAATTGAATCAGCTTCTTATTTTTAAAACATCTTTTCTAGGGGTAGGTTCTTTTCATAGCAAGGCATCAAACAGATTAGATGTTTCCATAATAAATAATACAAAAACTTTAAAATGAAACTCATAATTTCTTGATGTAAAACATATTATTCTATGTAAAAAAATTCGCGTATTTATATTACAATTGTAGGTTACAGTTAAATTAATACGTTATTCATTAACTGTGCATGCGATTGTTTCATGATTAAATATTATACTCGTAATAGCATGAGATTACAATATTAATCTTAGCATTTGAAACTTGATTACCCATCTTGCTGAGTGCAGCAAAATAAATACATAAAACAATCTATTGGTTACAAGAAATGTAGACTTGGTAACATGGTATAAAACCATCGATAAATCAGTAGGAATGACATGACAAAATTCGAGGAGATACCGCTGGTGTGTATACCGTATTACATATTCGACTTTTGCCAATTACCATCCGTAATACGATACTAATATTAAGAAGACACGTCTAGTGATATTGAAGCGTTGGGCAAAATTGCTCAACACGTTGCCGTGTACAATTTTTTATTCCAAATTCTCGGTCGTCCCAAATCCCTGAACATTTGGATTTGCAGATTAGCACCACCGTGCTTTTTATGGCGTATTATGGAACTATGTTAATATAAATAAGTCTTTAATTAATTTCGATTATAGTTGAAGGTGGATTATTAATTCAAATAAAAATACATTTTATCTTATATTAAAATTTTAATTGGTATTCATCGTTTCTCTCTGTTTCCCTTTAAATTGTGCTTGCTAACATCTTTAATTACAACTGCGACATTACTTAATACTGTATACATCGTTCTATAGGTTTGCTACATTTACATGTTAAACACAGATGAAGATTATATACTTGTAAACAAAATTGTGGTTGTATTCTAAAAATAAATTTTAGTATGCATTTGGAAAACTTATAAATAAAGAAATATTACAGGTAATATTTATTATCTATCACATCCTAACCAATAAGTTGTTACGGTTCGATTTACATCTTCTACATATTTTATTTCATTTCCTGAAGCCCTGAATTGTATTTGTATTCGGTTATTATGTATGTTCAAATATCGTTGTTTAATATTTTATTTCGATTTAGGTTCATTTAATGTAACGTACGTATATTCACATGTACTCATTTATCACAGGGTCAAAATTGTATTTAGTTAGGCGTATTTCAACTTCATATTCAACAGTCTTTTTATGTAAGTCGCATAAAGCGAGTCTTATCATGTTTGAAGTTTTTATTATGCCCGTAGACACAACATAATGCGCCATTTAATATCGATCTCACTCTCACTGCACCGATAGATGAGCTGCAGGTGAGCGTAGTTATTCCGAGCGTATGTGAGAATTAGATATTATTTCGCGAACATTGTAGAACGTTTTCTTCCGTACCCCCTTTTTCCCTTAGCCGTGCATTTGGCGTTAAGTGTGTGTGCGATATTCATTTAAGAATTTGAAGTTCGAGCGGGCGATCGCTTGTTTTCCCGGGATAGGCTACTCATTAGAGGGATATTTTATGAATATTATATGAAGATTATATAGAGTTATTACCAGGTGTACTTTGCTGTATGTTTAGTCCAAATTACCTTTTATGCTTACGGTTAATCTTGTCTCGATTCACAATATAATGAATAACCTAGTCTAGTACGACCATACAATATTTTAAAACTAGAACGAATCGATATTCCTCATTCCATGAAAATCGATCCCATTCGGTAAACTGAGTTGTCTAATTCCTGATGATGGCAGCAACGAGTCTGCTGAAAACTCGACAAGAAACTAATCCATTTGCAGACACATCAACGCGGGTCAGTTCTAAAAGTTAAGAGAACACAAATTATTGCCACGAAAACCTTCGAATGAACATACACATACATAAGCAATATAATTACAGTTTTACAAAGTTACTATCAGAAAATTAAAATAAAACTTAAGTATTTGAAGTTTTTTTTCAAATCGACGTATCTAATAGCTCACTAAACAACTAAGTAGAGTGCCATCTGCTGCGATTTACCTTAACTAATATCTGTGGAATGGGAACCCATATGTAAATTAGTCGATATAAATTGATTAATATTAATAATTAAAAAATTCATAATATAATAAAACAAAATAATTTATGCAATAACACATGTATGTGCTGATACACATACACTAATAACCAAAATCAACATTTTATGGAAGAACGGATTTAATCAATTTCGCGAAAAAATCCGGTTTTAGTAAAACGCTTGTTCTAATATGAGGATAGTAGAAGGTAGTATCATTTCGAGAAAATTACGCAGCATGAAAAACGGAACTTCAGAGAGTAGAGGTGAACTAGTAATGTCAGTATATAATAGTTTCTATAAATAATTTTTAATAGTTTATGTATTCTAAGAATAAAATACTAAACCGTACGGTACAGTAATTGTTGTAACCTTAACAACGTGAGCTATAAGAACAATTAATCGGGAAAGATAAGAATTTTAATAAGAGCCGAATTTTTTCCAGGGTGTTTCTGTGGGCTTCATAAATCACACTCAGTACTAATAATGCTGTTTTGACCTTACCAATGAATAAAACAATTAGGAGAAAAATTTTTGATAATAAATCATAGTGCCGATGAAATCACTTTTGTGTTATATTCAGTAAATATCAACTCATGTCAAATGAAAAAGAGCTTTAACTAAAGCAGTACAAATAAAAGTTTTATTGCTCAAAAGTAGGAAGCAAACAATGATAAGAGCTTGTTAGTAAAACCAAAAATTTTAAGCTCTTTCCGTAGAATTATTTGTTTAAGACATGCCGATATATCTGATCCTAGATGTAATTCAACAACAAAATTGTTGTTGGTCTATAATTGTCAATTATGCTTGGGTTCTCACTTTTTAAATCGGGACACAGCCGCGACAATTTTCAAACAACTGGAAAGATCGCTGTTTTTAAAACTAAATTATATACAAATTTTAAAATACAAAGGTATTTATAATATCTCTTGTAATATTATTACAGATTACCTAGAATTCACTTTTATCACTTAGTAAAAGTGGTTAAAAGCAACAAATTTTATTCCAAATGTATGCTTTCTTAATTTATTCAATCGTTTGTTGCACCACGTTGTAATAATTTTAATTTCCTTTTCATTAAAAAGTTCTTAGTTATAGTTAAAATAATTTTACCAAATACACATATAAATCACTATGAATAGCAAGGACGCTATTTTTGCAATAACTACTATTCAAGACATTATTAATTGGTTTTCATTGAACTATATTCATTCATATTTATTTTAATAGCAAAAAGGCTAAGTAAGTGTAAAGTTGAATACTGTTTTCGTTGTAAATGCTACTGTTTATAATGAATTAGTACTGTAACATTACTATACTCACTATGCTTTCAAATAAAAATTAAATTGATACAATTTATGAGTTCTGTACTTTTAGTTACAGTCTACTCTTTTGTAACAACGTTTCACTTCTCCTGTGTATAAAATTATTACTCTGTTTTATTAATATAATTAAAGCAATACTTCATGCAATTATAACATTTATTTTTAATAAGTTAGGTGAAGCATAAATAAGGCGAGGAATTTAAACAAGCGCGCTTCAGTTTTTTTATAGTGAAACCTACACTAAAAAGTATACAATGAAGTTTTATATTATTGCTAGTGGTAAATGTTGCATGTTATTAAATGAGATTCAAAATGATTTTCCGCGCCATTTCTCTACGAAAACTTAACCTTAATAAGTTCCTCTTGCTTTACTAAAATTGTTTTCATAGGCTGCATGTGTAAAATAAATAGATAGACAATTTATGTAGTTATTCAAAATTATCAAAAATTTTATGTCCGTAAAATTGCAGTTACACTATAATAGGGATAATTATATTAGGAAGAAAAAACCAAAACTAATTTCCTGAGAAAACTTGTACATACAACAGAATTTGAGTATACTTTATTATTATAGAAAAAATCCTATATAAATATTCTTAAAAAATTACATGCAGATCAAATATGATGTATTTAGAGAAGACAAAATATACATGCGCTCTCTTTCATAAATTTTTAATTGCCTAATCTAAATATGTAATTATATTATTTATTTTATAAACTATCTTTGTATGATCACCATTATTCATCAGTGTTTTTTCTTCATTCTTCACTAATATATTCTCCAAAATGTATTGTAGTTTTCTGCAATATATAAACTAATACTTCGGTATCATAAAACTGTACGTGTTGACAGGCTGTTGAGCAATAAAGGTTTGCGAAAATCATATATAAGATATTCGTGAACTATTAAAGGACAGGTTGTCATTGGACAAATTAACAAAATGGTGTTTTATTTCCGAGTTAGTGTGTATGCAGTGACAGAAGGTACAAATATATCTTTTATTTAAAAAAAAAACTGTTTAAATACGTAAATTTTTACATGAAAGTCCTTAAATAACGGGCGTTATTTTATTCTAGAAACTCTCAACAAGAAAGACAAATGATAAGGTAAAATGAACTATCAGTGAAATTCTTTATATGGTCAAGAATTTTTTTTTGTTTCTAGTGTCAGAGTTTAACTTGACTTTAGTCTGCATCGATATTTAGTGAATAAGTGAAATCCTAAGTCCAATTTATACTATATAACGAAAAAGAGAATGCCTTGCATTTTCCGTCTGACATGAATAATTAAATAACGTTAAGAATATTTCTGCCACCAAGACAGAGAACGGAATAATCTGGAAATATTTACTAGGTAAGAATTTAGCTAACTTGGAATATGTTGGTCAAGGTCGCATAAGGAAATAGATATGTAAAATATGTTAAGCCCAAAGATAATGAAAATCGGAGAAATGAGAATAGGTATTAAGAAGACAGATGCAAGAACTTTGTTATCTAGTTAGTGTAATCAACATAACCTCTGGCACGAAAGGGGGGTATAAAGTAGACAGTAGAACAATATATGTCTACGTAAATTATCCAGAAAAACAAATTTAGAATCTGGCCAAGCATTATATGTATCAAGCTACACCAAGAACCTGTAGAAAATATTATAGAAAGGTGAACATGAAACCGAGTAGGTCATACTCTAGGGAAAAAGTATCGAAGACCTGAGAAGACACGTGTTGAAAGGAGGACTCAGGAATAGAAAAAAAACTTCAGATCACCTTGATGATGAGGAATAGAGAAAGAACCAAAAAGTAGGAGTAATGTCATTGCCATTATTAAAATTCGTTGGAAGTGCTTTGTTCTTCATAACGTACTAAAAATATATGTATATATGTACTTTTTAATATTTCTATATATCATTTTCGAATATTCAACTTTATTAAGAAGTTGAATTTCGACATTAGATAAAGAAGAAACTAAATGAGTTAATCTGGAGTACATTTTTTGAAGAACCTTTATTTTATGATGGTTTTAATAATGTAAAGTAATACATAGGTAAATATTATTAAGTTTGTTTCACGTATATATGAACACACTACTTAACAAATACAAAGTATAATTCAAATAAAATTATTAGATTATTTAAATATCGTACCTAGTGCATTAAGGGATTAATATTTCATTTACGTAGGTAGCCTAACAATATTTTTTTACTTTATTATGCATTATTTTATCTTACTTGTATGTAGCACGTGACTTCATTTTATATTAGTCAAGTGATCACTGTTTTGAATTATTCTCTAAATGACTTTTATACGCCAGTATCTCGTAGTTGTCGGCCTTATGTTGTTTGTAATAATAAATTTTATTAAATTATCCTTGTTTAATAAATTTTTAGAAAACTTAATTTCTTTGGAAAAAGGGAATAGGCATTTTTAACTGTTATACAGTATTAATAGTATATTACTGTTATACAAAGAAACAAAAAAAATCTGTATTTGTTAATATATCTCTAATTTTAGCAAAATATTAGTTAAAGAATGCAAACCAGCGTATTAACACCACATTGCCAATTTGAATTTTAAAGTTAAGTAGAGCAATACCTAATTAGAATCATTTGAACGTTTTGATATACGAAACAGTTATTTATATTTCCAATTGACACAATCAATGTTCAAAAGTTCTTATCAACACTCTGTATTTAATATACCTAGTTGTATTCAGATGTATACACGAATACAATTTATAAATACCCCAAACATCTTACAAGATTTCTATAGTTTTCTCTATACCATAGCTTCTACTCTCATTACGGGTTGGAATCGGGTTATGAAGCACTTCTATTTTATTACTGTGGACACGAAGGAAACTGCGAATAATGTAAATCTTTGTTTAATTTAGATAACGTTATTTTTCTGCAATATAGTAAAAATGTATTCACAGTCGTAGCTATAAATGTTTGAAATTATAAGCCTAAAATATAAAATCGTGAACACAGATATTTTCATTAGAGGCCATGGCATTATGAAAATCTTATTTACTATATTATCGTTTCAGTGTTAATTGTACAAGTCATGAAAAATTTGTATCTATATAAGCAAGAAAAAAATGAGTTACTTTCGATAAATTGTTTGTAATCGATTGTCGCGTGTTAGTTCACGGTCATCTAATATTTTACAGGTGCCAATATAAATCAAGACGTATTCTTTAATATTTTGAGTTAAGTATGATAATTTGTTGAGCAATAATATTATTGTGTACAAACTTTACCTACATGAAAATAAATGTGTAAATGAATTCTTTAATTATATATATAACCAAAAATAAAGTAAAAAGCAAATTCTTTGGAAAATTTAATCACTAAAGGTTGATATATAACCCCTTTCCACATTCATTTTAGTAATTACGTCTACGTATTTCGACAACTAAGTTGTCATCATCAGCTGATAATTGAGCAGTGTCGCACCTGGAGAACTACGGTAAGAAATACACGTACGAAAAAACTAACACGATCCGTACCGCTGAAAGCCAAGACGCATACGGTTGTGTTATATATACAGAATTACGAAAATTAATGTGGAAAGGGGTTATATATCAACCTTTAGTGATTAAGTTAATCAACCAAAGGCTCCATCAAAATCACCTTCTTTGGAAAATATTATGTGATTATTATTTTTATTGAATTAATACTTTTTCTAACGCTCCGTCTTATCCTCTTCAGATACGGTGTAAAAGGATTACTTAATTTTTATTTTATTTTTATTTAATGGTGATTCAAAGAACAAAAAAAAAATGATAAACAATAAAAATTCATAAAAAAATAACCGTTATTGATAAAGTTAACATTAAATAAGAGTAACGAGTTCGTTTGTTCTATCGTGACTTCTTGTAAGATATTTCAGTTCAATTTTTATAGAATAGAAATCTGAACGATATGAATATCATTCCATCTCATATGTATAATATCTTCAGAGGATGTAGCAACTGAATTCGAACCTCACTCATGCTTTTATAAATGCTTTATAGTCACGAGCTTTTTAGAAGCCTGATATATTCAATTTTGTCTCACAGTTCCCACGACATATACGCCCTTTGCCTGTAGAAATTTTATAAATGATGTGAATAAATTACCCAAAACTAATTTATGGCTTTTTGTACTGTATCCTCAATCATAATGTAATTGCTTGGTAATATTATTATTAGTAATTTTTAAATCTTCTCAAAATTCGAAACATTGTAAATTGCACATATCTCTTTATTACGGCATTGCCGTTTTTTCATATGACATGTATTTCTCTATATCTTCAAATATATTTAGTTATCGTGTCAACAATATAATAAACAATTAAGGAATTTTGTATATGCTACGCTGCCCTTTTTATTTAAAAATATAGTGGGCGAATATTTGCATAAAATATAAATATGATATTGCACCAACTATTTTTCTTTTATAAGGCTTTACAAAAGGTTGTTTTCAGTAAGTGCGTTATCCTCTTAGAAGTACCAAAATCAGGATATTGATGTAGTCTAATATCTATATCAACTAGAGTTCCCTTGATTCTAGTTTATCTCTCACTTTTAAAACTTCATCTATATTTTTTTGTGCGCCACTCTCATCACAATTGAATTATTCTTCCTCAGTTATATATAACCTGCTTAGGTCACTTTCAACTCTTATTATTTTGCCTTTCCGTTATAAAAAATTCATCAGCCCTGCAAACATACTTACGAAAAACACAACAAGAAACGATAACTTTACACATATGTGGATGTTAATATCTAATGAAATGAAACATAAAAAGCAAACGTCTTCTTTAAGATAATATAAATTACGTGTCATTTTATTAAATGACAAGTAATTAGTATTATTTGTATGTATATTTGATAATTATAATCCTTGGATAATATAGTGGTTTCCTACTGTGCGGACACGCTTGATCTTTGCTCCGTAAATAACCCCATATTTTGAAGATTTGCTAGCTATTGAACGATCAGACGTGAATGGATGGAAGTGAGAATATCGAGTAAACAAGTAAGCGAAGTTAGATTTAAGAAAATTGATAGGGTAAATGATTAGGGAGGTAATAAACGAACTGTCGGCAAGTCTGAGATAGATGCAAATAAGAGAAGAGCAACGATATTACGATTTTACGCAAACATATGGTAACAGTATTGCAGGCAGGTAACGATCGAGCCGCATAAACTATAAAGAAATAAAACGTAAATCGACAATAGAGAAAGCTATGGACAACGACCACTACACGTCAAAGGACACAAGAAAGAAGAAGCGAGGGACGGGGGAAGAAGCAGTTACAATATTCAAAAAGAGAAAAACATGATAAGAATGCCATAAGAAAGAAAAGATGAGGAAGACACACTAGTCGACATGATGACAGAGTTAATGAAATACGTAAAAGAGATAAAACGAAATCAGGAAGAATATCAAAAATAACTAAACAACCTAAGAAGAGAGAACGAAAGAACATAAGAAAAAACATCGTAATATCTGGAACGAAAATGACATCGGAAGATAAACTTGATTTAAAAATAAGTACGAAAAATTTTATAAAGAGTAGTATGGAGGTAGAAATTGAGATAAAAGAGGTGGATAAACTAATAGGGACAGCGTACAAGTTTGCATTAGAAATTATAGGAGCTAAAGAAATAGTGATGCAGAATCAAAATAAACTAAGACAGCTAAAAGAAAGGGATTACATAAATAAAGATATGACTCGAGAGGAACAAGAAGTGCAGGAAAAACTGACACGAATAAAAGAGAAAGAGAGGAATGAGGGGATTGATGGGGAAAATAGTGAAAATAGGATACCAAAAAATTATAATAGAAGGAGGAGAATACAAATGGGACAAAGTAAGAGTGAAACCTTTAGAATACGAGAGAGGCCATATTAACGGAAATCCAAAAAACTAATAAGACCAGAAAAGAAAGGAATAATGACGACAATCATGGCAACGAAGGAGGTTACGAATTTTATACAGAAAGAAAGTGACAAAAAACAGATGTTAGAAAAACTAAATGGAAAAAAGGGTAGGAGGAACAATAAATCACGAAAATTAACACAAAAAACAGTGGAAGGAGGCGCTTTGACAGAAGCAAATGCTGGTGCTAAAAAGGAAGAAGGAAACGATAAGAATAGGAACTTGGGACGTTAGAGATCTGAACGGAAAAGAGGAACTAACTTACCTGGAAAGAACAGACATTAAGAAAAAATGCAATGTAACAGTGGAACTAAGATATATATTGTTTTGGCTTAGAGTAGAAAATAAGGCATGGGGATTGTAAGAAGTGATACTAATCGTCAGAAAGAAAATTAAAACAATTCAAAAAGAAAACTTTATAAATGAAAAAAAAGCAAAAATAAAATGGAGGAAAATCAAACCGACACCATAATCATAGCATACGGATCAAATAACGCAAAAAAAGAAGAAAAGTATGATTTTTACTGCAAACTGCAAAGCGAAATAGATTTAGGGACGGGAAAAATTGTAGTGATGGGAAATGTCAACAGAAAAGTAGGAAACAACAACAAAGGTTTAGAAAGATACATGGATACAAATGGTGAGTAAACAAAAAATAACAATGAATAATATTAATAGAGCTATGCGTAGCAAATGATTTAATTTTGGCAAACACAAAATTCACACATAAAGATATTCACAAATTCACTAGAGACAGTTCAGGAGAGGAAAATCGATGGTAAACTACTTTATAGTCTGTAGAGAAAACTGGAAACAAATTAAGGATGTAACAGTAATCAAACAAGCGGAAATCGAAAGTGATCATTTCCAACTAAGAATAAAAGTCAGACAGCAGAGGAAACAAAACAAGCCACGAAGAAGAAAGTTAAAAAGAAAAAATCGAAAGCTATATGCAAAAACAATCAGAAACAATGAGGAAATACCAGGAAAAGTTAAAAACAAAATAAATAAGATAGATGCAAATAATAAAATGGGAATAGAAAGTAAATGGAAATACTTCAAGGAAAATATCGTACCAGCCGGTAGGGAGAGTTGCGGAACAACAAAAATAAACAGCATAAACAGAAGATAAAGTAAGTGATGGACTGAAGAATTACAAAGCATGATCAAAGAAAAAAAAGCAAAGATGGATGAAATACTTAAAGACAAAACAGGACGAAGACTGTAACCAATATAAAACGATTAATAATGAAGTTAAATACCTAGTACAAGAAACAAAAAAACACGTGGATAGAAATTGCAACAAAAATGAAAGAAATTTTCAAAGAAAATAAGAAATTATTTTACAGTGCTCTAAAACAGTTAAGAAAAAGAAAAATACCAAAACTATCAAATATTACATATATACCAGTGTTGTAAGTCTATCATTGGTATAGGGATGTAAATCATGAACAATGACGAAAACAACTACTAGCAACATTAAAGCAATGAAAATGAGGTTTCTAAGAAAAATCAAAGGGACTACAAGGAAAGATAAAATAAGGAACTCAACAATGGTGGAAGAAATGGAGGCAATACCGATTGAAAAAAATAATTAAAGAAAAATAGATGAGTTGGCTAGGGCACATATAGAATGGAAGGAGACAGAATTGCCAGGGAAGCTTTCGAAGTCAAATATCAGGAAAAAACAGGTTAGGACGATCACAAAGAATGGAAAGAGGACAGATAACTGGATCCAGAGAAATTAACTCAACTAAGAATGTAATATTATAAATAATCCGACACCTAATGGTAAAACGACGTCTTTATTTCTTAGAATAAATTATGAATATTAGCAATTATTTTATATTATAATTATCAGATATTGATGATTCATTCAAATAATCAAAGAAATCCTCCACAGAAAAAAACTTACACTACTTTCATGTCTCTAATTGATAAAAAAGGAAAAATTATTTTTGTCGAAGAATTTTGTTGTGAATAGTTTACCACTTACCATCATTTTATTTTTCGGTTAATGAGTACCATTATAATTATACAAAATTAAACTAAAAAATATGTGCTGATATCTGTGGAGAGGATAAACAATTTAGCTAGTATGCATAATAGATAACCCATAGAAAGCGATATTTGGTAAAACATGTATTAAAGTCAACACTGATATATCTATGTAAATCTAATTAGAAGAGATTTATTTCTCTACGCCTTTATTTACTTTGTTCACGTGATTAGTATTTCTATTTCACATTTTTTTTATTAACATATTTTATTAGAATAAGTATTGGAAGTCTAAACATTTTAAAATCCGTTTTGAAACAACTTTAACAAAAAAAATTATTATAGGATCAAAAAACAATACAGAATGTAAAGAGCATCTGTTAAGTTTCCGTTCAGTTTCTGTTTTTATATATATATACGAGGGAGCGTTTTTATATTCGCGGAATGGGGGACAAGGGGTGGAAATAAAAAAACCAAATTATTTTTCTTTTTCAATATATTCACCTGCAAGACGGATACATTTTTCACATCTTTCAATTAATTTATTTACACCCTCATAAAAAAATGATTTCTCTTTATCTGCAAAATACGCCGAAACTGCCTCCTTGACTTCATCATCGGCAGTAAATTTTTTACCCCGCAGCTCTTTTTTCATTTTCGGAAACAGGTAATAATCACTCGGGGCCAGGTCTGGGCTGTAGGATGGGTGATTCACAATTTCGAAGCCCACCTTATGCAGGGCAGCTAACGCAACGAGGCTCTTGTGGACGGGCGCGTTGTTGTGCAATTGTCAATTTTCCCCGTCTTTTCTCTTTAATGACTTCTTTTAGTCGCTCTAATATTGAAGCGTAATATTCTCCGGTTATAGAAACACCTTTATCTTTATAATCAATCAACAATATTCCTTCCGAGTCCCAAAATACCGTTGCCATGAGTTTCCCAGCTGATTGTGACACTTTAAATTTCTTGGGAGGTGCTGTGCCCTTTTTATGCCACTGCATGGAGTCTTGTTTGGACTCAATGATGAACCCAAGTTTCGTCTCCAATAACAATTCCACTCAATACACCATCCTTGTCTTCATTACAGAGGTCCAAAAACGCACGCGAACACTCTACGCGCTGTTGTTTTTGCGGCGGCGTGAGCATTCTCGGCACCCATCTTGCGCTGAGCTTAGACATGCCGAGATGATCGTGTAGGATTTTAAAAATTGTTGTATCGGATACTCCAACCATTTCTGCGAGTTGTTTCTTCTTTAGTCGAGCATCTCGAGTACAATTTGTTCAACTTTTTGGATAAGTGCTGGCGTGGTCACCTCAATGCTCCTGCCCGGCCTCGGGTCGTCTTCAAGGGATTCCCTTCCTTTTTTAAATAAACTATGCCACTTGTACACCATGGTTTTTCCTGGACAAGAGTCGCCGTAAACCAATGACATCTCATTCATTATGGTCGCGACTGATTTTCCTTCCCTGGTAAGGAACTTTATAACGGCACGATATTCGATTTTTTCCATATTTCACTTTTCACTCCTGATTATGTTACTTGGTTGACGATAGCTCAAAGACTAACTGTCTAATAACAATGAAACTTCGTATTTATACTAATCATGAGTCGCTGCACAGGCCACGCCCCCAATGCGCCTACTCACCCCTCTACAACCCGCTCATTCCGCGAATATAAAAACGCTCCCTCGTATATATATTTAGCCGACAGAAACATTTACTGCCTTGGAAAACTTTGACTTCGAAAATTTAATGGGTATTCACATTCTACATATTATATGAGTTTGTAGTACATTTCTACAAAGATTGTTGTAAAATAAGCTCAATTAAAATGAATTGAAATTTCAATAAAATGTAATATTATGAAGGGTAAGATAAAGACTATATTTTCGTTGATTATTGACCGCCACGTTATAAAACATAAGAATGTGCACAGTAGAGGAAGCAAATCGAGTTTTGGGAACTATATGGAGTCTATCTCGAGCGAAATTGGATGCATTTATTACAGTTTTATACACACGAGGTGTATATGAAGCAAACAATTTGCAAGTTTCTTTTTTGTGGAATAAAATATGGGGCCCTAAATGTTTCTCAGAAACTCTCAGTTTCAGTGCAGTAGTTCAGCCCTAAAGATACCCCATATAAATGGGTACGAAACGTCGGCAGATATAACGGGTGTTTTTTTTAGAGGTATAGAACTTTGAAATGTAATAAAACAAATATGATTTTTTTAAATTGACATGAAATTCACTTTATTCGAAAGATAATCTTCTGGCATTATAATTTAAATATGACTTCTGGCATATGACCGCCGCGGCTGGCTCGGACGTAGTCTAATCTGGAGGGCCAATTTTCGATGACTTTTTCCAACATTTGTGGCCGTATATCGGCAATAACGCGGCGAATGTTGTCCTCCAAGTGGTCAATCGTTTCGGGCTTATCGGCGTAGACTAGCGACTTCACATATCCCCACAGAAAATAGTCAAGCGGCGTTAAATCGCACGATCTTGGGGGCCAATTCACGGGTCCGAAACGTGAAACTATGCGGTTACCAAACGTTTCCTTCAATAAATCAATTGTGTGACATGTTGCGCCGTCTTGTTGAAACCACAACTCCTGTACATCATGATTGTTCAATTGAAGAACGAAAAAGTCAGTAATCATGGCTCTATAGCGGTCACCATTGACTGTAACGTTCTGGCCAGCTTCGTTTTTAAAGAAGTACGGACCAATTATTCCACCAGCCCATAAAGCACACCAGTCAGTTTTTCTGGATATAACGGTGTCTCAACATACACTTGAGGATTATCATCACTCCAAATTCGGCAGTTTTGTTTATTGACGTATCCATTCAACCAAAAGTGAGCTTCATCGCTAAACAAAATTCGATTATGAAAATCGGGATCAACGGCAATTTTGTTTTGGGCCCATTAACCGAATCTACGCCTTGCTAGGTGATCGTGTGGTTTCAATTCTTGCACGAGTTGGATTTTGTAAACACGCAAACCTAGATCTTTCCGCAAAATCTTCCATAAAGTGGATGGACACATATCCAATTCCTGTGCACGATGGCGGATAGACTGATTCGGGTCTTCCTCTACGCTACGCTCTACAGCAGCAATGGCTTCTTCTGTACGCACTGTACGACGTCTCTCTGGATGCGTGTTATCATTTAGAGGATACGTGGTGCGAAAACGTTCCATAGTTAATCGAATTAATTGCTCTGATGGACGATTATGTTGACCGTAATATTGACGTAGTGCGCGATACGTATTTCGAACAGAACCATGATTTTCAAAATAAATTTGCACAATTTGCAAGCGTTGTTCAGGCGTCAGTCTATTCATGTTGAAATGACAAACCAAACTAAATATAAATCACTTAACAGCTGACAAAATGGCCGCCAGTTAAAAAAGTGTTGCCAACTTAAAGTTCTATACCTCTAAAAAAAACACCCGTTACAAGTGACGCGGTTCCAGCCCGGAAACCGAGAAGCAGATAGCATAGACTACGACCGCGGAAGTCTACGTACCAGATCTGCTGTTTAATTTATTTGAATTTTGTGCACAACAGAGGTTTACAAAATGTTTTAGCTTTAAATATTGTGCTGTATGAGAATACTAATCTCGTAAAGTAGATTTTTACTCTCGTAATTTGTATGTACCTCTCTCAATAAGCACAAGAGTACGTAAAAGCTCAAAGAACATATCACGGCAATATGTATACAATCACTAATTAGTTATAAAATTATTATTATTAATTCATTAATACTCTCTGGAAAGAAAACAAAATTTTCTGATTAGATTATGTACACTTTACTCGTCTCTAAAGCCATTAATTAATATTATATTACACGTTAAGATTATTTAAGATGGCCATAGAACCTATTCCTTTGCACCATTTTCTTATCTGTCGTGGTCCTCCTTTCTCTTGGCTTCTTTGCATATGTCTGCTGAAATTAGTTTTGAATGCAGCTCTTTCGGTCTCTATGTAATCTTGACCATATTCTGCCAGCTTTTGTGCTTTAATTTCAGAAATTTCGAATCACCTACATAATCGGGTCTGTTGGACATCATATCCAATGCCTATTCCACTGCCCTTTCGATATTTACTCCCACAGTTTTATGTATCTTTATCTGTGTAGATGATTAGCTATCCTCACCTTCCTGAAAGTTTCGTACCTTGCAAATTTACAATCTTTTGCACGTTCTTTTCTATTTTTTTATTTTTTAGATTTGCTCGATATTTTTTCATATTGTTCACATGAGCAGCAAGAAAAATAACAGTCCACCGGGTCGTAGCTCCGTTTGAGTGATTTTAAATAAAATGAGGTTGCGCCCAGCGTCCTCAATAGAACGTTAACTTCTGGCACGCAATTTCCGACACGTTACCTTATATTTTGGTTTGGATTTAACTCGAGTTCCTCGATAGCGCTAATTTCCATATTCATACAATAGCTTTCGGCCCCTTATAGCTTTAATGTTCTAAAGAAAATAAATTAGTCTAATCAATCATATTTAATGTGTGAATAGTGTACGTCGCAAACCTACAAATTTCGCCAAAAGTGACAAGGATTACTTCTTGTTGTCTATTCTGTGGCTAATGAATGATAAATTTTCTTTTATATTTTGTAAATGAGTTGATAGGAATTGTAGGCACTAGAATGGCTGATAAGAATCTTTTATACATATGATCACGACTTGAAGGAGACATGAAACATCTAAAGTAGAGAAATGAGAAACTTTTTCTGTTATATATTCTTGCATGACGTGATAATGCTAGCAGAAGCTCAATATATAAGAAACGAAACGGTTTTAGTTAGTTTCAAAATAGTAAAGTGGAGTAATTGAATCACCAAATATTATTTGTATTTGTAACGATGTGAATTTAGTCATATAATTTAGAAGTATTAATAGCTAAAGCGTATACTACATTGAAGTACTACTTTAACTTAATAAAGGTGTCTCAAAATTAACGCAAGATTTGAATTAAATAGAAAACGCAGCTTTTAGTCTTTTGATAGTTATTTTTTTATTGAATCATAAAGTACATAGGTACATAGGTTATTTATGGAATAACACATAGGGCAAATGGCCTCGACGGCTTTGCAGACACATACCTACTCTTTTGTCGAAATTTTCCATGACCATTGTGTCTGAATTTCGTTAATGCAGCGTCGAATCTCCTCCTTTAATGCAGGGGTGGTTGTGGGCTTGTTGACATAGATCCATGATTTCAAATAACCCCATAGAAAGAAATCTATTGGTGTTAAATCACACGATCTAGGGGGGCGATTCTAATCATCGAAACGAGAGAGTCTCATGCAGTAATTGAATTGTTTCACGGGCTGTATGGCATATGGCACCGTCTTGTTGAAGCTACATATTGGCCACATCAATATCATCCAATTTCGGCAGAAAGAACTGTGTTATCATGTCGCGATATCGAGCACCAGTAACAGTCACTGCCTGACCAGCGTCATTTTCAAAAAAGTATGGTCCAATTATGCCTCCAACCCAAAATCCACACCAAACAGTGACAAGTTGTGGATGCATTTGTTTTTCGACATCGCATGTGGGTTCTCAGAACCCCAAAAGCGGCAACTTTGACGATTAACAAAGCCATCAAGGTTAAAATGTGCTTCATGGCTTAGGATGATTTTGCTCGAAAAATCAGCATCCATTTATTGATGTTCAATAATCTATTGAAGGAACTGTCTTCGTTATGTATGGTTATTAGGCTTCAGTTGTTGTGTTAATTGAATTTTGTAAGCATGGAGACACAGATCTTTACTGAGTATACGCTCTAGAGAGCTTCTTGAAATTTACAATTCTTGTCCACGACGCCGAATTGAGGTTCCTGGATTGTCACCGACACTCTCACGCACTGCTTCGATATTGACATTTGAACGGCTTGGTTTGGACGACCAGTGTGTTTGGCGTCTCCAACGGATCCAGTCTCCCTGAATTTTTCAATTAATCTCTTCACAGTTGACGAAGTTAAAACACTATTCGGACCATATTTTGTATGAAATTTTCGAACTTCGGCCGCCAAGCTTTCATTATTTTTGAAATATTGTTCAATAATGACGACACGTTGTTCTATCGTGTAACGCTCCATTTTTACTAACCCTAAACTGTCAGCTGTCGTATTGTTTTTTTTAGGGTTTCCAACACTTTACTGCACAAATGGCGACAAATTCAAATCTTGCGTTAATTTTGGGACACCCATTATCATTTAAGGAACATTTACAATTCAAAAATTTGGCTTAATATACAGTGTATTTTTTGCATACGCTATTAAATCAAAAGGTTAATATGTTCAACAAAATGTCCTGCATACGTAATTAATTTTAACCTAATAGGTAATAATATAAATTAATAGTCATTTATATCGTAAAATATTTACATCAGCCCATAAAGATCTGTGTAAAAAATCCATTATAATTCTTCATTAAAATAGAAGCTAAAGCATGCTAAACACGTACCGTGCAAACTGAGACCTACTTCTATTATATATTTAAATTGTTTTATTTTTTATTATATTATAGACATACTAAAAAATCGTAATTAAAGTCTTCCATTTAAGCTTATGTAATTTGTAAGAGTATGTACTTGGTAATATGATATAAATTATGGTGTGTGTTAAACTGTTATCAAAGAACAGCAATTTCCATATATTGTACATTATTCGCACTAGAGGATCATATTCCATTATTACGCAATAAATAATAATGTTTTATTGAATATATAATCAATGCAGTATTTTAATGAAGATTCATAAATATTAAAATATGATCTTATATAACTTAAATTATATCACATCAGTTATCTAGTTGCATAACTCCTAAAGAGAATAACAGTTATACAATGTGTTTTTTATTTATATGAAAATACATAAGAATGAAAAGAGTAGAAAAATAATTTAAAATATATATGTAATTTATGTTAGTAAACACTTAAACATACCACTATTACAAATCTTGTACAAAGTAATCGACTTATATTAAAATATTTTTATATTGCGTAAAATACAATATTTGTGTAATTTAGTAGAGATTAAACGCCCTCGAAACAATATTCTTCATATATTCATGATACTGGAAGTATGTGGTATGTAGCTTCGGTCTGCTAAAATATGTTTTAATATTAATTACTTCGATTTGTAGGACCAACAAATTTTCTTTATCACAATGCTTCCGGTAAGAAAATTAATCAGCCCAGCCAAACACCGTACCAAACTTCGACATGAGCGCATTAAATAAAAATGGACTTCGTCACTTATCTATCTTTTAAAGAAGTACGGGGTCATATTTCTTCAAAACGGAAGAAACTTATGATACTTTTGTATTAAAATACTAGAAAAGGCGTAAACAAATGGTGTAAGGAGTTAAAGAGACATGTAGCAATGTCACGTAAAATATTTTTATTTTACGTAACATTGCTAACATGTCTGTAGTAGGATCGTAATAAGAACCACTTAAAAATTATTCTTGCTATTCTATAAAGCTGAAAATATGCCCTGTAACTGCAGAAAGACATTTGAAGAAATACAAACATTCATGTTTGCATAAGAACCTTGATCACGAAATAAAAATAACTTGAAGAATTATTTATTATTTAAAAAGGCTTGTTGATAAATTAAAGAAAATTATGGTTTAGGAAGCCAGGTATTTTATTGTTCCTTTCTTTTAGGTGAAGAAATTAGTTTCTAGAATTTTGTAAGGTAGAATCTATATAATGTATTATATAGTGTTTTACTCTGCGGTCGTAAGTTTAATAATAATGCTAATATGCTTGATGAACCGATTACAAAAAATCCTCATAACGTCATGCTAAGATTAAATTTAAAAATTACTACTACTAATCAATATAATCCATAAAAATTAGATCTCTGACAACAAAGTTTCTAGATGTTAGATATGCAGTTTTTATCGATTATATTGGTTAAAGATTTGCTTTTCGACATAAAATGACCTCGTAGTTTTTAAAGTTAATGTGAATATGAACGTCTTTTTTTTAAACAATGTTCGATAACAAATTTTGCAGTTCTCCAAAACCAGAATTTCTAGAATTATTGTAAAACCGTGATTACTTTAAAAACATGTGTACTAGATATATTATAGTTCATAAATTCGTGAATAAATTATGTAAGTTTTGTAGTAATAAAAGTTTTTCTTCTCTGGACCCTGTATAGCAAATGGAAAACCACTAAATCCAATGAATTTATCATCGACCAGAATTGTTGACAAAGGTTCTAAAGTGATTATGTAATAATGAAGATAGATATTTTTTACATTTGTTTTAAAGTATTACAAACAACCGATTGTAAACGGTAGGAATATGATAACTAGAGAAACGCGACAGGAAGTTGAAAAATGTAAATGACGAATTATTTTATATAAGTAAATATAATTTATAAATATCGTCCTAGATATTAACAAAAGTTTATAGTATTTCTTATAAATGTGTGTATAAATTTAATGAGCACAGTAAACACGTTATCGATGAAAGCGACCTTACTGCTTGGTTAATTTCATCGAAAATATACATATTTTCAATAGGTAAATTCTCTGTTGGAGGTCCCGTATTGTCAATCTGTTTTATTTTTAGAAGTAATAAAATTGCAAGTGTAATCTTAAACCGCAAAGGGCTCTTCTCTTAATGAGATTAAAATTTGCTTTCTTCTCTTCATCCGTACTTTTTTTGTAGATTCTTATCTCATCTCCTTGACCCTTCAGTCTCTTGACATTTTAATATTGTGTTCCAGTGTAGTCTGCTTTATTATTCCTGACATCGCATTCTTCACAATTGGATCGATACATGCAGAAGAGGAAGATAAAAATATATTTTTTTCTAGTTAAATGCAAAATGTTTTGGAGAGCTCCCATTTAATATCATCACGTGTAGACTTTCCTTTTACATATGTAAATAAAACAACTTCAAATTAATTTATTTTCTTTGCTTATATTTATAATTCCTTTTGCTATAATTACCTATACACATACTTAGTTTTTCCATATATCTCAGAAATTCAACAATACATGTTCTTAATTATAGGTTTTCTTTAATAAACAGCATTAAAAAAATCTTACCACTTTGTTATTTGATTGTTAGATTTAGACATACCGTTTCCAAATGTTTAGAAAAATATCACAGACAAATATGTATTTGTGCATTTTTTCACATTTCATCAACTGTTGATTGATGTCAAATGTTACATCAATTCAACAGATGATAAAATACATTTTATTGTAAAAAGTAATATATATATTAATGTCATTGAAGCAGACAAAAGTTTCATTTAGACAATTTATTTAGCCTTTTGAAAAAGTAAACCGCTTTTTAAAAAATATAATTATTTAGAAAAACACTATCGTTTTTTAATGGTTACGCAACACTTTCATAGGAGTATGTACATACATACATATGTACTTGACACGCAAAATTAGAGATTTCCTTTATATTGTAAGTTCAAACCTCAAATAAAGTATGGGATTGGACTTTCTAGCCCACTCAGTCGTCTTTAGGAAGAAAAATCAATTTCTCTTATCTATCGGAAGGAGGTACAAATAGCAAAACCATATACATACATTATTCATATATTACACATAACTGGATTAGAACGCATAAAATTCTATTTTATTTTGCAATGTTACTGGATTTACCAACTAATAAGTAGGTTAAACTTTAAACTGTAAATTTACTCGCGGGTAAATGATAGTAATTAAATGATATCCACTTTTCAAAAATTTGTACTTCTCAAGAAGACTTTTATAGCAATCGAAACAATACTCGTGTCAAATGAAGATACTCTAATAG
Organism: Dermolepida albohirtum; assembly: GCA_031893035.1. NCBI lineage: Eukaryota > Metazoa > Arthropoda > Insecta > Coleoptera > Scarabaeidae > Dermolepida > Dermolepida albohirtum. The sequence goes on from JAVIWB010002085.1 coordinate 26,735, forward strand.
CTAGAGAAGTTATTCTAATAAACAAATATATAATAAAGTTTAAAATGGAAATAAAAATAGAGTAAAAAGTATTTTAAAATATTGTTTAAACAGAACGCTCCTTTCACAAAAATTCAAAAGAAACACGATTAATATTTAAAAAATGTCACAAACAATTTTCCGTCTTCGTGATCCGAACCAGACATAAGGTGCAATAGGGTTGTTAATTATTTCATACCTACTTACTACGTAGGATATTGTTATGGCTCAATTCGCGAATTATATCCTAAATTCGTATAATTCGGATGTGTCAGACATTTACAATTAACGTAAAAATTATTTTTAGATAAGTCTATATAAATATTTTACAAGCTGACAAAGGCAGGACAATAAACTTCATGCAAAGAAACGAAATGGATAATGTGACGCCTTAGGAGAGTATAACATAACATTTATAAGAATTAAAAACCAAGAAAATTATAAATAATTATTTCGAAGCTTCAGAAGGATTAGTGAAAAGCAAGTTATGTATATGTATATAATTCGAACGTATTGAAGTAATACTGCTTTCTGGAATTACATAGAGAGTATGTAATTGTATTTTGTTGTTAATCCAATTAACATAATTATTTAAGATCTACCCAAATTATGAATATATTTTGACAGACAGTTTCGCACTTATTGAGAATTGCTTATATTTTTAATAGGACGTTAACGCTGCCAGTAAATGATTTTATCTTAAAATTTAATCACCTACTAGACTATTAGAATTAAATAATAGCTTTACATAACTTGTAATTTTCATTTTATAATAATATAGGATGGACAACATCTTCCGTCTTATGATATTTAATTTTCCTATGTTGATACATACATATATACTTTTTCTATTTTTCTTGAAATTCTTGTTCAAGATTTCTTGTCAATACTAATGCTCTCATATTCTATTCATCTAATCTTATGCACTTTTACCATTTACATATAATATATATCTTAGTGAAAATATATGTATTTCTTAATTTATCCATTTTCTCAGTTTTCCTCAACTTATTTTTTTTCTTTGAATAGTTTTTTCAAAATACTTTTTTTCATCATAATTCTAAATTATTAATTTAACTCTAAATCTTTCTTGTATGCAATATATTTAAGCTTGAAAATAGCACGGCGGTCATCTTTAGTAACAAACAATATATGCCATGTGATAGGGTTACCATGCAAAGCAAACTATACAAAATTGGTTCTGAGTTTTGTAGCAAACATGAGTTATTCGAGAGTAAGGTTTAGCCTAGAATATACAGTGTGCGATTTGGCTTTCGGCGTACGGTTCGTGTGCTGAACTTGTTTCCGAGTAGGTATTTTGCCGTAGTTTTCCAGGTGCGACACTGTTTAATTATCTGCTGATAATGATAACTTAGTTGTCAAAATACGTATACAGAATACGAAATTTAATGTGGAAAGGGGATATAACTATATCAACCTTCAGTGATTAAGTTAATCAACCACAGGCTCCATCAAAATCACCGTACATTTTTCACTATTTATCTATTTGAGATTGTATTTCAATTGTTTATTTTTTTTAGATAACAGTGTGCATGTTTACGAGTGAATTATTAAGAATCTCGAATTTTACCCCGATCTCCAAAAACAGTTTCTATCAATATTTTTATATGTTAGTTAAAAGGTACTTTAATTCTCTTTGGGATTAAAAAACGAATATGCTCATATAAATTACCCAGTATCCCATTTTTACAAATTAACTCAACCATTTCAAATATGTAGAAATTTCTAAAAATTCTACTGTCAAACAAACTTTAAAATCTTAAAATTCTATTAAAATACAGTCATATACAATACAATAGAAATTATAGAATGAATATATATGAATAGAAGTAAAATTGTTACTTCTAATTCATGCAGTAAATGTAATTTTTAAATATTAACCAATATTTAAGTTGTTATTAGAAATTTACATATCCGTATGCCATTTCTATATTTCTTTGCTTATTTTCTGACATTCATACAATAAAATCAAATCACTTTCATTCCATTATGTTCTTTTAAGTCCCAACTAAAAAGAAACATAACTAACATATCAAGTATTTGTATTAACTCTAATGGATAACAATATAACATCATATATTTACATATATTTACAAACAAAAAAATTTCCAGTCTAAAATTATTTTTAGATATTTTATTTAAGTAGATATATAAATCTAATAATAAGGAAATATATCAAAATTCAAAGTTAGCACTTAGACTTATAAGTAATTTTTATACGACAAAATTAATTATGAAACGTAGTCGTATATACACAAATAATTCTTATTAAAACAATATCCATGGTATATCATTTACCATAAATGCTCTTTCCAAGGTGAATATTATCAATTAATTCTTCTCAATTCTTCTAAGCAGTGTTTATATATAGTATTTTCGAGAAAGAAGTATATATATATATATATATATATATATATATATATATATATATATCTACTTCTTTCTCGAAAATCCTCTTCCTTCTATCCTTCTACTATATATAAACACTGCTTTGGAACACAATTCCTTTCCTTCCGATTAAATCGTTCCAACTTATTTGCTATTTACGTATTTATTACTTCCAATTATCGCATCATAAGTTCTCAGTTTTCTTCTTACTTAATTAATATTTTACTTCTAATTTGTAATATCTATAATAACTAATTGATTTCCTAACTTATGCTATTTACTACTAAACTTTAAAAAGGAATTCAACTTGAAAATAAGTTTATTAACTAGTTATGTTCTGTATTGAAGGAATGATATTAATATAATTTAATTATTACAAACAAGGCATAGAGATTGAGAATAACAACTGAAATGTGTGGAAATGGTTGCATAATATGAAGATCAATATGTTGAAAATTCATTAGTGCAGATGTTGTCTTGTATGTCAATAGTTCGATTTAAAAAATTTCGTAGCAGGTCGACGACGAAAATTTAGAAGCTTTAAATAAATAAACGATGACATATATAGTGAACAAATTAATACAGTATCAATATTATGGATAACGTAAACGCTTCGAAAACATTTTTGGGTGTATTTGTTTTACATAGAATCACAATTCTAATTAGACTAATGTAGTCACTTGCATTAACGGGGATATAAAGCATCGTCATCGTTCTAATCTAATTAATACTTCAAATCCAATAACTATGATATAGAAATATAAAGTCCCTGAAGATTTCTGAGACGTTATAAAACAATATTAGCGTTACTCATGCTTGTATGTACAACTATTTAATACTTATTTCTTAGTACGGATAATTTAGTTATACCATTTCGTTGCATCATTTTCCAATGAATTTTTTAGAAAATACCTTCGAAAAGAGCAGTCAGTACTAACCAGTACCAGTCCCGTTTCTGTAATAATTATAAAAATAAATATAATACTATAAAAAATAAATATAATATTATAATAATATTTATTTTGATTTATGTTGGCAATTATTTGTATAAATATCGGACAATGTACTTATAGTACTCACAACAAATTAAGTTGAAAAAGTTAAATGCAATTACACATCACGTAAAGCTATTTACGTTTAATTACTAATTGAATAATTTGTCTAAATAGATAATAATAAGAATGATAACAATTATATAAATAGTACCTTTAGTGAGTAAAACAAATTTCTTTAAAATAATGGAGCATACAAGCTACAAGGGTGGCGGGGTCTGAAAACTCTATGAGATCAAAATAAAGAAAAGAACTCTGCGATTTGAAATTGTGTTTATTTCTCAACATAATAATTTCGTATCAACTCGATACATTTGAATCAGTGTTGATTCAAATTCTTTATGACTTGATAAAATTCAGAATTTCCATGTTCGTTAGTATAAATATCCATAGAAGTCTGTTGAAAATTCCTGAACTGCAAAGTCTTTTTTTAGACGTGGGACGAAAAGATTATAATCCTACGGGGCTAAATCTGATGAATAAAGCAGATGCGGATAACAAATTGACACCTAATTCATTAATTTTTACTACACCATCAACATTTACGACGAGAAGTCAAAATGTTCCCGGAATTGTGTCGTAGTGTTGGCAGTTGTGATGCAATCACAATAAATTTTGTACAGTACATTCCTTATGGTGCATAGTTATGACGCTGACAGGTCTTAGCAAGTCTGAACACGCAGTGTGACTGCAGTTTAGCGGAAGGTAGGAGTGTGTGGTGATCAGTTGGCGCGATGTCGCAGTTCGAGCAACCGGCGAACATCAAGTTCATGTGCAGATTGGGAAAATGTGCTTCAGAGACTTTGTTAGCCTTACAAACAGTTTACGGTGACGATTCTTTAAAGAAAACAGCCGTTTACGAGTGGTTTTCAAGATTTAAGGGTGGACAGGAATCGCTGAAAGACGAGAGTCGCAGTGGGAGACCTTCAACCACCAGGAACGAGGGAATGGTCGAGCGAGTGAAGCAATTAATCAGAGCAGACCGCAGAATGACCATCGACGAGTTGGCACAAGAAGCGGGGATCTCTCATGGATCCATACACGCAATCCTGTCAGATGATTTGAAGATGAAACGTGTCAGTGCAAAGTTTGTCCCGCGCTTGCTGAATCCGGATCAGATGGAAACTCGGAAGTTGGAGAGGACCCGATGCTCTTGCAGACAATCGTTACTGGTGACGAGACTTGGGTGTACGCGTACGACCCGGAAACCAAGATGCAGTCATCAGAATGGCACACATCGTCCTCTCCTCGACCAAAGAAATCACGTCATGTCAAATCGAAAACAAAAGTGATGCTCATTGCGTTTTTCGACAACGAAGGTGTGGTGCACCATGAATTTGTACCAGCTGGACAAACGGTTAACGGTCCTTTTTACGTGCAAGTTTTGAAAAGAATGAGGGAAGCAGTTCGAAGAAAACGTCCAGGCAAATGGTAAGAAGGATGGTCACTCCATCACGACAATGCTCCCTCTCACACGTCGATTGTTGTGCAAACATGGCTTGCAGAAAAAAACATTCCAGTCCTCCAGCAGCCTCCCTACTCACCGGATTTAGCGCCGTTGGACTTCTGGCTCTTCCCCAAGCTCAAAAAGGGCCTCAAAGGTAACCGTTTTGACACCGTAGAAGACATCAAAACCAACGCGACGGCTGAACTTCGGAAGATACCACAACAGGACTTTCATCGTTGTTTCCAACAATGGCAGGAGCGGTGGAGCAAGTGTGTGTGTTCAGACGACGCCTACTTTGAAGGCGATTAAGTGACTGTGTACCTATGTTGTGGTAATAAAGAGTTAAAACAAAATTCCGGGAACTTTTTGACTCCTCCTCGTACATGGGACCGTGCCTTGGCGTGGTGAAAAATTATTTTCTTGGCTGAACCAGGACGCATTTCAGGACTCGCGCCTGCAATAGTTTGGCCTTTTTAGAAGATAATCAAAATGAAGGATACCTTTCACATACCAAAAAAAATGATGCCATTACCTTTTCTGCAGATTCCCCGCACTCTTTGAGGGAGAAGAACTACTGCACCACCACTGTTTAAATTGTTGTTTTGCCTTCGGCCTATAAACGAGAAATATGTTAGCACCAATTGTTAATACTGAGCAGTCGCGGCACCCACATCACAGTAAGTTTCTTTATAACCAACTCTTCATTCAAAATGTATGTTGCGTGATTTTTAGAAATATTTATAGTACTTTTAGTTTGTTAAATGACGGTCTTTTAACACCATAACATACACTTTTTTAACAATTTCCGGTATAGTGACAGGTATCGAACGTCCACTACGTGGCGCATCTTTAAGGAAAAGTAATGGAGTTAAATTCTTCATACCATTTTTCATCTCATTATAAATATTTGGTTGTGAATATCCTTTAAAGGCGATATATGTAATAACAGCACGAATTCATCTCGTGAAAATCGCTGAAACGTTCTTATTTACACAGTCGTCACAACAAATTAACGAACGTAACGGTCTAAAATTTGGCGCTTGACCTTGTTTGGGACTTACCGGCACATCACAAAAACGATGTGATATTCTGCCATCTATCCTTAATTCCTTGAACTTTTCAGCCTTCTCTTGTTACTACTTAGCTTTGCAGTATTTAAGCAAGAATAAAAATAAGAGAGTATTACATATACACACGGTGAATAATAACAGGTGATACAAGGCTACACATACAATAATATTAAAATCTAAATCAGAACTAAATAAATTAATAGCTAATAAAAGTGTTTATTTTCACAAAAACTTCTATACAACTATATGTACATTTAATTAAAAAACAAATGAAATGAATTACCATCACTTAATAATGTAAAATTGAATCGACAATATATTAAGTATACATAAATATATACCTACATACATAATAGCTAGCAAATTTTAGAAGCATTGAAATATTGCAATATATCAGAAAGAGGCACATAAATTTCTGTAGTAATGTATTGTACGAAACATATTTTAATTCGTATAGCAAGTTAGGGATTTTCTATATTCACTTAGTATATAAACGCAAAGAACATCTTTCGCTGTATGTACTACTATTTACGAATACTCTTCTGCTAACCCCACTCTCAAGCAAGAACACCTGGCAATTGACATTTTTTTAATATACATTTTATGCGTACTGAATATTATTCTGAAAATTTTTCTGCCGCGTAAATTGGATGACTTAGCTCTAAGAACGGCCTTACTTCTACTGGCATTTGAGTGACATCGGCTTTACTTTTTGGATTTTCGGTTATTTTTAGCGTAGTTTAAAACCGGAAGAAAAAACAGAAGAATTACTACCGAGTCTCAACAATAAAGAATCAAGGTGTGTGTAAAGTTCCATGTACGGAATATGATAAGACGTACATACGACAAACCAACATACGCACAAAGGTGAGACCAGAAGAACATAAAAATGCTGTTTCCCAATTGATCACAACATTATTGTCATTTGCACGACACAGTTTCTCAATAGACCCTAATACGAGATGAAAGTCAAACATTCAAGCCATAACAACGAGTAAAAGAAGACCTAAATGACAAGTCAGACTTCGTTCAAACGTCGATCAAAAATACGTTCTTTTCAGAACCAACCATCAACATTCAGGGTTAAACGGGAATTCAATATGGCATACATGCACACAAAATTTAGTCAATAAATTAAACATATAATTATATAATTTTTATTTATATAAATCGATCATATTTAATATACAAATCGATACTTGTCATTCATGATATGTTTGTGCGAATGCATCGCATTAGATTACGCATACCCCTCTTTACTTTATTTTACTTGTGTCTATTAGAACTATCACTAGATTCTATTTATCCATCGATCGTAGATATACAGACATATGTATTTTAATATATGTACATATGTACATACATATGCGTACTGTATACATAGACTTCTTTCCAAATTAGAATCTATAGAAACTGACAGATTCAACACTTTATAATCATATATACTTTACTAATGGCGTTGATTTTTGGAATTACAAACATTACGCTTACATCATGCGAATTACAGTGACTAAAGTGTGAATTTGAGTGAACGCATTTGTAAAAGTACTACAAAATAAACAGCAACAAAGTAACATAAAATTTTGTTATAAGTATAATTAAACCTCCTAATATATTGGAATAAGTAAGAAAAAAATATTTTTATACACACCTTTTTGGATGGTATCGATAGTATTTATTATCGATATTATTTAGCATGTAATACTTGTACTTAAAATGTCGATAATGAAATTATAAAATCTTTTAATCATACTACTAATTTTTTATAAACTATGAAATTCAGAACCTTTTGCATTGCTAAGAACGAGCTTACTATCTAACTGGAAAAGCAGACAAATGTCATTCCATAATGTCTATTACCTATTTAGCTTAAACTACCAGGTTTAAGAACATTGTATGTCCCTCTTGATCCATACTAGATACATACTGCAATAGACAGCTTTGTAAATTTTGTCTCTTAATTAAAGAAAATAAAACAAATATAGTGTATCATCTAGTACGTAGATTTCCGCGGTCGTGGTCCATATTGTCTTCTTCTGGGCTTCCGGGCTATAACCGCGTCACAATGAGTTTCATTGCAACAAACAGTAGCAGTAGTTGTACCCTGAAGATGTCCCATACGAATGGGTACGAAACGTCGCCAGTTATACCAGCGACGCGGTTCCAGCCCGGAAGCCCAGAAGAAAATAATAGTGTATAATATTTATCATGAACTTGTTTACAAAACTATCAAATTTCAAAACATAACAATATTTAACTATTGTTCATAACTTTCTTTAAAATACTTATTTGTATTTAATATGCAAGTACTAGTAATGTGTACAATTTCTCTTTCTTTTTTAATTAGATGTGGTTTCAGCTGAAGTAACAATTGCAACATGTAGAAAAGAAAGGCTTCCAGTATAAAGGAAACCGAATAAATGTGAGAAACTATTCTATAAATGAAATACTAAGAATGAAGAAGAGGTTAGATATGTTATGAACCTACATAATGTAGATGTATAAAATTATTTTCCTTTTTGTAATATAAACAGGTTGACCTCTTGAGATCACTTTATTGACCGAACATAAAAGTAGTTAATTTAGGTAAGCTTGTGGCTCAGATCTAATGAAAAAAAAGAAGGTACGTTTTGAATTCAGCTTTACATAGATTCTTTTAAGACAATTTGAAAACAGATTAGAATAGATGACTATCTCCTTTATATTCATTTTCCTCAGTCGAAAAAGTATGTTCTTAAATCATCAATCTGTCTTTGCTTGACGTCGGTATTCATTTAATTGGAAGCAATTTTTATTGATGTAATGTGGATACTATTTTCTAAATTATTTTACGTTAAGTAACAACTTTCTCCAATTTATAAATTGAACAGATAGTAACCAAAAATTTATAATTTATTTGAATTTATAAAATAAAATTATTTCACCAATAAAATTTTCAAATTCGGTGTTGATGACATAACATTTGAAGTACGACGATTGTGTGAATGTAAGTATGTATATATATATATATATATATATATATATATATATATATATGGTATTATAAAAGAATAATACCAATGAATTGTATTTATCTAAAAAGATCGAATAATATTTTAAAGTGCGTTCATAGAACACTATATATTTTTCTAGTTTTGAATAATTTTTTCAGAAAATGAAATGTCGACAACACTATTAAATTGTACAGCAGCATCATGTGCCTTTATAAATTTATAATAGTTTTATATTAAAATAGTTTAGTCTATTACATTACGTATTTATTTAGTACGGAACAAAAGGGACATACAATATTCTTAAAACTGTTTTTCCTAGATGCATTCCACGTCTTACGTGCTCTTATATTAGAATTTTTCACAATTTTTCTAAAAATAATCTCGTTTGCTCAAGTTTTAATGGATCCATAGCCCTATGTAGGAAAACCCATTCTAAGTAATCAATAATCATTTTATAGAATAATGTCATGGACGAACGATTTGCTTTTTCCTTAAAAGTTCAAAAATTTAAGTTAGCTACTAAAATCCTAAGCAGTCTGTATACTTCGCTTTATTTTGAGAGCTGGACCCGGTTCTTTTCCAGTGTATATTAGAAATTTTAGCGCATAGCAACTTTCATGATCGCAAAGTGTCTAAATTTTTACAGTGCTCTCTAAATTCGATTATTTATCAACACTAACATTGGGTTTAGCATTATACAATTTTGAAAAATATCCACCCATTTCTCCTAAATATCTCTAGTAAGGGTAAGTTTAAAAAGTACACATTTTCTCTTACCTTATATTTTTATCATCAAATCAATTTACACAATATATAATGCAAAACGTTTCCAAAACGTAGTGACTCTAAATATATTTATATGAGTATCTTCATATAGTAGACCCCATATAGCCGTCAAATCCAAACAGGCAATAATAGTCCTTCATAAGTTTGAAAAATATTAATATATAATTTCTTCCAATACTCACCGTAAACTCTTGGCTATTGAAGATTAATGTTTTTTGTTTTCTACATTATAAACTGGAACTTGAAAGGATGTTTTTATATCATCAATGTGAATATTGGCATACTTCGCAATTCCTGGTATTTGTTGTTGTAAATTAGCAGCAGAAAAACTATTAATTGCTGCTGTTGTCCTTATTAGCACTAAATTAAGCTATTTATATTTGGACTTACAACGATATATTTCATTCTAAATCTAATAAAGTATAATTTGGGTTATATTGACATTGACGCTACATGAGTAGCAATTGGAAATTTCATCAAAAAAATACGTAATTTGAAAAAAATAAATATAAAGTAGAAAAATATAATATTGATAAATAGTCGCCAATCCTCAATCAACTAAATCTTAAAACAAAAACACAAATTCATTTTAAATCTTCTGTTGTATCAAGTAGATACCAATAGAAATGTACGGTTGGTTATTATGTCTTTGACATATTGAAGACAAAATATTTTACTGAAGATAATAAAACCAATGAATAAAAAACAAACGTAAAAATTAATACTTACATACTTATTAATCATTCAATTTACACGAGCTATTTCTTTTCATTAATATTTGCAAATAAATGTATCGGTTATCAATTAAAAAAATATATTTATATTACGTACTTATGAAATAATTATGCAATACTATCACAATGATGCAATTTATATTCGTACATAAGCTATTTTAAAATGTAAAATTAACTCATTACAACATCTAGTAAAACAAATATAAAAATGGTTACCTAATTATTTTCACATTTTTCTTTCTCTTGTACTTAGATCCTAATGTCGATACTCAAATTCAATATAATATAGCGAATTTTAATTGAAAAGCAAACACGCTTAGACAAAGTTCTTCATGTTCCATAATACATGCAACTAAATATGTTTTAGTAAGAAAGAAGAAATTACTCCGTTTTTATTTCAAGATAAGAATGTAGGCGATAACTATTGTTTAAGTGATATTATTTATTATGTAACATAATTTATATCGTACATATTCACAGTTTAGAATACATTCTTTCTACTTCTTGGGTATATACTGAACATAATACTAGGTATTGCAACACTATCTCATAACACTAATATTTGAACAAAACAGTTTGAAACAAAATATTTTTATTGGACATACATTGTTGATAAATTTTATAAAAACTTTATACACACATAAATAAGCCTATTATTAGATTAACTTTGTATACTGAAATACTACTTAAAGTGAACATCAACATGCCCGATTTTACTAAACAATTAAAAAAAACTATTTTGCCAGATCATAAAAATTACTGAATATAACAAAATAACTGATTTCAAGCATTTTTTTTTCATCACTCTTCAACTTCTCAAGAACACGAAACTCCTAAAATTCATTGATTTTTATTAAATAACGAGTACAATGATACATATATAATAGCACAAATATAAACAGATTTAAATAAATCAGTATCAATGAATCCTCTTTGGGACGTAAAAAGAGGAAGAGACCTATTTATGTTAACGAAATCTGATGAGTTTTTCAAACTTTAGTTTTCTGATCGTTCGTATATTGATAAATTATAATTATTAAATGCAAGCTAAGAAAAGGCTATTTTAGTTGATGAAATGTTTTGATTTTGAAGAAAAGTATTACATAAGTACCTCTGTAACCTATGTTTTGTCTTATTCTTCGCTTTTACATCAAATGATAGCCTTTTCCTCTTTAATTTAAAGAACAAAAAGAGCTTTGTGAATTTTTAATGCCAATTTTCCACATGTTTAAAAGAACATATTTGTATACATGTTTCTTTTATTTTAAAGAGATGAAGTTATATTATCAAGAAATATTCATTAACCTTCATATATATTCTTCGTATAGCAGAGACAAGCAGCTGAAGTTAATAATTCAAGTGAATTTGTAGAAAAATGAGTCAACACTAAACGAAAATCATAGCGAGCCAAGGATGCCCGTACCACAGTCCGCGACATCTCCTGAGTCTTTCAGAGCATTTAGAATATTATTGGCAGATATGTCAAAAGCGTACGTTTTATTATGGAAACATACCATATGATAGCCAAATATACATTTGATCCTCAATTTGAGATAATTACGCCAGAACCATATGATGGGAACAGGAATGCTTCGATTGATGCCGCACTAACAGACCTGGTGCAAAATATTGTATACAGCATAGTATTTAGGTATATCACAGAACATAGAAAACTAATATAACCGATATAATTATTATAAATTTCGTATACTGGAAAATCATAGGAAATGAAAAGGCTACTCTACTTACCAGAAGATGATTAGCCCTCAGTTATATTGGGCAGAACCAAAGTCGACAGTGCCTAAGTGCACTATTCGGAAATGAATAAGGAGGTGAACTAAAGCTCAGCACATAATACACTGGGGGAGGAGACGCAAGCACGAACATTGCCAAACTTTTATTTGTTGCATCTTTAATGCTTTTTGCAATAGTTATTTACCTAATAATAAACTTATATGATTTGTATCCTAGGCAAACATTGAAGAATAAATTACATTACTTTTCTCTTTTGAAACAAAGATCTTATGAGGAAAATATTTGAGTAAATGAATTCGCATGAATATCGTAAATTCATAAATGGAAGATCCGTTTATCCTTGCATAAGATATCCTACATATACTAGAAATGACGAAAACCATGAACAAATCTTAAGTGAGATTTGCAAGATGCAACTTTGAAAGTAACAATATTCAAAATGTTATTTCAACATGAATGATATTTTATTCTTATGTTAACTCAATCTTAATTTTACAAAAAAATATTATACATATACGAGATGTAGCAGAAAAACAATGAGACTAGTGGTACTGAGAATGAGCTAGCAACACTACGGGTTACACACCCACACAACTTGTAGAAGAATTCCTCGTAGATGCTCAGTTAAAATGTCAACCTCGTGCGGAAACTATATAATTACAGAGAGGGTGATAACAGCGAAATTTGAAGAAACGATTATCATATTTTCTGTTATGCTCGGTGGATCCGTAAATTTAATCTATGGAACGTGCTATCTGCTTCTGGGTTTCCGGGCTGGAACCGCGTCACTAGTATATCTGCCGACGTTTCGTACCCATTTGTATGGGACATCTTCAGGGCTGAACTACTGCACTGAAACTGATTCAGTTTCAGTGCAGTAGTTCAGCCCTGAAGATGTCCCATACAAATGGGTACGAAACGTCGGCAGATATACTAGTGACGCGGTTCCAGCCCGGAAACCCAGAAGCAGATAGCACGGACCACGACCGCGGAAGTCTACGTACCAAATTAATCTATGGAATCTATGGAAATTTGCAACGAATATATGGGAATTATTCCTTATCATTATCGAAAATTTAGGAAAATTTGGAAAGAAGACTCTTGGGAGGTCAGACCATCGAGCAACATTGAGAATGATGAGTAACAAGTTACAATTAAATCAGTTTACTCTTTTTCAGATTTCGACTCAACATTTTGGTATGAGAATGGTGTGTGCCAAGAAAATAGAACAAATATGTACTTTAACCTTCTCAGCGGAATCGACACAGGTTTCTTTAGCCTTGTAGTGACAAAACATGAGTTTTTGAGTACTATCCCAAAACAAAAAGACAAATTCAAGAGTGTAAGACTAGCATTAGGAACAAATCAAAACTTAAGTCTACACTAGTTTTTTTGACACTACGCGAATCTTTCACAAAGAAAACTGTTTAACAGTTTTTTTTTTATAAAGAAGTTCTTGAAAAGCTCCGAAGAAGAGTGATTCGTGTCAGACCGAGCATCACAGATAGTTGATTGCTCCACCATAACAACGCCTTCTGTCACACTACCATCTACACATCCAATTTTTAACGAAAAAGAAATTCCTATAGTCCCCACCCCTATTCGCCTGATCTCAATTCCCGTGAGTTTTTTGCGCCCCATGATTAAGACACATTTGAAAGGATGTCATTTTGGTACTGTCGTTAACATTCAAAGGAACGTAACCGAGACGCTAATAGCGATTTCAAGTGAAACCTTCTAGCACTGTTATGAAGACTGGAAACAACGACTCTGCCAATGTAGAGCTTCCTTATTATGGGAGTTCTAAAGTTAGTTAAATTAACAATTTGATGCCATTTTCTGTTTCGAACGAGATGATGAAAACAGAAAATAAATGAATGTTTCATTTTCGAGATATTCTTAAAAACACATTTTTTTAGAAATTCTACATATTTTGAATAAAAATAATGTTCTGGAAAAACATGTTAATACATTATTACGTAAAGTTATAAAGAAGCAAATAAAACGCATGATAATTGTCAAAGTAATATGCAAACAGAAATAAATATTGTAAAATAAATTATCAAATACAGGTTTTCCTAGTAGATGTCAAATAAATATATTTACGATTACGAAAGTAATTGATAATTGTTTACAAATATAAAATAATTTATTAGTGTTATTGCGTTTGAAAACGCATAACGCCAATTCGGCATAAGCATTACAATATTATCAAAATAAATGTCCAGAACTACCAATACCAAATAAGAAATTTACATAGAAAATACATACAAGAGTCTTTAAGTGTGCTTTAAAACAATTTATTTTGACTATTATATGTGCTTTGATTTTAATAACTAATTGTTCTTTGCACTTTTAAGATATACATACATATAATTAATTTACTTCTTAGATCAACTACAATGTGGGACGTTAGAAACAATTTTGTCTTTCCGCGTTCGACATTATTATATTATAATAGATAATAAGCTAAAATAGAGAAGTGTTAAAACTTATATATAATAACATTTATGTATGTAAGTACATGTATGATAATTTTCTAATAATACTTCGAAATTTCGAGATTTCAGTGCCAGTTTTGTTTAAGCGAACATATTAGATTTTAATTTCATTGAAGAAGAGATATTTATTTCTGATGTCAAATTACAATAGTTCGTATAATTTTCACCAGCTGCGAACACGTGGTAAGCAATTAATTTAAGGGTTCTAACATTCTAAATTAACATCAGTATGCAACAGTATGTACATACCAACGTGTTATCATTAATTTGGTAATGAAGACGATGTAATCTACATTTAAGACTTGACGATAGTTTAAGAAATTCCATAAAGCGATAGGCTTGAATTTGCCAGTTATGTAAAGTTAAAGCCATAGTATTAAGTAGTTCTTCTTTAATGTAAAATAATAAATCAAATATGATTTTAATATCACATATTTAAATTTCTGCATAATATTTTTGCTCAATTATATATTTTTTTTAATTAATAGAATATATTTGCACATACTAATCAAATTTTTTCCAGTTAATCATTCTCTTGTACATGTGTTGCAATGTTATTTTTTGCAAATAATTATATAGCTTTTATCCCCTTCAACATACTCTCCTCCCCTGTCTATACACCACTGTATACGTGTCTTCCATTGTTAAAAACAATGCTGTAGTTCATCAGTTGTCAGCCTCTTCGACAACTCGGCCGTTTTTGCTTTTATACAATACGGAGGATGATCAAGCACAGCAATGCGTTTGTCCGCTAAAAACTACTTCACAGGTAGGACATTGTGAGCGTGTCCCTTGTCCTGGTGAAGAATTCGCGAATCGTTCTTCTACAAATTCGGTCTTTTCTTCCGTACTCTTTCCCTCAGCTTGATTAGGACTTCTTTGTGGTATTTCTGTCTTTTAATTTCCTTAACCTCTTCTCGTATATTATCGTTAATTCATGTTATCTTAATGTAAAGATGGTTTTTATCTCTACTAGAATAACCTATCATCAAATCTAAAAAAATCGTTTCTGTTGACTCGTCATTTATTGATATTACTACACTCGAGTTTGTAGTATCCGGTTTGGTTTTTGTTCACTTAGTTTTAATTTGCAATGACGTTCATGTAATTAAAAGTAAATAGAATTTAGCTGTCATAAAAAGTTTCTTAAAAAAACCTTCATCAGCTCCAGACTTTCAATTCCACATCTTATTAAATAATTGAAAACTGGTAAATTCGGAAGAGAATATTGTGAACATATATTGGATGAAGAAATAGGTTTTCGATCGCTTTGTGACCGTAAATGAAGCTTGTATCCATCATAATGATTAAAAATTAAAATTACAATAGCAATAATAAATTATGGGATGGTACATAGGCATGTTATTTCCACACAAAAATTAAAATCATCTCTTTCATCCTGGAAAAATCATCACCACAATCTTTGGGGATTTTGAAGGGATTATTTTTATTGATAATTTATCATATAAGCATAGTATTACAGTTCAATATCCTACGGAAGCTCTTGCCCAGAAAGATTAACATTCCAGCGTGCAAGAGATGTTTTAATATTTATCACATACAGTGTTCGTTTCGTAATTTTGAATTTGCTGCCATTTTATCCAGATATCTCTAACGATTATTTACTAATACCTATACTAAAAGAAAATTTACGAGAAATTTTTCTGACAATCTCTGCTATGAACGACTGACAGGACAAGAACACATTTTTTCATGCGTCAAAGCCCTGTTCTTTCTACATGTGTTGAATATAATGATCCATGGGGTTTCATTGTATATGCATTTAAAATAAAAAATAATTAAATTTAATTACTTATCCTTTTCGGTAATAATAATTAAACCTGTAAATAAATAATTAATGCCACTCAGTTGTAGTTATTATTACAAATATTTTCAAATTATGTTTTTTTTGCAATTGCCAAATAATTACTATCGTAAATATCAGCTTATATCTTTATTACACTTGCATACGTTGTAGTTTTGCTGCGTTATTAGCATATAGAGGTTATATATAACATTATATTTTCATATATCAAGTAAAACTGAACATTTGTCAGCACGCGCTAAATCTAAAACACGTGCGAACGTTTCTGAAATAGAAAGCACAGGCGTTTAATGGCAGTATATTTAACTACATAGTTTGAGTTTGCATATTTTATAAGATATCTGTTTTATTGACAAGTCTATCTTCAGAATTTTATATTGTAACTAATACATTACACTTTTAATTATTAATTTCCACGTGCGGCCGCTTTACCTATGTTATATTTGTTTTATGTTATCATAAAATATAATAATTTTTAAATTTCATTAATTACTTCGATGTAATTACATTATAAATAAATTTACTATAAACAAATAATCTTTTCTAATGTACAAGGCGCATGCTTTCCGTTTAAATGCAGTACATATTTTGTTAACTGCTGTATATAAAATTGAGGTATAAATACAATGAAAATGAAACCTATAAATATGAAAATTAGCTCGTTACTTATAAAAATGAAAATGAGCTAATCGCAAATGACATTTGACAGAATAAAATGTTTGCAAATTGGTAATATTATATTCACTGAATCGCAAGAATTACTAGAATTATTAGTTGTTATTATGATTTAATATTATTTATAACTGTTTATAACACAATTCGTCTGATTCCGTAGAAGATCTGTATTAGTATTTGCCCCTATATCCAATAGTAATACACCTATTTAATACTGTAGTATTGCCAACGTTAGAAGTCACTGAATCATTATGAATTTGTAAGGATAAAAACAACAGTGTATTATTATTATTATTATTATTATATTTAATGAAAATATTAGTTATCTTTAGCGCAGTCGCGTTTGCGTAATAAAGTATTACGATGCAGAACAAAAATTAGAAAATTGCCAATTAATTATACTATTTAAGTACTCTAATATGTATTATTCAACATATTTTCAAAATTATTAAAATTTCCACTTGTTTTAATTTATAAATTGCTGCATATAATAATTATTTCGTCACACAATGGCATCTGAAGTAAATTAAATTCTGTCATACATTGTAAAACTTTTAAGAGTGTCATAATTCATACAATATGTAGTAAACTTAAGGCCGAAACGATAATTAGTTAAAATTGTGAAGAAAATGTTCTTTGGGGCAATTAAACTTTTTTATTTTACACAAATAGATGGAGTAAGAGTGAATCGTTTACCTCTGCTTTTAAATTTGTTGTTTATTTACATATTAAGCCCCCTGCACACACTATTTTATATTTATGATTTGAAATATAATAATTATTAAATTAATTAAATGACTAGCGAAAGACGAATACGAAGAAATGATAAGAATATACTTCCATCTCTCGGATAGAAAAGAAAACCATCAAATAACTGGTTGTATAATGAAGAGCACTGTATCACAATTTTCTATGTAATCCTACAATCTGTGATTTTGTATTTATTGGCAAATGTCCGTTTTGTTGTAGGGTAAATATTTTAAATAGCTTTCCCATATTGAAAATTTGTATTTTCTGGTGTACCAGCGTTGATGACAATCACAGAAATTAATTAAAAATTTCTGCGTTGGAGCAGGACTCGAACCTGTATCTGTCGTTTGTTAGACGGCTGCCTTATCAGGCCCCTAGGGAGTACAGTTTAGAGTGTCTTAATACGCCATAAATCAATTAGAAGAAAGAAGAAAAACCGGAGAAAGAACCTAGTATTCAGAAGTGAAGCGAACAGTCATGACAAATTTATAGCGACAGCAGCAAAACAGGATCGAATATCACCAGGTAATTTAATATCCAGCGAAAGACGAAGGTAGCTATTTTCATTGTTAAAAAGCACTTATCGGTCGCGTTAGCGCGTTCTGTAGAATCCCATTAGAATGGATTATATTATTTGATATCCTTGTGCAAATCCTTATTCATGTCTCGAAATCCGACTTTTCTACTGACAACGGAGACCTGGTCAACTTATTGGTTGTGCAGGCAACGCTCGGCAACACTGCGGAAAGCGTTGTGGGAAGACGTATTGCTACACAAAATATGACATCAGTGCATAACAAATTGCTGTCAGAAAAGAATGTTTGGCATGCTATTCTAGTGTGTAAGTACCATTAAGATGTCAAATAGTTTTAGATGTTTATGGAGCTCAAACACATTATTAATTTCTATTTTTATATAAGAATTATTGCAATAATCTGTAAAATTTAATATTTCTGTATTTTTCTTATACTAAAAATGCATCACTTCTATGAAATATCTATTACTTGTTTTAAGCAGTTTATTATTACATAATTAAAAAAGAAATGTCGAAAATTATGAATTAATTAACTTAATCCTTAAAACGAAAAAGTAAAAGAATATATTGACCCCTCATACGCTGGCTTCGTGTTATAACGCCGCTATTATCTAGCAGTTACACAAAAACTAAAACTTACATGTAATACACTCAGATTTCTTTACATTTCGATACCCACGTCGAATTCCTTCAAATAAACTCTGGTTCACTTAAATTGATATTTAGCAATGGTCATCTTCTCCTTCGATTTGAAGCAAACCTAGAAAGTATTGGACGAATCAAGAAAGTATTGGAAGGTTGAATTGATACCAAGAAGAAGAAAAATGTTTCTAGCAAATATAAACAAATTACTGCGTTTGGGTAAAATTATAAATTTTATATTTATTGAATTGATGACTTGCAAATCTATTGAAATTTGGCAACGTCAAATAACGTATGTACATATTTCTACAACTATTTATATTTAGATCATCTTTTTCTAAGTTTTTAATCTAATGTATAATTTGCTTAATTTATTTACTCAACAGCTATTGTATAATTATTTAAAAAATCATAGTGCATATATGCTAAATCTTTGTATTTATCACCATGCTGTATATTGAACACGTGCAAATGCGCTTTTGTAATATATGTTCTTTATAGGAAGTATGTATGGATTCACAATTCTAGGCTTTCATTACATTAATTATAATATTTAACAAACTTAAGTTTACCTATTTTGCAAAATGTTTGGATTATTGATAAATATATGATGTAAATTACGTATTTTAACTGTTCCAATGAAGAGGTTATAGACTTTCACGTGTAAGAACTTTATCTTTTGTGTATTTGCCTCGCATTGTCTTGAAAGATATACATATTATAATCTTTAGCATACAATAATTACTCGAGTGTAATTAAATAATAAACAAATTCTCGTCACTGTCGATTACGTACACAGCATGTGCTTTTTGTAAAGGTCCAGTAAATACTTCACTAACACTAAAAGCATTTTAATTTGTTTTCAACATGTGTATGTTTTGAGGGTTATATGAAAATTTTAACACTTTACGACATTCCACATAGACACATTAATTGTGTTGTCAATCTCTACCATCACAATTAATTGTATATAAATGTTTTAACCATGTCCGACATGTGATGTGGTATGTATCCCGTTTATTCTTACACTTCTCAATTTAATAATCTCTTAATTCAGGTATTTACGTCTCTTAATAGAAGCAAATTAGCTAATTAATTTTCATATGTCTGGTATTAATGGTTATTTAACCTAAAACTTGCAATTAAAGGAATTACTGACCAAATTTGGTTTTTGTATTTGTGGGGAATCTATTACTTCGTGACATGTACTAAAGTATTTAATGTCTCCGCAATACTTCTTTCATGCTATTTAATTTCTTCTCTCTTTTGCTTTGAGTAAAGTGTCTCTTTTATAGGTGTGATAATACATTAAATATAAATTTCGAAATTGGGCGAGCAAGAATAAGGTACAAGTACACGAACAGTTTTGAATATTTGTTGTAACCTATTATATACACATACGTACATAATTTAGGATAATAAATAATTATCATTATTTTAGTTTTACTGTAGAAAGGGTGAAAACGTTAGCATTAAATGTTAGTACCACAATTTTATAAAGACTGTGGTGTCACAGAACAGCATAAATGGCCAACGTTTCCCGATTATTAATAAAAAATAACGACAATGAACAACAACTTACTCTTATTATAAATGTTTCCTTATCTTTTTAATTCTTCTTTGCACGACTGTTTTTACGAATCTCACGAATTAAGGAAAAAATAGATAAGTAATTAAATAAAAGTATTAAAAGAACTATTCAACCATGGAAATATTTAAAGAACAGTTGCGAAATTGGGTCAGGAAACAAACACAAAATCCATACATATATAAACAATAACAATGAACTCGTTACATAACATATCCGTTGAGTCTTTTTTTCTCAAACGAATTTGCTCAGATTTTCAAGATTCATACACACAATTTGTCCGAGATAACATTTCCAGCACGGAGATCTCTCTTGTTATAGAAGATATATGTAGCTTTGGTTAAATTAGATGAACGATTCCTATAGATTAATGAAATTATAAGATGTTTTTCAATTTCCATGTATTTCAGGAATTAGCAAGAACAATAAAAATGTAAAATTTTTTCTCCTTCTAATAACTTTTTTGTCATAGTAGACACATTATGTTTATTCGCACTTTCTCAAGGTATCTTTTATACAGACTTTAAATATCGACTTTTTGCATTTTCCATTTCTTCGTTTCAACACTTATAGGACATCAAATAGGTTTTGAAATTTTTTTAAACGTTTTTCTGTTCTCTTCTACACAAATTATTATTTTTGACGTTGACGCATCATTTTTATTCACACTTTCTTAAGGTACTTTTTTATACAGTTTAAATATCGACTGATATATTTTCGCATTTCCCATTTTTTGTTTGTAAAATATCAAACAGGCTTTGAAATTTTTAAATGTTTTTCTATTTTCCTCTATATATCCTCTATATATCCACGTGGATAAATATATTTGCCCCAAATGAAACACAAATACATTACTACATGTAACAGAACAATTCACGCAAGACACACACATACATACAGTTCGGAATAAACTGCAAAAAATGCAAAATGCTTTACATATAGAAAGAAAATATGGACAACAAGATGAGACGGATCCACTACATAATGAAACATTTAAAAATATAGGACCACAAGCTTACAAATACCTAAATTTCGAAAAGGGCACAGGCATAAATGAAAAAACTTTAAAAAAATACAAACATAGATTTACACTAATACTCAAATCAAAACTAAGCAATAAACACACCATAAAAGTCATTAACACTTGCATAATTCCAATCCTGATGAAACAGAACAAAACTAACAGAATATCGAATATCCAAACTCATCCATCGAATTAACAAAAACACATACAAAAAAAATATTTGTGAGTCAAAAATACGTATTGTGTCTTTGGCAAACGATGGTCGAACAAATATAATTCAATACAAATTTGTTTTCTGAAACTAAAAATTTTATTCATCTAATTTGCATTAATTTCATATTTGAATGAGAACAATAATTATCTTAAATTTTAGTAAATATTATTATATATTAATCGAATGCTACAGAGAATTTCTTTAATCACTTTTGGTTAAGAATATCATGTTATTAGTGTTTAAAATATTGTACAATATTTAAGAAAAAAATAAATTAACTAAAATAAAACTAATCTTTATTAGTATCTACCTTTTCTCGGATAACTTTTGGATTTAGTATCGAATTTTGAATATTAAAATAAAAGTATTATAAATGTTAACGTACATACCTATATATTTTTATTCCATAAATATAAAATATAAAATACCGCGTTTTGTCCTAATAACAAACACTCTGCATTCTCTAACATGTTGTGGACGAATCTAGATTCTGGGAGAAGGGACTTTTTGATGTTTTGGTCTATTGTCATCAATTGTACTATTATTATACACTTTCTAATCTAAAATGTCCCAAGTAGCACAATACATTCAGCTAAAGTTTGTACATAAATGCGTGATCGTATACACAAAATATTCCACACATATTTAATTGATCTTAAACTTATTTGCATAATGATCTAACTACATCGTAGCAAGAGACGAAAAAGTCTTTGTTCCCCTAAACCATCTTGATCGAATTCGTATTAAAGTGATTGCCTCAGAATATTTTTGAAGTAAATTCAAGAAGAAAAAGTGTAAAAATGTAAGAACAAAATATTCTAGAAAGTAATCTTGTATTATTAAAACCCTATTCATAATGTTTGGAATGCGAACAATATTTTAAGAAGGAATACACTTGAAATTATTCTAGTATTACCGTTAACTCTATTTGGTATGAAGGTAACGTACACGACAGATTTTTTAATTTACAATTTTTACAAAAATAAACGGCAAACGATTTCTAAATCAAAAAGTTGAAAGGTGTTATTTAGTTATTTGTTTGTTTAAAGTTTCGTGTAGAGTTTGAAAACGCTCTGCCTTTTTCTAAAATATCTGGACACCTGTAGAATAATTGGACAATAATAATATTAATAATTATAATAATAATAATAATAATTATAATAATAATAATAAAGGACTATTCAGCCAAGCTATTCAACTCAGTCCAATATTACATACAATAGTTTTTAAATCAGCTAATTTAAACAGTAATTAAACTTAAAATGACGTTTATGTTTCATAAACGATAATGTAACAAAAACACGCCTGTAGCATATCAAAAAAAAATTAGAAAAATAGAGAAGCAGAATCTGTACTAAATACTGTCATGTAATTATCGTGATTATTCTTTAGTGACAGTAAATCAAACGTAGAAGAATCGTTCTCAATTTCGTATTAACAATAATTGCAGCTGAATAGCACTTAATAAATAATCATAAATGATTACAAATACCTCTTAGCAAACACAGAATACAAATATTCTCCTTCTGGAACGGTCATTTTCTCGAATCGTCGCATGATCTTTCTAGGAGTTTCTTGTTCGTGGGTAGATGAATATTGGTCACTATTGATCTCGTGACAGTACTATATAATACGTAATAATTAACTGCATATTATGTGAGATCCTTTGTCCTAACTATAGTCTATTTTTCAATCTACATGTAAAACATTAGTACTGAGGCAAAATTTTGGAATTTCCAGGAAGAACGTTGGCAACTGATCATCATTAAAAGTACAAAAGTTATATATATATTATTAAAATAGACTCCCTGGCGCTTATTCGCGTGAAAACCTGAACAACTCATAAGCATCAATTTCAGGGCCAAAGTAGCTAAGTTTTGCAATCATCGTATCATGATTCGAAATGTTGAATGCTCCACAGTTGTCTAGAAGTACCAAAACTGAAATTTGATCTCTGTCCAAAGCATATACTGCATTCTAATTAATCTTAATAGCTGTACTTGGGGTTTGTCTAAGACCCGATTGACATGCTGATAATATTTCAACTTATTGTAAATAATGTCGAATCTGTTAGGACATCGTTTTTCCTTAATCTTTGACGAGACAGTTAAGATACTTAAAAATTGCACATCTGGCAAACTATTCTTTTTAGATTTTCAGAGTTTTGCCTGTTATACACTGCTCCTTTCTAATGAAACTGTTGGTAAAGATACGTGTAAATACGATCAGCTAAAAAAAATTCAAATTTGGCTAATCGAAAAAGCAGCATGTGTCGTTATAATAATGTTAAACCAAGAACACTGTTGCACATCTAACAAAAAAATGAAGTAAACTGTAGTGTTTTCTTCAAACAACACTCCGTACTTTCTGGAAAACTACAGAACAGTTTAGTTTGTCAAACTGTGATAGTACACTAACCAACTTTTGCTGTCAGACTGTTAATGCCTAAGTAAACTCATAATGATAGAAATGATAGAATTAATAAATGAAAGAAATTTTATTTATTAATTCTTATTAGTCTTAATTTAAGCTCTTGCAATCGTTCTATATATATATATATATATATGTGTGTGTGTGTGTGTGTGTGTGTATAATACTTATCTACTTCATATGTTGATTTTTACTTAAAGAATGCTAAAAATTTGAGTAGAAAATACATTAGTTTTCTCGCCTAGGTTAATAAACTTTTAATTGATTTTGTATTGTATATTGTACGATTTATTGAGTTCATACTTTTCATGCACACGTAGGCATAAATGTGTGTGTGTGTTTATACTTATCAGGCTCGTCACCCATTTTTATAGATACTCTTGCATAAAATGTGCATTACCTCAAATGCTGTGCAAATATTGATGTTACCCAAATTTGTTATTCATCACAACATGTTAAATTGATACTTATGTATATTCCATTATTTTTCGGAAAGCATGAGAAACGTAACCAACAATAATAACAATAATATTATTGTTCCTATATTGGTTGTAATGTCAGCGTTATGTACAAACACAGTTTATTGCTCCTCATTCATCACACTGTACCAATCAACGTATCAATCCATGTATTTATATATAGCCCAGATATATACGTACGTATTTGTTTACCTTTAAACTTGATAGGGAATGTAATCTAACGTAGACCATGGAGGACATGGAAAAATCAATGTAAATTAAGAGAAACGTTGTAATGAGTAAATATTTCCAGAAATTTTTTTCATAAACAAAATCATTAAAATTACAGTAAAAGTTACCAGCAGTCCATTATTTATATCCTTACAGTAACAAATTGTATTAACTTTACTTATATAATACACAGCGTACAATATGTATTTATATATAGATTATCTTTATCGACTTTTACAAAGAATATTCAATGAAAGGTTATATTTTCTCTTGTTTTCATTGCGATGATTATAAAGGGTCTATTTGAAGCAATGTAGTTTATAAAACTCTTTCACACACACACACACACACACACACAGATATATATATATATATATATATATATATATATATATATAGACTAGAGAATGGAATGTGGAGTAACTCACCACAATATTAAGCTTGACGAACACGATAGTGTGGCCCCTATATATAGGGTCCAATGCTCTGCTTGGTTTTACCTCTTCTATCACCTTTCTCCAATCTGTGCCATCTTGGATTTCCACCCTTCAATTCTGAATGTTCAGCTTACTAATGTCTGTCATTACTTGGTTTTCTCACCTGCTTGCCGATCTTTCTCTCGCTGCCCTGAAGATTAGCTTTCTCCTTGTTATTCTCTTCACTTCCTCCACCTCCCCCACTCCTCCATTACGATCTTTTTGGACATTTATGTTTTTCACTATGTCCTCTCCTTGTAGGATAGCTTGGATTTCAAAATTCGTGAGTCTTCTAGACACACCTTCTCCTATTTCCTTTGAGTTATATATTCTTGTCACTATTTTCCTCTCGAATCTCCTTAGCTTCTCCTCCTTTACTGTGAGGCTCATTGTTTCCACTGTGTACATTACCGCGAGTGGTATCGCTGCTTTGTATACTCTCAATTTAGTGCTTATACTCACCACTTTGCTCTTTATGATACATTTATACTTATATACGCCCTATGGCGTGCTTGTAATCTGTTATCAACCTGTTGATCCCGACTTCCAGGTATTTAAAGTTGTCGGCCGTTTCAAATATGTGGGTCGTTATTCAAGTTTCTTTTTGTACCAGTGCTTCTTTCTCTCTATGCTCATACATTTGGTTTTGTTTTGATTTATATGCAGGCCTCGTTTGCTCTTTTCTTTTTCAGTTGACGTAGTTACTTCCTCCAATCCTTCTCTACTTCTCGCCATTACTGCTATATCATCTGCGTAAGAGACTAGTTGCTCTGCCCTGGTAGTGGTACACCCCATTATATTACAGTCCCTAATTATTGAGTCCATTACACCACGACTACATTCGAAATCTTCAGTTTCACCCTCCTCTGCGAGCACTGATGGTTTAGATCCTCTCATTGTTATTTCGACAAGTCTTCTTAATTTTCCCTGTACTTCCATTTTTCTCATGTCCTTCATTGTACATCTCTCCTCTCATTGTCGAATACCTGTTTAATTACACCGATATTGATGAAGAGAGACCTACTTCAATGTCGGCGTAATTTGGCCTGCTTCCCATTCTTTGCACATATCTTCTTCATTCCATATTTGTACTAAGAATCTGTGTAATGTCTGTTTTAGCGCTCTCTATTCATGCTTAATCAATTCATTCACCATATTGTCTCCCCCTTCTGCCTCGCCCTGTTTAAGGTGGGCTAACACTTCTTCAAATTCCTTCTCTGTAAATTCAATCTGAGCTGTTTCGTTCATGGTGGGCTCCTGAACTTCCTCTACTTCTACCCTCACCGGAATTTCCTGAGATTAGTAAGTCTTTAAAGTAGTTTTCCCCTTTTCTATATTTGCTATTGGCTTTGTATTGCTTTGACTCTTTTTTCTTCTGTACAATTTGGTGCTATTCATGTTGTCCTTTTCCAAGTTTTTCATTAATTTCTCCGTCCATCTACTCCTTTTTGCTCCTTATTAGTCTTATGCCGTTCTTTCTGCTTACTTGATACTTCTCTTTCGGTACCAGTTTTCATATGTTTGAGCTTTGCCTCTTTCTTTTTCTCGATCGACTTCATTATCAAACAACTACTTCCCTTTCACTTTCTTCTTTCTGTTCCACATTTTTTTCGCTACCTCTTCCATACTTCCCTTTACGTTTTTCCATTCCTTTATAAGTGATATCCCTTCCATTCAGCCTTTTAAATTACAATAAAGATGATCTACATATAAAGTGTAAGTACATATTGTACATGGTATATCATTTACTTATTAAATATGTAAAGTCAATACAATTTCTTATTGTAAGGACAAGTTGCTGCTAGGTATTACTGGAATTCCAATGATTCTATTTATAGCTAAAATTTCTGAAAATATTGACTATTACATATACATATATATATATATATATATATATATATATATATATATATAACCGTTTTCACGATCAAGTGATGAATCGTTGGCCCTTCATAAGATTCTTCTTAACGTATCCATCGCTTCGATAGGCTTCTCAGATCCAAATCAATCAATTAACACAGCAAAATAACCTAAAAAATAATTATTCGCATGTATATATACATATATAAGCAGTACAACCGTCCCTACGGTCAGGATCACATACTCGAGAATGTTCGCCGAAAATGAAGTTGAAATGCTCTCTTACCGTATAGAATGTTTTATTTGAGCGTATAGGTTTCATATTACTTGTAGATGAAGAAAGTCAGATCAATTCTCGTAAATACAGGAGACTACTTTAGGAAACTTATTTATTTATGTGTAGAATTTATTTTCTTTTCTAATATTACAGTTACCTTCTTTAATTTTATAATTATTATAAACAATTCTCAAAATGATTTCATCTAACAACTTCTTCCACATTTTAAATACCTATTATTAATTTTGAAATTTTAAAGCCTTTTTGGGATAAAGCTGACTGAATTTAAAATTTTTGTTCTATACCTCAAATTTCTTATCTCCCTTTAGATATGTTCCTCTTTCCACTACTTCTTTCACTTTATTTGTGTGTATCTCAGTCTCTTTTTAACTGTCGTTGCTTCATACATTTTCCTTCTTGTTCCGTTCCTTCTTCATCATTTATAAATATCTAGGGAAACTACCTCCTCTGTTAGATTTTTTATTTATTGCATTCCCATAGTCTAAATAATATCCTTGTTATTCATTCTTTTAATACAGAAATTAGATATTTTCGGCTTTTGCAACCACACTAGTTTTCTCATGATTATTGTAAACACTTCATTTTTTGTTACTTCTGATATACAGGAGTCAATTCTTGGGCTATTTCTTAATATCTACATCTGCTTCCACTGTTACATTGCAACGTTTTGGCAAATGTACATAATTTTAAGATATTTTCGAATATTGGCAATATCAATACTATATTTAGAAGAAATTAAATGTCATTAATAATTTATGTTGTGATAATATGATTTTACTGAATATAAATAAAACTGCGTTATGTCCTACCGTAAGCCTAATACAATATTCAAATTTAGCTATAATAATTTTAAATCTAATATTAATAACTGTTCTGTAACTAGATGCAAAACAGGACCTTGGGACTCTCTTCGACACTTGCTTGAAATATCTCATCTTATGTAAATTAAAATAATTTGAAATCTGTACATTACACATTCGTAATTTGGAGTATAAGACGCCAATCACGATAGATTTTTTTTTACTTTATTTATATTATTATTTTTCCTACTTTTTGCTATTTTGTTTTTCAATTAGTTTTTTTGTAATTTAAAGTATTAATCTGTTTAATTTTATATTTTGTCCTGCTATGAATGTACAACTGTTGGACAATAAAGACGACTATTATTACTCTTATTCACATTTATATGTTTTACGTATATAAATATGGGTTTAAGCCAGTCTGATTCAAGATATTGTGATAGATACTTACATAAGAAGACCATAAAAAAGAAAGAAACTGTAAGAAATATACGTATGTATGTGCACATATTTGTTGTATTTACGTAATATTGAACTTATATAACTTAATAATGAACTTTTTAGCACCCACATAGTAAATTATTATTATATCGACTTTTAGTTGCAGATTAATTTTAACTGCTTTTCTTTTTTCTCTTTTTATTTTATCCTATTACTGTGTGTCAGATATTATTGAAAGCATAATATTCAAAGTCTGTAATAATTATGAGTAGCTTTTTAGCGTCCCAAAATTCAAAAAAAAATCGCTCTAATCATAATTTAGCTAGTTTTTCATAGTTTCAATTACAGTGGTAATATACATTCAAGTGCGGATCAGTAATTGGGGAGTCTGATGAAAGAGCGTAGCACTAATAAGAAATCTTATTTGTAGTATTATTTTCAACTTGGCAACCTTCAAAACATAACTGTCAAAATTTGTATTCATTTTTATCGCAGGGAGGTCATGAATAGAGCGAACTGCTTTTAGCTGGTTTTGAAACATCGAGAAAGTGTCATATAAATCAGTGATTAAGTTTTTTTTTAAGAAGAAAACAAACCATTAAATCTAAACGGAACTGAAGTCTGTTTACGGAAACCAATCTATGTCTATTGTAATCATAGAATGATAGACATCTGAGTTTAAACATGGCAGGATCAGTATATTTGATCAACGACACTTTGGATGCCCACAAGCTACGAGGGTGATAAGTACCCGGTCTAGCCTAGAGATGACGATAGTTGTTTGAAAAATATCACTGTATCAGAAAGTACACAATCTATAAAGCATACGTCTCAACTTTGAAAACGCCACGTTGTTTAGTATTTATTTGGCAGCCATCAATAGGGAACGTTTTCAGAGAATTTATAAAAATGGAGAAAATTGGTCATCGTCACGTGATACAATACCATTATTTGAAAGGCCTCAGCCCAACCGATAAAAACTGAACTGGATTCTACTCTGGGTAAGTCTCTCCTTCGTTTACAACAGTGAAATGTTAAATAGCAGAGTTTAAACAAGGCCATACGAGCTGCTAAGACGAGCATCGCAGTGGCCGTCCAAATGAGGTGACCAATCCAGAAATGGTGAAGAAAATCCACAAAGCGGTACTGGATGATCATCGACTGAAAGTGCGCGAGCTAGTAGACATAGTAGGCATTTGACAAAGTGCGGTACATTGCATATTATCTGAAAATTTGAACATGAGAAAACTGTGTACAAGATGGGTGCCGCGTTTGCTCACAGTCGAGCAAAAACAGTTTCGTGAAAATGTTTCAATTGGGTGTTTAGCGAAATTTCACAACAATATAAACAGAATTTTTTCGCCGTTTCTTAACCATGGATGAAACATGGATCCATCACTTTACACCCGAGGCAAGAAAACATCAAACGAATGGACTCAAAAGGGAGAAGCGGCTCCAAAGAAGGCGAAGTACCGTTTCATCTGCAGGCAAGGTCATGGCATTGATTTTTTAGGATACGCGTGGAATAATTATTATTGACTATCTTGAAAACTATCAACGGCGGGTTTGAGCGAAGAAATCAAGCAAAAATGGCCGCGTTTGGCTAAGAAAAAAGTATTGTTTCATCAAGACAATGCACCAGTTCACAAATCTGTTATTGCAATGGCCAAAATTAATGAATTAAAGTTTGAATTGATGCCTCATGCACCCTATTCGCCAGATTTAGCCCCCTCGGATTATTTTCCCAAACTTGAAAAAAATGGCTCAGCGATCAGAAATTTTCCAACGATGAAGAAGTGATGTCGACAGTTAATGGTTATTTTGAAGAGCAAGACAGTTCTTATTATAAAAAGGCTATCGAACTTATTGAACATCGCCAGGAAAAGTATATAGAGCTGAAAGGAGATTATGCTGAAAAATAAATATATATCTTTCCAAAATTTTTGTGTTTCCTTTGTTGGGTCGGGTACTTCTAGGATCACCCTCGTATAAGTAGCAATTCATGTACTTTAGCGCATATTACACGTGAAAATAAACTACAAAAATTTTTTTTAAAAATAGGAAACCAGTCACACACATGCGATACGAAACTTCTAAATATATGTACGTCTTGTGATCCCACGAACGCATTTGACTAAAGTTAAAAAAAATGTACATCATTATGTGAAAATATACAATCATATGCCGCTTCAGGGCAAAAGCTAGTCGTTGGCCCCATTTAAAAAATTTTTAAATTCTACCATGTGGAACGGTGGACACTTGTGTATGATATAAGTCAACTGCATACTTCAGCTATTTTAACATGTAATTGCTGTTGTTATTTTTTTATATATATGACAAATTCCATGCTTTTCGACAATATGGAATACATTAAATATTATTATTATTGTAATTGTTTTAAAATTTAATCATCGAAACTTTTATTAATTATTTAAAATATTACTTCATAGTTTTAAAGCCACGTAATACTGAAAACCAATAGAGAGTTAAAAAATTATATGATTATCGTCAGATGCGAATTGATTAAATAAATATAGATTTCTTGAATTTAATATTAGCGGAATTCTAGCAACTAGCACATTTTGCGTAACATGAATTCGACGTACTATATTGAATTGTGTGCCTAGTAAATCATGATCTAAATATTCCAACATTTCCTTGTAAATATACTAAACTAATATCCTGTGGAAATTTGTTTCACATTTACTCACGTCAAGCCCCATTATTGTCTAGTGAGTGGTATATTTGGACGCATGCAGTCCTTCGTAAAAATGTCAAATTTAATTCCGGAACATATATTTTCATTGGCGCCTGTCAAATCCATTATTACAATCAAATCAAATAGATTGAAAACATTCGCATCTCCTAAATTGTGTATTTATTATTCCAGGGGTCGTTCATTCATGTTAAAACCATTCAAATACTTTCTGGAAAAGTTAGGAAACTTTCTGGCTCTCGTCGTTGGCTTCCGAGAATTGTTCAGACTAACATTTTAAAAGGAGAATAACATTAAAATAAATCTAAGTTTGTTTATATTCTGTTTCGGAAGATAAAATACCTTGTTTTAATGCTATTCGAATTAAAGTTTTCAAGTAAACTTTTGGGTTCATTGAATAATATATATTCACTTATTTTAATATATGTATATAGTTCGACAAAACTAAATATAAAGTAGAGGTATAGGTACAAAGTTTAATAATTATTGTTTCTGTTAGAGTCGGCACATACAGCCTCAAGTACGACACATCGCATTACAGCTTTTTATCGCAAATACTTCGATATAGTTAATAGTAAAATTTTTGACACTAGTATTGTATAGTTTATTAATATATTTAATTAAATTAAAAAGAATTTTGTTGTAATGAATAAATAGAAACTGTTAGGTCTGAGAATTTGGTGTATTTTCTCTTTGTGTAAAAAAAACCGAAATACTGTGCAGCACTTGCTATAAAAAGATAAATTTGTAATGCGAATGTGTCAGTTGTTTTTTTTTTACTTTTGTTTAGCATCTATCTCGTTTAATGTTTACTATCCCAGATTTTCTTAATAAGACAAAATGCATACTAATAATATCCTCATTCTAATGCTACAAGAATTTAGGCTTGAAGATTTTTCGACAGCCTCAACTCGTTCTGTATTACATAAACAGAATTTATACAACACATAATTTGTTAAAATGTTACAAGAATTTTTATTAAATAAACTTTTCTTCAGTAAATAGACGACAAAATCTAATCTCATAGAATTTGTTTAAGCGTTTGAAATTTCAATCCTTTCTGATATTGCGGATTTTAATTTTGTTTGGAAATTTGAATCTAGACTTCACATTTTTAAAAATCGAAATTCAAAACTGGAATTTCTAATTTTAACACTTAAAATCCTTACCATAAAACTGTTGTTACAGATAACGCAAAAATATTATATTATTACGGAAACACTCTTCTTTAAGAAAAGTATAAGTTCACATTTTATTTTTAAGGTGAAAAGATGCCAACAAGAATCTCTCAGCTTTTGTATGACGCCAACCCATAAGACTGTTCGTGCGACTCACTTAACAGGCAGTTTATTTTCAAATGTCATTAGTCGTGATCGTATATAATGCGTAAACATTTAAAAATATACCGGCAATCATATTCGATATGTTAGCACAAGAAAAGTTAAATATTTTTTTGGCAACATGTAGAAGTACTTAATACATAATCACATCCGTGTGAATGAATTAATCACAAAGAACTCATGTTTATTGTCACAACGGAGCTAACCACCATCATAATAATGTAATTATATACATATTAAATAGTTGACTACAACTTCAATTGTAATAGTTTTATTAAATTTAATTTTATTAAATTCAACCACTGTTAATGAAGGGTCTTCATTATTTCGCAATGTTTCATTATTTTTTCAAAATCTAGGAGAATACAAGAAGTATTAGTGAAAAAGTAAAGAACTTCTACAATCCATATCTTATTGTAAACGAAATAAAGTATTTATGACGTTCAAGTTCTATTCTATCTTCTATAAATAATTTCATATAATGAATTCTCCAATCTGTAATTTGTATAATATATTCCTGAATACTTTGCATCTCATATTTTACAAATTTTCTCAAGATACTCTCGTACCATTTATAGATCTTTCTAACCCTTTACGCTTTCCGTTCTTCATGTTTATTCTTTCTTTATTAACTTCAGTCTTATCTCTTTTATCCGCATTGTTTCCAATTACTGACCAGATGTAGTAGACCGCCTTCTTTTTTCAAATTAAATCTTTCGTTTCTGTTATCATTCTAGGTTCTTCGTGTTAATATTTTCTTGTCCTCACATTTTTGAATTTTGGTTCTAAATAGTGTAGCTTACTATGTTTATTTATAGTTCTCCTTATGTTGAAGAATCCATCCCTTGTTCTCAAAAAGAAACATTGCTATTTACTTTTTTTTGGATTCATCTGTTTTCAGTTGATCCATACTTAGATATCTCCGCACAACAACCTTGCTATCAAAATATGTACATATATAATATTCCTAAATTGTATTGCTTTAATTATCTATTAACTGCTGCTATTACAACCACTAGTGTTATCATTATTTCAGCTATTTAATATATCAAAATATATTCTTTAGATTCTCCTTTAAAATATTTTTGGCGTATTGTGTTTTGATTAATTCCATCATTCAACATATTATAAAATTAGTTTATTATTAACAATTGCCATAGTGACACTCAGTTTATAATATAAAATATCTCGCTTATAACCAAAAAATTCACCAAAATCATCTCCTTATATCTGCAGATATCATCCATATTCATTTTTTTTTATTTTCTCTATTAATGAATCTCTGTTATCTGTTGTTTTTTTACACTTTTATTATTCCCAGCATTTTTCCGTGGCGCAACATCCAATTTTCAGCTCCATGCATTGAAAATATGTAGATACACAGTCTGTCTCAGAGAAAACGGAACTTGTTTAAAATAAAACCAAAAGCCTACTATTTTGATAAAATTCATTTATTTTTTTCAAAGTAGTCACCTTCGGCTTCAATACAACGTTTTGCACAATCAATTAACATGTCGAATGAATTTTCAAGTTCACCTTTAGAGATGTCCTGCAAGATCGGTGTCGACGCCTTTTTAATAGCTTCGACGTCGTCATGACGCTGTCCTTTCATCGGCAAATGTAGTTTGAAGAATAGGTAGAAATCACAGGAAGCCAATTCCGGTGAATAGTTGATGGTTAAAATGCCATTTGTAGTTAGAAAATCAATGATAAGGGTCGAGCAATGACATGGTGTATTATCATGTAACAAACGCCAGCTACCATCTTCACGATATTGAGGGTGCACACGACGAATATGCGACAAAAGATGCTTCATGGCACCAAGATAATATACAGCACTGACTGTTTGACTAGTTAGTACAAACCCTTTGTGCACTATGCCTTTCGAATCATAAAAACAAGTCAACATTCTTCTCCAAGCGGCTTTTCTTTTGATCTTTCTTCTCTTGAATGCTTCCAGTCAGAGCTTTGACGCTTGGTCTCTGGATCATATTGAAAACACCACATCTCGTGGCCAGTTACACTAGAATACCTGAAGTTTTCATCTTTTTTTGAGTCTTTAATCAAGTCTGTACAATGTTGAATTCGAAGCAATCATTGGTTAGCTTGTGTAGTACAAACCCTA
The DNA here is from genome assembly GCA_031893035.1 of Dermolepida albohirtum. NCBI lineage: Eukaryota > Metazoa > Arthropoda > Insecta > Coleoptera > Scarabaeidae > Dermolepida > Dermolepida albohirtum. The sequence goes on from JAVIWB010002085.1 coordinate 61,928, forward strand.
CGCAAATCTTTCTCAGTCCCAAATGCTGTGTCAAAATGCGATTAATTGGATCTCCGGAAATATCTAACTCCATTCCCACGTATCCTACTGAGGATTTTGGCTCATTTCTGAGAAATTCACGCACAAGTTCGGTATTACTTTCCATAACCACAGATCTTTTTGCTTCAGGATGCTCCTCATCATTTATGTCCGCACAACCGTCTTTAAATCGTTTATACCACTCATACACACCCGTACGTGATAAACACGCATCACCATACACTTGCATCATCAAATTAAACGTTTCAGTAAACGATTTACCGAGTTTAAAACAGAACTCAATATTTGCTCTTTGTTTAAAATTCATTTTTCGACCAATGCCAAATACACATTGTTACTTGATGCGCAATTTCTCTGCTTCTAATGATGCAAATGTCATGACATTTTGACATAACAATCTATCTTACCGATGCATGTTTTTTTAATAGATGGCGCCACTAAGAACTACTATTTTAAATAGGTTTCGGTTTCTCTGCGACAGAGTGTATAAGTGTTTATGCAGTGCGCTATCACTTATGTCTTGTTTGTTTGTCTTTTCTCTTTAAATAACTTCTCCTTTAATTCCGTTTTCCAATTCATCATTAACCGACTTCTTATTCAATATTTTTTCCAAATATTTTATGCAACGCGTAGAACTAGTTTTTTCTCGTCAACTTACGTGTGCATATTATTATTCATATTTCTGTTGCCAAGGTTTTTGTTCTTTTTTCGTATGCACTATTAGGTTATATTTTTTGAGTGCTTTATTTTAAATCTATAAATTACTTTTTGTCATTTTCTGATATAACCATCAATACAATATTATCTACAAGTATACGGGCTTGTTAAACAGAGAAATTCTCCTATTATAATCTTCGGTGTCTATTATATATTTGAAGTAGTTACAGATTAGAAAATATAATTGGCTAATACTATGGAATATTTTTTTCGATATACAAAAAAAAATAGAAAAAAGCGAATTCGAAACAATAAAAGAAAGCGAAGAAATCCAGTCAAAATTTTAACCATACACTTTCGGTTTTAAGATTTTGTAAAATAACAAGTTGGCATGTTCACTTTTTAAGAATTTAATAATGATTCATGCAATTCTCAAATAATAACTTTTCAATGTCGTGATATGAAAATTGCGCAATATGCACTTGGAATTTAAAGTGACCAGGCAATTATAAAGTTAGTTGTTAACAATATAATCAACACAAACAGAGGAGCTTGCGTTAATTCTATTATGGACTACTTATGTATGTACATATCATCTATACATACAATCATTAATGAATACTGACATACACGTGCGTTGTATGCTTAAAAAAACAAATAGTTTTCACGTGCAGAAGTAATTATGCGAATATGTTGATAATAAATCTTGAATTTTTGAGTATGTGATGATTGATAATATGACATATTAACATATGAATGTACATGTTATAACTAATATTTTCATATTATTAACGGTATTATTAATTTAGATTACAATGTTAAAAATAGAGCCAAATATTAAAATACTTAAATCAATAATAAATATGAAACAAAATTTGTCACTTTATTACTTTTATTTAAAGGATAATTTAAAATCTTCTTCTAAATACTTGGTAGAAACTATCTCTCGCTTATGATATCCACTCAAAATATACTTCCGATTAAATATCGTTTTAATAAATGAAAGCTTGAGATGTCAAACATTTATAGACCAAATCTGATATGAAAAAGGAAATGTGGTCCTATACGCGGTATAAAATCAAATTCAGTTTATAAAAGTATAATTATGTTAAGGAATAAATAAAACCAATTAATAAATACAACAAAAAGTTGATTGTCGAGGTCGTTACTTTGTGAAATTCCATTAACTGAGCAAAATATAAGAAACTAAATTTCACACTATAGTGTGAAATTTAGTGTTTTTATGTTTTTTTATGTGTTTTATGTTTTATGTATTTGTTTCGTTTAATATATATATATATATATATATATATATATATATACGAGGGAGCGTTTTTATATTCGCGGAATGGGGGACAAGGGGTGGAAATAAAAAAACCAAATTATTTTTCTTTTTCAATATATTCACCTGCAAGACGGATACATTTTTCACATCTTTCAATTAATTTATTTATACCCTCATAAAAAAATGATTTCTCTTTATCTGCAAAATACGCCGAAACTGCCTCCTTGACTTCATCATCGGCAGTAAATTTTTTACCCCGCAGCTCTTTTTTCATTTTCGGAAACAGGTAATAATCACTCGGGGCCAGGTCTGGGCTGTAGGGTAGGTGATTCACAATTTCGAAGCCCACCTTATGCAGGGCAGCTAACGCAATGCGGCTCTTGTGGACGGGCGCGTTGTCGTGCTAAAGCAGAACACCTTTTGTCAATTTTCCCCGTCTTTTCTCTTTAATGGCTTCTTTTAGTCGTTCTAATATTGAAGCGTAATATTCTCCGGTTATAGAAACACCTTTATCTTTATAATCAATCAACAATATTCCTTCCGAGTCCCAAAATACCGTTGCCATGAGTTTCCCTGCTGATTGTGACACTTTAAATTTCTTGGGAGGTGCTGTGCCCTTTTTATGCCACTGCATGGAGTCTTGTTTGGACTCAATGATGAACCCAAGTTTCGTCTCTAGTAACAATTCCACTCAATACACCATCCTTGTCTTCATTACAGAGGTCCAAAAATGCACGCGAACACTCTACGCGCTGTTGTTTTTGCGGCGGCGTGAGCATTCTCGGCACCCATCTTGCGCTGACCTTAGACATGCCGAGATGATCGTGTAGGATTTTAAAAATTGTTGTATCGGATACTCCAACCATTTCTGCGAGTTGTTTCTTCTTTAGTCGAGCATCTTCGAGTACAATTTGTTCAACTTTTCGGAGAAATGCTGGCGTGGTCACCTCAATGCTCCTGCCCGGCCTCGGGTCGTCTTCAAGGGATTCCCTTCCTTGTTTAAATAAACTATGCCACTTGTACACCATGGTTTTTCCTGGACAAGAGTCGCCGTAAACCAATGACATCTCATTCATTATGGTCGCGACTGATTTTCCTTGCCTGGTAAGGAACTTTATAATGGCACGATATTCGATTTTTTCCATATTTCACTTTTCACTCCTGATTATATTACTTGGTTGACGATAGCTCAAAGACTAACTGTCTAATAACAATGAAACTTCGTATTTATACTAATCATGAGTCGCTGCACAGGCCACGCCCCCAATGCGCCTACTCACCCCTCCGCAACCCGCTCATTCCGCGAATATAAAAACGCTCCCTCGTATATTAAACGAAACGAGTCGCGTATTCATTAGTTTAAATTTTTCCTTAGTATAAATAAAACACTGTTTAAATTTCATACTATATTACATATTTACTGCGACTACTTTCGCCTGTTAGGACATTATCGAGCATGTGCAATGTATTGTAAGTTACAATCTTCTTTATATAAGAAAACGAAAAGCAATAATTAAATCTGCTTACAAAAAAGGGGTAGATGTAAAATATATACAAGATTATTTGTCAGTAAAGGATCATTCTTCCAAATATCTGTAAATAAAAGTAGCAGAAAAGTATTAAGAACTAATGATATTATTAGGTACAATTAGAGTAAGAGATTAAAATAGAAATAGTGAGTACTAAGAATTAAGATAAATTTAGAAGTGGTGAATTGCTTAAATTTAATTGATAAGAAGGGTAACAGAATAGAGTTTATTACACTTATTAATCTCCATGCATTTCAAGAAAGAGATTAATTAGTGTAATGTACTATAACAAATATACAATAATAGCTAATAATAATACACAGTTATTCCACAATCCACAATCACAACCCAGAATTCAAAACATATGCGCATTGTGTGCACTAGAAAACTAAACTTTTATAAATATAATTTTTTAATGTTGAGAAGTTTTGATAGTTAATAAAGTAACTCTGTTCTATGCCTAGGCTATGTATATATTAGTTTAAAAATATGTAATATATTTTTTATTATTTAATATATTCAAATCAGAGTTTCGTTTTTTGTATTGCTTCTTAAAATAAGTAGGCTAATATTTGTCCTATTATAACAGTCTATAATGCTACTGAAATTTAGGAGTGCAATTTTGTGTAAAGAAAACAGTTACTGAATACTCGTATTAGGATTTTAATGTCCGCAATTTGTGTTGTCTATACGCAAATAATATTTGCGTATTATTTTAGACAACATTTACTCTATTCATTGGCAGTCCTAAATTCTTTCAAACTGTGTTAATAGTTAAACGTGTAAAGATCTGGGCTACCAAAGGCCGATTTTCACGCGTTAGTGGTCGGATAAACGTTGACTACAGTTTTGACCCTTTTTTCACGAAAGCGTAAAAGCCCTAGTATAAATTTTATTTTTTTTTATTGAATTTTTTAATTTCGTAAGAAAAAATGTTTTCGAGTTGATTTTTACGTGGCGTGACAAGTAAATAAGTCTTCATAAAATTTTAATGCACAACTTCAAAATCTCATTTGATTTCTTTTAAGGCCCCACTCTATGTTAACTCATAGCGTAACTTTGTCGAATCGGAGCAGCTTACATCATTGAATGAATGAAATATAGCCAGTATCGCTCTGCTTCTATTGTTTCTGTCATGTGCAAAACTTATGACGAGAATACGGTTCTAGTTTATGTATTGTTCGTTTTCATTTTTTCTTCATGAATAACTTTCTTCTTTAGGTCATCTTCGTCAAAAAGAATTTTACTTGTGTATTGAGCTTCGTTCTATCAGTACCTATGTTGTCATTTTATATTTTTGTTGGTCTTTCTCTTATTCCCTTTGTATTTTTTGCTTCCTATAATTTCTTGACCGACTTATTCTAATCCTTTTTTATTAAATGTCCAATCATCTCAATTGATCTTTAGCCGATCTCATCACCGGTTATATTATTATTCAATTCTATTTTATATACTTATTTTAGGTTCCCTCCTTATAACCAGCGCTTCTGTTAAATATTTAATTTCTTCGTTCGTAATTTGAAGTTTCTTATTTTTTATATTTATATTTTTCTATTTACTTTCTATTTATTTTGATGTCCTCCATTATACTAATTTCTTCGTTTTTCTTTAAGTTTCTTTACATGGACATATTCCGTACATAGTACATTTATTTGAAGTACCCCTTTCATTAACAAAAGCATATTTCTTCGATCGTATTGAAAATTTTCCTAACTACTCGGCTCTACATTTCTATTGGCCAGTATATACGTATTTTTTTTATTTATATCTTCCACTGTGGTAACTCACTATTTCTTTCCTCCCAAAGTAACACGAAAGATTAATAATATAGTTGTTTATATATTATGAATACCTTTATTTTTCCCTTCCTCTTCTCTTCTAGTTTTATCCAGAATTTTTCTTCTAGTTTTCGTTAATTATTCATATGTACAATATACCATAACAACTAAAGGCTTTTTGGTTGTCCCTGTTTGGGTTATTAGTTTTAAAAATATATCGCAAATTTCTTACTTTCCCATCAATCTGCAGTTTTTGTTCCTCTATAAATATTTCTTTCCAATATTTTTTAAAATTTTTTTCGCGAGCGGTCGATCTCAGTATATTTTTTTAAAACTTTGACATACATAGATAACATTCATAATTTTTCATTCTCCTTCAAAAATGATAGTTTTTTCAAGGATTATATTGAAAAATATCGTTAACAGAAAGTCTCCTCTAACTCTCTGACGATATACCACGGAGTGGTATATCCTAATATTAATTTTTTCGCCACGTCTAGTACACCCTCAGCGTCATGACTAGTACTTATATCAAAAAAGTAACGGATTGTTTAAAACATTTAATAGTATTAATACTTCCGAATTGATTTTTATCCTTTTACTGCATGTGTTTCTTTAAAATTATATAAATTAGGTGAGCTGTACAATTCTCAAAAAATACATGTAAGAAAACTAAAAATAAGTACTAATAATAATAATAGTAATAATGTAGCTCGTATATAAAAAAGATTTTTATTAATATATTGAAATAGAACAACTTGCTTTTTCACAGCATAAGTTATATTTAAAAAAACATGTAAGCACTATACAATCTTCAGTAACATCAATAAAAATTTATTAAATAACAAAGAAGTGTTCTAACAGTGTTCTAAAATTAAAGTAAATTGAGTTTGTTGTTACTAAAATATGTACTGATATTCTATCAAATATATAGTAAAGCTATTGCTTAGATTATTTGAGATTTATTGCAGTATTTTATTAAAAATTTGACGCTATTGGTATGTATAATTGTAAAATTCAAATCTGAATTGAATTTACAGGAATAAAATTAGAAAATAGAAATTTAAAATTCTGAAAATTTACTGCTGCATTCAAAAGAATATTCTACTATATATATATACAATATATTCAAAAATAGGTTTGACAAATAGGAGAAGCAGCAGAAGAACAGATTGTATTATTTTAATATTTAAAGAGGTGTAATTATGTTCAAAACAATCTTAGTTTTACAATTTAAGATTTTTCTTCTATAATTTCAGATACAATGTTTACTGGTGTATTTATTAAATACAGGTAAAGTAGACCCTTCTGAAATATTGTCATTAGTAGCAAAAGATGAAAAGTTTGATCAAATGTAGGCAATTGCTGTTGCTGTACTTGATAAATATGAAAGTTCTGCAAATAAATAATGTAGATACTTAATGTAAATATTAAACTTTAAAATGTTTTTTATTTACAGTGGGATTATTCTTTTTATACTCATTAGTAGCAAGAAAACTAACATTCCAATATTCACTTATGAGCTCATTTATGATGTGCATATTAACAAATTACACATAATAATCTGGCAATTTAATGTTGAGTATGCTATGTCTTGATTCTAAATTCATTGCCATATTTAGAATCTGATGAAAAATATATGGTTTAAATAAAATATCAAAAAATATTCTCGGGTTTCATTTTCAAGAATTCCATATTGGCAGTTGCTGGAGCTCTTTTGCAGCGCTCCTCTTGTACTTTATAACTGAATGTACTGTAGCCTCTTCTTGTTTGTTGGGATATAACAATACACCATACCTTCTTCTCATTTTCTCTCAAAAAGTCAAAACTAATTTCCGTTAAAACATAACACCATTTTATCCAATACAAAAAAGTTTTCACCACTTTTTAAATTACTTTTAAAGACTACAGAAAAAAAGTAGTATAATTTCGTCCACATTTACTTATGAAAGCAACAAAATGGCAAACAAACAAACAAAATGAAACATGATAGTATTCTAGAAAACATTAGAGAATATTGGCAAATTCAAGATATTTGTAAGCGCTTTCGCCTACTAGTACCAGAAAACCACATGTTGAAACCAACCAATAAACATTTAGCTACTCCCCATTTGAAACTCGTATATCTGACTGCTTCAAACTCTGATTCTTCAACGGATTGACATATTTTTTTCATTTCTAGGAAACTTTTGAATAAATGGAAAGTTGAAATAATGATTAATTAATATTTACCATTCTGATACATATATATATTATACATATAATTTTTAATGTCGCTCCGTTACATTTGATAGGTATTAATTAACATATTTGTGCATATAATAGGAGTAAAAGTCGCAAAAGTAAAAATACGTGTATGGATGTAAATGGATGTTACAGATGCAAAACAAACTTGAGCGGTGTCACGTACGTTCCCAGTTTAGTAGAAAGATGTAAACGGGTGTAGGTGTAAATATAAATTTCCAATTTTCGCTAGTAAAAATGCCCTTGACACTAACATGCGAATTAATTGCTTGTTATAATATCGATTTATAAATATTGATATATTACATAATACATGATACTAAATTTTTAAACTGTACGTTCAAGTGTGTTTATATAATAGTTTTTTCTATAATGTAGCTGTTTATGCCTTAGAATAATACACGAGAATAGAATGAAAGGCACCTTTATTTGTCAAGAAGTATAAATTATGTAGTAAATATTGTTACTAAATCTACTATATTGCTAGTGAACTTATCGAAATCTATCTTTTTTTCTATTTTAAGCAAAACTGTATATTTTTTGAAGATTTAGATACAACAGCATATTATTTATTTACAAAATTGGCTTCTACCGCTTTTCTAACACTGCTACTTGACTTGCCGGCCTTTGGTGCACTCTTATAAAGGCTTCTTCAGAACTATTGTTGGTCTTGTCATGGCTGCACTGAAACTGTTGTGATAACGTCCCTTTCATTAGTTGACGAAACGACCGCGAAAGTCTACATGTCAGATTGCCTTTCCATTATTTATTATATCAAAAAATAGTGTTATCTCAGCTCTTGGTAACATTTGTTCCGTTAGAAGCTGAGTTATAGTCACTTCACAGTAGAATATTGTTTACTTGTAAAATACTATAGGGAAGAGTAAGTGTGAAAAATAATCTTCGACCAAAGAACAGCCCTTCGTTTTTCTCCCAGATTTAGTAAAAGTTAAGGAAACATTCAGTGATGAATGTCTACGATTTCAAAGTGGGAGGATAAAATGTCGGATCGTCCAGAAACTGAAATGAGCAAAACTCATATCCAAAGGGTGCGTTATTTCATCACAGAAAACCCGAAATGATTCATGGGATTGATTGAAAATAAAATTGGTATTCCAAAACCAGTTACGCCATTTTGACCAATAGCTTAAACCGTCGTAAAATGAATTAACAATTTGTTTTCCACAAATTGACCGAAAATCAAAAAGGTTATCATATTGAGCATTACTCGGATCTCGTGGAAATCACTCGTAAGATATAAATTTTTCGAAGATGTCGTTATTGGTGATAAAACATTAACGTTTTGAGTATAGGCGCGAAACAAAAATGTCAATCCATCAGAAATGAGGCATTTCATGCAAGTAATTGTCAAAGGTAGAGATACAGCTGATTTGTTGCTCCGCCTAATTAAACGGTTTTATTTCAATATTTCGAAATGATTAAAACGAGAGTTCACTACGTATGGCAAAATAAACGCCAGTCGTTTGCTTTGATGTTCCAAAGTGCTAAGTTCCAATGATTTCTTTACCTTCCGAAAATTAAGAACGGACTGCGTGGTGAAAGGTTCCATTCATTAGAAGAATCGATGGCTTCAAATCGCAATTTCGACTGCACAGACAAACGAGCGTAAGAACTGCTTCCAGAGTTGGTTCGAGCGCATGCAAGAGTGCATTAATCTTCGTGGAGAATACTTCGAAAAACAATGAAGTCTTTAAAAGCTATCTACTATTTTATTCCAGTTTTGTATGCAAAACTTAAAAGACAACCTACGTAATTTTACACTTCCTCTGCTTTATTACATTACACTGGTAGAGGCGCTGCGTTCTCAGAACAAACTTGGCCCGCCAGGAGACATCCCAACTCTTATAATCATATTATAGAACGTAATGTCTTTAGTATTTCATGAGCATTATATTTAATTCTGCTCCACTGTTTTCCGAACAGTTATTATTGTTACAAACATATTAGTTATATTTATACTGTACATGCGAGTAAAATATTGAATAAATAAATTTTAAAAAATATTTGTCCGTTCTTCATGTAGACCAATTTTATTCCTACTACGTGCTTTTTCGTTAGAATATAGTTCATTTACTTTCATTGTTAAATTATTATTACACATTATTATTATTAATTGTCTAAATTTGTTATACAGCATCATTATGTTCAACGTAAAAGTTATTCTAGTTTCGATTGAAAATTTAAAATGTCCTACAAATGTTTGAACCCCGAAATCAAGAGGCGCTAAAAACATATTGCTAATATGTATTGTTCTTATACGAAGGTGCTCTTTCTATCTTTATAGTTTCATCATAATCTGAATTTCCAGATTGCTAGTGTTTAATTGTCAAGTCATACATTGAAATCAATTATTAGATACTATTTTTATTTCTTTCGGTACTTGAAAATGTATTCTTGCATCCTTACAAATGACATTAAATATTAAAATTAAAATAAAATATGTACTTTTTTCATTTCATGTCCTTATACAGTATATATAAATAGTAAATTATTCACGTAGTATTTTTAATACAAAAATGTAAATAGATAATAATATGATTTATTAAACATAAATTTCATTCTAAAACTTTTTATTGTAGAATTAAAGTATTATTATTGCTAAATTATATATTTTGAAATTGGAAACTTATTTTTATTAAAAGATTATTGATGAAATTACATTATTGTTATAAACAAGATCTATTTTTTGTTATTATTGATATTATTTAAGCGAACTAACATCGTGTTATTTTAAATGAGATAAATACGACGCAAGGCTAATGTGAACCAGGCGATATGCACGTACACTCTTTATTCTGAAAAATACAGAGAGTATATTTAATTATTTTAGTAAAAATGCCTTTCTCTTATTAAACAAAAGTATTTGAAGGTCGTCAAAACTTGTCTAAGGAAAAAGGTAATTAAAATGGAACTTAATTTGCGTATTATGCGGATTTTGGTTAAAAATTTTTCAATTTTTCTAGAGCCAACTTTTATTACTTGTTACTTAACCCCATATTCAATAATGTATGCGTACATATATATACGTGATTTCGACAAATTAATTTATTTATATTTATATATCGTATATAAAGTTCTGTATTCTATTTTTCTTTACAAAGTCATTGCTCAGTTGCTTTATTTTGTTATTGTTGAGTATCGCTTCTCGAAATATGTAATATTGGATAGAAATAAAAAATCTAAGACATAAATATTACAATTAAAATTGATAGCTAAAACAAATATTAAATGAAACTATTTGGTGATCTATTCTTACACTTTCTGGCTTGAAAACAACCGGTAAGCTTCTATTTTAGTGAAATCTCTTGGTGAGAGATTAGTTTATGAAACTTGGATTTTCCTAAAAGTTGACAATGTGTTAAAAACGGTAACGGTGCTGTAGAAACGCTCCAATTACTTATAGAAACAATTGTTTATCACAAACACAAATTTCGATTGGTTTCAATAACTCAAGAATGATAAACGTTCAGAGCGATTATTTGATACGGTGACCGAAAAAAATATTTAACAAAATATTTGATATCAAGGAATTTTCAACGAAATCTCGGGAAATAAAACTTGGACTAATCAAACCAACAATTCATCGCATTGTAACCGAACCTTAGTCTTCGAAAATTAAATTCAAAGTTGGTCTACCAAAAATCATACCGAAATGGGTGTTGCAAAGACGTTGTTAGAAAATCTCACAAAGCCATGAACATTTCTTGAAAACAATCGTAACTGAAACCAATCGCCAAATACTAAATGGCGGTCACCATGTGAAGGAATTCAAAGATAAAACGGATGCTCGTTGCTTTATACTATCATATTCCAAGGAAATTATCCACAACGAAGTGTTCGGTAGGTCATATTCGTCATGATTGCCTCTAATATCCATAACGGCAATTATTCCGCAATATCGATCATTCATCAATAGTCAATTAATTTTTTATCAAATATCGATATTTTTTTGCTTCTACATCTGCTGTACTTATTTGATTTGATTCTATACGAGTATTTTTTATTCCCAAAACAGCATATGGCAATGAAATTTCGCCATTTTTCCTCAATTGAAGACAAACAACACAACAATCACTGGTGAGCAGTGTTGAGCAGTGTGAACAGAATTACAATCAGTGATCCAAAAAAGTCATATAATGCATTCCTAGAACGTGAAAGTTGTTTTATTTCTGCCGAAGAACAGAAAGTATTTCGAATAAATAATGATATGCCAACATTTCTTAGCTATTTGTTTATCCCGCTCCTGTTGTTTTTGAAAAACATACTGCATATAGTAATTTTGAATAATAAAAGGAGTTAATTGAACTGTGAAAAGAGTTAATTAATTTATACTAAAAGCTTGTAGTAAAAAAAATAATAATACAAAAAAAACCCTTAAAATGAAGGTTTGACATAGCAACCAACAAATTGACGTCGATAATATAACATTCCGAAGCACTTAAAATTTATTATTTAGCTACTTGCATATTTGACGAATTGATCTTTTACGGATTAAGTTATTTTTAATGATCTCTGTGGTACCATTAATGGAAAAAATTGGTCATTATAATAACTTTCGACAAATATATTTGTTTTTTATACTCCAGCAGTGCTCAGCAAAAATTATTATTATATATATTGTATTATGTGAAAATTGCATCAATAGTTTTTAGTAATTTATATTGCTATTTCATTAAGATCAATATAAGAGCCTATTTTATTTTTTTTAAATTATATTAAAGGTTCTCTTTCCACTAATCATTACTTTATCACATTTGCATTTTATTACTAATTAATTTTTAAATGCGGTCCTAAGATTTTACAGGGCTTTAAATGATCAGCTTATTACTAATATTTTGAAGTTAAAAAATATATTTAATAAAATACTATAATATAAATACGCTTGTATAATCTACAAAAATTAAATTTTTAACTTTTCCTAAATTTATATATTTCAACTTTTTTTTAATACAAAGGAGAATTACTCGTATTTATTTTGCTAATTCAAGGAAACCACTTTTCTTCTTATCACAAAGCCGTAACCGTTAAAATACATTAGAAGAAGAAGAAGAAGAAAGAATATTTTTTCTGAGATTCCCACTCCAAATAAAATAGTACTTCCTAAAAAATGAGTAATTAACAAAATATTTATTATTGTGTCTGTTGAGGTATAATGAATATGTAATAATTTGTATGGTTACTTATAAAGTTGCATATAATTATCCATTTTTAAATATTTACTGCTCTTTGATGAGGCCAAACTTACAATATCATGCTTACCGGGCATTTGTCTAACTACACGATTACAGAATACGGTGGTGTACGAATCTATAAACGTGTCATGAATTACATTATGGAAACAAGGTAATTTTAATGGAGCCTGTGGTTGAATAACTAGATCACTGAAGGTTGATATATAACCCCTTAGCACAATAATTTTCGTTTTCTGTATATGTATTTCGACAACTAAGTTGTCATCATCAGCAGATAAGTAAACAGTGTCGCACCTGGACAACTACGGTAAAAATACCCGTATGAAAAACAACTTCCGCACGCGATCCATACTGTAGTTGTGCAGGTGCTACACTGTTTAATTATCTACTGATGATGACAACTTAGTTGTCGAAACACGTATACAGAAAACGAAAATTATTGTGGCAAGGGATTATATATCAACCTTCAGTGATCTAATTATGGAAACAGATAAATGAAACCCAGGATACGTTCTAATTGTATATACTTATGCGCTTTTATGATGTGAAACTGAAAAATTCTAATTTTTACCAAAAATTTCTACGTGTATTCGTATATACATATATTTTGAAACTTTCTTGAAGAAATTTAGTGGGCTCTGACAAGAAAATATAAACTCGTAGGATAATACCAGAAATTGCAGAAACTCATTTGATTTTTAAATTGCTAAACTTTTCTATTAGTTTTCTATGTACTCAATAGGAATACATACTGACATTATTCATAAATTCGATATAAACTACAGTAAGTATAAATTAAATTAATTAATTGACTTGCCTTACACGTATATTGCAATATTCTTATATAATTCTATTCTTATGCAAAATATTAATAATATATAAACTACCCAGATTATTTGTAAAAGTAATCATGAGACATCTAATATTTTTTATAACTTTCCAAAATTAAATAAAAACTTTTATTTTACAGTACAATTTTAGTTTATAAACGGTTTTACTGTTATATGTGTACATAATGATATTTAACCGTCATCAAAACAACGACTTGCGTAAAAAGGTAATACATAACAGTCAAAATCACCCGTGTCAAGTCTGGCCTTTGCAGCAAAACAACCACAAAACAAATTTCAATATTTTGCTTTTCGCATATGTACATATGTACATATGTACATATGTTACTTTCAGAGAAGTCCTTTATCAATTTCAATTTTCGAACTTCGTGGAACATGTAAATCTAATCCGTCAAAAGTACAATTGGAGGCTCGTAATTTACGCACGTGTTACAGTTATCTATTAGCAAATGTTACGTCAATAGAGTCTGAAGGAAAAATTCACATAGGTCAAGGTGTTAATTTTTTTATTATCTTTGTCTAACCTAAATCTATATATGACGCCAATCTTATTAGTACATTTCTCATTAGTAATTATTTATTGCTTTATGAACGTTGCTTTGTACAAATAGAAAATAGAGTATTATTTATCACATACATGTAATATTCACTGAACATTTTGGTAGGTATAGATAAGCATTTCATGTACACTCCGCGCAACATGAATAGGACCAACTGCGTATATGACATTTGTAGTTGGTATAAATATGGTAGCGCGCTGGAATTGTTATTTTCGAAAATAAGAGGGTTGATAAAAAGATGTATGTAGGTACCAAATATCATTTTTGTAAAAGTCAGTGCAAATGTACGTTACTAATGACAATAAGTAGAGTAATTAAACGCCACTTGAATACGACCAATCTACAAAATAAAAGATTCGTTTGCAATAACAAAATACTTTATTGTTCAATAATGAGTACTTTTGCCATTATTTCTTATAACCTCAAATAGTCGGGATGGAATGGAATTATACAGGGTTCTCAAGTAGTCAACGGGAAGTTCCGCCCAACTTCGTTTCAGCGCCTGCTCTAGTTCGTCAGCGCAACTGAATTGGGTAGCATTGGAGTACAATTTACGCGACAACCATCCCCAAACATTTTCTATGATGTTCAGGTCGGGGGAGAGCGATGGCCAATCGAGAACCTCCATGCCTTGTTCTTGAAACCAGCGTCGAACAATGCGCGCGGTGTGAATACTGGCATTATCCTGTTGGAAAATAAATGGCCCACCTGCCATAACGTTGGAAAATTTGTCTTTCACCTGTTGCAGCAGCTGGACGTACTTTTCCGAATTCTGTCTGCCCTTCACTATTACTAAAACAGGTCCGTTATAGGAAACAGCTCCCCATACCATGACTGAACCAACATCGGCTCGCCTTCGTGACTGAATCACTTCATCTTTACGTAAATCGTGGAAATAATAAGAAAACCCATCCGGGCCATCTAAATTAAACTTCTTCTCGTCACTGAAAATAACAGTTTGCCATTCTCTTGTCCACCCCATTTTTGCTCGAGCAAACTGAAGACGTGCAGTGCGCTGAAATTCCCTTAAAGGAGGCCGTCGTTTAATTTTCAAACGTTTTAAATGCGGACAGGTCTTCAGTAACTTCTGTACAGTTCTTACCGATGCATTCGTTCCAACGTTATTCGCGATTTGTCTTGCCGTTAATGCCGAATTCGATGCTTCGCGTAATATGGCTCAACGTTCTCTCTTAGTTGTAACGGATGTTGTTCGCCCTTTAAAACGTTTTCCATAATTCTCGGGATCCCTAATAAAATTGTTCACAACCTGGTGTGATCGACTTATTTTCTTTGCAGTAGCCCTTGAGGAATACCCTTCATGATGGAACGCTTTAATTTTTCCAATTTCTTCCATACTTAAGCACTTCTGTCGTCCCATCGTTGCACAATACCCTTAATTACAGATGTTTGTTTATCCGGATACACGTTGTAACTCAACACTCATCCGGTAGCTTACTATTAAATACTGGTCGTATCCAACCGGCGCGGTGCATTTTATATGTATGTGGTACTTACGTCACCCAATGCATAACGTTAGGCACTATTGCGCAATAATGCGTATTATTTGCCATATCATATCATTACAAACTTGCATTGTATTTTTAGTAAATGAATTGTTTTTCAAACCACCGAAAGCTTGCAATAAGTCGGGTGGTCCTATTCATGTTGCGCGGAGTGTACATATAACGGTAGTAAATGTATTGGCTGAAAGATTGTTTGTACTATAGGTACCTTGATACGAGCACGTTTTTACTTTATTTTTTTAAAATCATGCCGTACTTGATGTTATTATTTTAATTCTGAAGCAGTCCTGATGCTATACCAAGTTTTACTAATTTATTATCACTTTTTTCGCGAAATTAATATAATTTTTGGCCCTAATTCATGTTCTGTTTTTTATAACTTCTTAATTTATGGAACAAATTAATTCTTTGGCATATTTTAATATTTAATGCTTGGACATATACTACTTTTGGTGTTAATTAAACATGTATTTGTACGTAAGAGAATTTGTAAATTTGCAAACGATCCACATATATATGTAGAGGTAGAAAGCAACAATATTTGAGAACCTAAGTAGAACAAAATGTTTTGTATGTACTAGACTTAATTTTTCTATGTCATCTGATAATAATAGTGGTAATAACAATAACAATAATAACCATTATAATAAAAGCAACAGCAACAGTCAGAAAATTTCTCAATCAACCATACAAAGTAAACCTGATCAATATCCGTCATTTAATCAACGTAATCGCAACTATGACAACCACCTTCGAATTAGCCCACAAAACATTATAAAACAAAGTAAGTAAAGTAAATATCGTTTTGTGATTCCTAACACTGGGACTGGGAGTGTTAGGTCAACGGCGCGTGCTTTGAAAAACTGCAAAAAATTTAGCAGAAAAGAATATAAATAAGGACTCGCCCTTTTAAACAGCCTTTTCAGCAGATGCAGATGCACAAAGTAGATTAGATCAGTTAAATATTTGCAGCATAAAATATGTTTCAACAGGTGCTTCGTGTAGTCGTGTTTGCCATGAAGAATAAATGTTCTTATATGCAGAAAACAACCATTTGACATATAACGATGAAATACTTACATAATTAAAACAATCTTTGCGAATACCATTAAAAATTTGTTTTCATTCGGTAAAATCTGAATCTTTCACGGAAGTATCGATGACTAAGTTAAAAATAAAACCAAAAATAACAGAAATAGTTAAGACCTATTAAAGAAAAACTAACCCTCGCTCTGACAAAAAAACTAGCAAGTAAATTAGACGTCTAGACTTTATTACACTTAAATAGCACCAGTAATATAAAACAAACTCAACGATTGAGCTCAAAATGATTAATGAATACTCTCGGAGAGACCGCTAAACATATGTATACTAGAACTAGGCAACAATCAAAATATAAGACATATCGCGTTTGTTTGTAAAAGGGTGGATTGTTTTAAGAATAAGCTCAGGTCCAGTAAGTTCATAAATCTGGCTCTGTACACTTTAATTTATTCGCTGCCTATGTCATTTATATATTTTCCAGCAACTACACTGCTCGAAACAACCAATGAATATTTATATAATTAATCAGAAAAAATAGTGCAAGTTAATGTAACACTTACGAATACTTCACATACTTTTTAAATAGAAAAACGAATACATATACGTGTCTTAATGTGTTTATGCATGCGCTAAAGCGATCGTCGCAACAACACGGTTCTCAATTAATACCTAAAAATTGACTTCTGTAATTGCATTTTGATTGTCGTCCGAAATAGAACACATCACGAACTGCTGAGACAGAGGGATAGGGTTGGAATCATAGATTAATTGGCGAGTGTGTAGAGGGATCCAGAGCGTATGTTCAGCAGTTCATAATCGCTTTTCGAAAATTGTTGTTTGTATTTGACATTTAGCAAGATAGTCTGTGAAAATTACCCTTTTCCAATTCCAAAAAGTCGTAGCTGTTACATTACTCGCTCATGAAAATGCCTTGACCCACGCGGAACGTGATTGCGGTTGATGAGACATAGTTTCACCAACCACAATAAATCTTCGCAAAAATTAGCTTGGTTCTTGATAAACAACTTTATTTGACATTTATGTCCTTTCACAATTTTAATCGCAATTCAAGATTCGTGATACCCACTTTGCTGACAGCTTGGATACACCCTCTTGCGTAGAAAATCTTTACGATTTCGGGAATTGTGGTTTTGATGATCTTACTCACACATTATTATCGACGCTTACATAACCATATTTAAGTTGTTCAAATCAGCAACAAATTGTGGTTTTCGAAGGAGAATTGGCGTTAGTAATCGAGATTCACTTCTTGCTAAATCATCCTAATATTTTGTACTTGCTTTGACGTTTAGTGTCGTAAATGATGCGCTAGAGCAATTCACCAACTTAATTACACAACAGCGAACAATATCTTGTGTAGGTTGATAACTCTTTATTCAAAATATTTGTAATAAATTCAAAATTGTCAACATAAACGTATCTAGGAAGTATTCCTTCTCAAAAGACTGCGCTTTTATTAGTAGTTGTGAATAAGAATTATTGCAATAAGATTTTTTCAAAAAATGTAACATCCTTTACTCTCCCAACAAGCTGTAACTTGAAATTGGGTAGCGTATACCTAGATATACATCATATATACAGATTATACTACTGTGGGCAAAAAATAGTAAGACTTTGTTCATAACTTTTAAATTCTTAATTTACTCTTCCAAATCTATTTCGTCCCCCTCAAAGTAATCCCCCCTGGCCCCAATACACTTGTGCCAACGTTCCTTCCAATTGTCGAAACAGTTGTTAAAGTCAATTTCAGGAATAGCCTTCAATGCGGGTAGCGATTCACGTTTAATGTCTTCAATTGACTCAAAACGGTTTCCCCGGAGCGGTCGTTTGTGTTTGCTGAATAGCCAGAAGTCACACGGAGCAAAATCAGGCGAATACGGTGGTTGCGGCACGATAATGGTTGAAAATTTGGCGAAAAACTCACGAAGAATTAATGCAGTATGCGACAGTGCATTATCGTGGTGCCAAAACCAAGAGTTGTCGACCCATAATTCTGGCCTCTTTTTACGAATAGCATTGCGCAAACGACGCATAACACTCAAATAGTATTCTTTGTTGACAATTTGGCCAGTCGGAAGGAATTCGGAGTTCACCACACCTCGATAATCGAAGATAACTGATATTCGGCCGATTGATCATCTGTTTCCGGGTCATAAGCGTAGATCCAAGTCTCATCTCCAGTTATGATGCCTTTCATTTTGTCTTGATAGTCGGAAAGCATTGTTTCACAGACGTCAACGCTACGCTGTTTTTCGAAAAAATTGAGTGATTTTGGAGCAAATTGTGCTTTCACTTTTCTTAGGCCCAAATGATCTTTCAAAATGGTTTTCACTGATCCTTCCGATATTCCAACGATGCCAGTAAGGTCTCTGACTGTTAGTCGTCGATTCTCAAGCACCAATTCCTTGATTCTATTGACGTGTTAATCATCAGTTGATGTTGATGGCCGTCCTGGACGTGGTTCGTCATCAACGCGTTCTCGACCCTCTTTGAATAATTTGTACCAATCAAAAACACTTGCTCGCGACAAACAATTATCACCGAAGGCCTTTTGCAACATTCTGAACGTTTCGGCACCAGAAATTTGATTCCGTACACAAAATTTAATGAAACTTCTTTGTTAAATAATTTCACTCATTTTAAAAATCGCCGAATGCACTTTTTGTACTTCAGAAAGACAAGCGTATACTGAACATTAATGATTATTTTGATGTGACACTTGGCACAGATGTCACTGACAGTCATACCAACCTAGAAAAAAAATATTTCGACGAATGGGTTTTCGCGCGAAATTTAAATTAAAAAGTCTTGCTATTTTTTGCCCACAGTAGTAAGTACATTATTTAATAGGTACTGCTTCACATTTCTAAATTCGAGAAGAAATAAATTTAGCGGCAAATTCCTAGTTGTAATCATTCTGGCGAAAAGAGTTTTTTATTCCCGTTTTTGTATTTCTAGCTTAATTTTATTTTCCTAGAATTTACTAGTTCCTTACTTTACAATACCTCTCTCTACTATATACCCTAATATATGTAAATAGTAACACAAAAAGCCATATTGCTTACCTTCAAAAAAAACTAATAACCCTTCGTTACTCCCAGGGAAGGAACTAGCTAGTTAATTTGAAGAATAATAGGGTGGGTTCCTATATAAAGGTTCTTAGAAGGCGCCACAGCATTAGTCTTTAGATGTATTCTTGCCAATGCTGAAGCACATGCATTCTCAAATACGTTCCCATGGCAAAATTGAAGGCAATACAAAGTAAAACACTAAAGCTGATAATGGAAGAAAACCCAGAGTTAATTTTAAACTATATGTTCATTTATTAGCATGTAATATGCTATGCCTAAATGCCTAAATAAACAAGCCTTTTATATTAGTCCTCGGAAATATACTCAATGACATTAGAAGTGTTACACCTAGAAGGAATAGTTTCCTGGAAGTGATTTTTTGGTAATGTGATAAGCTTAAGTCAAGAATGAAACGATCAGATTTCCAAGAAATTTTATTAACATTAATTTGAAAAAAAATCAATAATGTGTTTGGCGACCCCGTAGCTGTAGACACTCCTGTACACGTCTAGGCATCGACAAAATAAGATGGTCGATGTCTGCTTATGGCACCTCGTTCCAAGCAACTTGAACTTGATGGATTAACTGTGCCAGAGTTTGTGGAGGATGGTTCAA
This sequence comes from Dermolepida albohirtum, assembly GCA_031893035.1. NCBI lineage: Eukaryota > Metazoa > Arthropoda > Insecta > Coleoptera > Scarabaeidae > Dermolepida > Dermolepida albohirtum. Next base: position 82,358 of record JAVIWB010002085.1, read on the forward strand.
ATTGGTCAGTCTTCTCCCCACTATGTCCAACACATGTTCGATGGGATTTAAATCCGGTGAACGGGGTGGCCACGGCAAAACATTAACGCCAGCTTCTCGTAGAAAGTCCATAGTACGACGAGCAATATGTGGACGCGCGTTGTCTTGCTGAAAAAGGACGTGTGGACGGCCATCTAGATAAGGCAATAAAGTGGTTTGTAGGACGTCATCAACATAACGCGCAGCTGTCATACTGCTCCGAATAAACAGAAGAGGTGATCGGCTTCCATATGCAATAGCCCCCAAAACCATTACTCCAACAGTCCTGTGCACATGCCTCTCAACAGCAAATCCAATATCACGTCGCTCTCCACGACGGCGTCTTACCCTCTGGCGGCCATCATGCATGCCTAGGCAGAATCGCGATTCGTCGCTGAATATGACATTATGCCATTCTGCTTCCCAATGCTGTCGTTCTCTGTACCAGTCCAAACGTTGACGACGATGTTCTGCAGTCAAAGGAAGGACTAATCGTGGACGGTATGAAGCAAGTCCAAAAGCTCGAATGCGGCGATATAATGTTCGCATACTGACAATGCGACCTTCTACACCAAACCATTGTTTATTCGGGGCAGTATGACAGCTGCGCGTTATGTCGATGACGTCCTACAAACCACTTTATTGCCTTATCTAGATGGCCGTCCACATGTCCTTTTTCAGCAAGACAACGCGCGTCCACATATTGCTCGTCGTACTATGGACTTTCTACGAGAAGCTGGCGTTAATGTTTTGCCGTGGCCACCCCGTTCACCGGATTTAAATCCCATCGAACATGTGTGGGACATAATGGGGAGAAGACTGACCAATTTGAACCATCCTCCACAAACTCTGGCACAGTTAATCCACCAAGTTCAAGTTGCTTGGAACGAGGTGCCACAAGCAGACATCGACCATCTTATTTTGTCGATGCCTAGACGTGTACAGGAGTGTCTACAACTACGGGGTCGCCAAACACATTATTGATTTTTTTTCAAATTAATGTTAATAAAATTTCTTGGAAATCTAATCGTTTCATTCTTGACTTAAGCTTATCACATTACCAAAAAATCACGTCCAGGAAACTATTCCTTCTAGGTGTAACACTTCTAATGTCATTGAGTATATTAATCTAATTATTAGCATGTATTTAATGACTAAATAAACAACCTTGGTGTATAAGTCGTCAGAAATATTATTATTATTGTATATAAATCTTCAGTAATACTATTCTAATTATTGGTGGCATGTAATCAGAAATATTACTCTAATTATTAGCAAGTAGTCAGCGACTTAAATAAGCAATACTAGTACATAGATCTTTAGTAATATAAATTTAATTGTTGGTATGTAATCAGTAACATTAAATAGGCAATATTATCGTAGTTTTAGTTTAGGAGTTTAGTTTTCTTTAACTTACAGGTTCTCTCATGAGCTTAGACTGGATACGTATTTACTTTAATGAATTATACAACTAGGATCTATGCCTTACTATACTTTAGTTAAATAACTACACTTTCAGCTGAAGGCCAATCTCCTAGGTAATATTAACGCCAACAGTATACTCACAGTATCAGTATCCTCAATAATTAACAAAATAATAGAGTAAGATGTGACACTCACGGATGTTGCATCGATGTTACCCAACAATGTCTTTCGGGGGTGGCCGAGTCATTGCTTAAATAGATGTGCTAATGTGGTGATTTAGAGATTACCATGTATTCCTCGATAAATGCCGGAGGAGGTTTAATTAATGCGTAGTCCAGAAATGCGAAGACAGCTGCTGAAACCACCTACTGATTGATGTGGTACTTAAAATGTCTCTATGATAACCTAACTTTTAAAAGAAACCTTAGTTGTCGAAAAGACCCTATTGTAAAGGAAAACAATAACAAATAGTAAAATAAAATAAACATTAATTAATAGTCCTACCTCTACTATCATGGAAGGTCGCTAAATTAACTTTTCTATGCAAAGAATGTAGCAAAACAAAATGTTGGTGTTGTCTTCACGTACTTCGTGTGTATCGCCGAATATATTCTCAACAAATCCAAAATAATATACTAAGACTTATAACATAAACGAACCATAATCTAACAATAATTGAAGAAAATACATTATATTATTATTTTATTTCACCATAAAACATGTTGCTAACACAAAAGCTACATATACGATGACAACTTGCATAAAAATACAAATGAAATATCCTCGAAGCTTATCATAGAATCTAAAATGTCAGATATGTATATCTGGTGACGTGAATATGACAAAAATAACTAGTACAGGCTCATTTTTCTTTAAAAAGTACTTATAAAAACCAAAAAACATATATATTAAAAAAATTTAATCATGAAGCTTACCCCCATCAAAATCTCTAATTACCGCACAATAAGGAAAATCGATGGAAGAAACGAACCATTATTCCTTTGCCCTATTTGTAACCAGACTTAAGGTACTACTACTGAGAGGGCGCTAGTGATATCACAAATAAATGAGTTGAAAATTTAACGGGGTGTTATATACACAAAAGGTTATTACATTACGACATACAGCAATGTACACAAAATTTGTACAGATGACAAAATAAACATGTATCAACTTATATACATCGACCTATGCATTTATTTCTTGTTTTTATTTATAAAATAGTTTCAATTTTTTTTTACTTTCTTGTGACGCTATGTTGTGTTAATTATTAATTTTAGTTGTTGTGGTTTTCCATTAAATTAGTTTGATTGTATGTTTATTTAATAAATATTGTTACTCCATATTATATTATTAAGTTAGCGGAAGAATTAATTGTTAGTTATCTAAAACTGAAATAAATATTCAACTTAGAATTCTTTCTAATTTTATAAACACAATATCAAGAATGAATGAAGGAAAGATGTCCTTTTCCTTCATTCATTCTTAATTAAAAATGTCCAAGTATTACCTTCCAAAACTGTTTACAAGATAGATACCCCCTATAATTTGTCTTTCGAATAAATAAACATCATTTACAAAGATGTGGGTATGTGTTTATAAACATAATAATATTAACTTTGAGAAAACATTTTAATACAACAATCGAAAGCTTATCTTGGATTAAAATGTTGATTACCTGTGATTTATTATTTTGTTATTCGAACTGGTGATTGTTATTTACATTGTTTACTATTCTTCGCAAAGGATCACCTGTTTATTTCTTTAAAATCATAAATTTTCCGTTTGAAGCACGTGTACTTTAATTCTTGCACCTATATTGTTCATACCAATACGATTTGAATAGATTATTTGCGTCAGTGTAAGTCAATATTGTGATGAACTTTAAGTAAAATTCGCGACACTTTTGTCGTAGCAGTAATGAAAAGCATATTCATACTTACTTGTATCACACATATACACTGTCTAATAACTTCATCACTCACTGTCATAGTCAAACAATTCTAGTTCTAGTTAAATTTATTATTATTTAACTTAAACTGACGTAAATAAATTTTTATCAACAATTATATTATGATATTAGTTCTACGGAGGTTTTTTATTATTTAATGTATAATATATAATAATAATATATTTTATATACCTATAATATACTTATACAATATAATAAAGTCGTTTTCATATTTTACTAACAATTATTCTCTTTCTGTCAACTAATCAATTCAGTATACATTCAAAAAATTCCATGGTTAATATTGAATAATTAAATTAGTTCTAAGAATAAGCAGAATCGATGTCAACTGCATAACAAAACTTTCATTTCATAAATAGAAAAACAAAAGCTTTATCTTTTTATATTAGATTTTGATGTTATCTGACATGATTACCATCTACTACTAAACTTATATTTAATTAATTAAATGGTAACTTTCGAAGGTAATTTTCCAGCAACAGCTTTGTAGTATAGATTGAATCGGTACGATTTCGATAAACCAAAAGTTGTTCTTAACAGTAAGTTTGGCCATCGTAATCGATGATGAGCGTACATATTTGAGATATCAACTTAGTCCGGAAGCAATTGTTATTAAATACAACATATCATACTCCAGTAACTCTAGGCATTAAAACAGAAACTACCAACATCATCCACCATCATTTCATGCTGTAGAAACTATATACCAGTCGGGCGCCTCAGTTAACAACTTGGTCGCGTTCATTGATGCAAAGCCATTTTTTCATAAATTGCTCGCGAATACTCTGGCCTAATTTATAAATATCTAATCGTATCATTCCGCAAAAGAGCAACAGTTAAATATTTTAGTTTTAAAAACAGGATTAGGCTCCAAAAATAGCTGCTCTTTAAAAAAGTTATAATAAGAAAATGGTTTCTAATTTTTTCGATAATATTGAGCATGTTGCGACTCTTGACCTCGTTGATGTACTATCAATTCCGAATGGTACACTAACCTTCATACTACACCATGATAAGCTTAGCCCACATACATACGTTGGGACTGTAAACTAGTTAAACAAACAAAATAATGAATTCGTGGATCATCTGTCATGTATTCCTGACCCAAGGATTGCTTTTTATTTCCTTATATAAGATGAATAGCAGAGAATTTTGAATGAAAAGTATGTATTAACTATAATAGGACATATTTTCAGAGAACAAAATAAAATTTTCAGAACAAGCATTTTTTCTGAAGCATCTTTTAAATCTCTTTAAAAATTGTGTTTTCATTTCATCTAATAATATTAACTTACGTATATGATATATTGGGTCTGGGAAAAAGTTCGTGGCGCTTTTTCAGTAAAATTCAACTGGTCCCCGCATGGCGCGTGGACGAATTCATTTAAACCGAATATGCTCCATTATTATCGACAATGTTTCGCCATTTTTTTTGTAGATCCATGATCCCATCGGTGAAAAACTTCTGTGGTTTCTGGTCGAAAAACTGAATCAAGTAGTTTTCACAGGCTTCTTTTGAAACCAACTTAATTCCATTGAGAGAGTTCTGCAGAGATCGAAACAGATGATAGTCAGAGGGTGCTATATCCGGACTGTAAGGTGGGTGCATCAAAACTTCCCAACCAAACTCTCTCAATTTTTGACGGGTCATCAAAGAAGTGTGTGGTCGGGCGTTGTCATGATGGAAGACAACACCTTTCCTATTAATCAATTCGGGCCGTTTTCTTTCAATCGCCTGGCGTAATCTCTCTAGTTGTGCACAGTAGAGTTGAGAATCAATCGTCTGACCAGTTGGAAGTAGCTCGTAGTGGACGATTCCCCTCCAGTCCCACCATACACACAGCATCACTTTTTTTGGCGTCAATGTTGGCTTAGCGAACGCTTGTGACGGCTCACCATCCTTTATCCACGATCTTTTACGCTTCCGATTATCGTACGTAATCCATTTTTCATCTCCGGTTATTAAACGTTTCAGAAACGGCTCGATTTCATTCCGTTTCAGCAGCGCATCGCAGATGTTAATTCGGTCCATCATGTTTTTCACGCTCAACTCATGAGGAACCCATACGTCAAGCTTTTTTTTGTAACCAGCTTTGTGTAAATGGTTCAAAACAGTTTTGTGGTCAATGCCTAGCTCCATGCCAATATCGACACTGCTGATATGCTTATCTTGTTGGACTTTTTCAAGAATTTCATCAGATTTTTCAGTGATTGGACGACCGGAGCGTGACTCATCTTTCACATTGAAATTTCCAGAACGAAAGCGAGCGAACCATTTCCGCGCAACAGATTTCGATAAAGTACCTTCACCGTACACAGCACAAATTTTATCACAAGCCTGCGCAGCGTTCTTCCCCTTATCATAATAATATTGCAGAATATAGCGAAATTTCTCATTATTCTTCTCCATTTTCAAGTGCGAATAACTTTCCAACCACTGCACCGATTACAATGTTTCTACGCTCAAACTAACGTTCGGAAGGTCATCTAAAAAACGAGCCGTCGGTGGTGTCGCTGTGACTTGTTGTTCTTTAGTTATCGGCAACCAATGCCATCTATCGGGAAAAACGCCACGAACTTTTTCCTAGACCCAATATTAACGAATTAACACTATTTCATCGCACACAGCATTTTCCTTGAATGAACATCCATTTGTGCAAATGAACAACGATTTGCTTTTCATGGATTAATACATTTATCGCTTTATGATCAAAATATTTTTTTTATAGCACAAATATACATGTATACCAATTGAAAAATAGTTTTTACATCTCTATAGTACCCGTACAAAATTTAATATAGATTGCTAAATAAATAAAACTATTTACTCGTAAAATTTCATTCTAAAAAATTATTTTAGGATTATTCAAATTGATGTAATCAGCATACAATTTTGGTAAATCTTTACAAGGTGAATTATATTTCTTTTCGCGCAGAACTAATTTTGTTGGCAAATTGAGTTTTCTCCGTATGAAAGATACTGGTTTTTTTCGTATTTGTATACTTTTCAAAACTTTCATTAAATGTTCTTCTCTGTTATATTAACGTGTATACATTCCTTCATAAAATGCAATATGCTTTTCAACTAATACCTTTAATATATTAACTCGAAAACCCAATATTTAAAGTAGACGACACTTCGACTTGCATCCATGTATACTTGCATGTATGAACTTTGACAAAAAAAATAATGCTATCTCCGATTGATGAATAAAAGTATATGGTAAATTTTTATATTTTTTATTTATTTTATTTTATATTTAAATTATGATATATATATATATATATATATATATATATATATATATATATATATATATCTGTTGTTTTACAGACGTCGCGTGCATTCAACTGGGTCCAATTACACACAGTTGAGCGTATATGATTATACATATACATACATACATATATATGCAATTGCCTACTAGCTAGTAATTATCATATGAAACGAGAAAACGATATTTCCTATGGATAGAAATATATAAGTATATATATATATATATATATATATATATATATATATAATATATATATAATACATATACGCTCACCTGTGTAATTGGAGCCATTCGAATGCACGCGACGTCTGTAAAGAAACGCTCCCCACTCAAGCAGCAACGTATAAGGGAACGCACCACTAGAGAAGCGTCAGATGATCTTCAGCATCAGTAATTGATAAACCAGCTGCAGAGGATGATGAGTGAGATCTTGTTGAACATCACGAAAAGCCCAACACTCAAGCGTCTTAGAACCCGAGAAAATATATCTTCATCGTACATTCGCAAAACATCAAGTGTAATATGTAATATATATGTATAAGGTTGATATACCTGAAAAATCAGGACACTGCGAGAATTAATTGAGGGCGTACGCACCTGTTGATAATGAAAATTCATACATTTATCGGACTTTTGGCAGCGAATACGGGCAGTATACAGATGATAGAACACAAGATATTGAAAGCTTTGCTGAAAATACAACCAGAAATTACAAAGACAAAAATATGTCAGCCATGTGCAGAAAGGAATAGTCTCAAGGCTTCGAAATATTGACAAATTTTGATGATGATATGATAAATGAAATATAGTCAACATATCATTCGCAAATGCAAATTCAATGCATTCACATCACTTATAGGGATTTGGTTCCTATTACAAATGGCGCCGTGCCCAGGATAATAATATTTAAGACTAGAACGATTATCCCACGTCTTGAACAAAAAAAGTTCGAGAAGGTATTTGTTCAATTTATAAAGATCATTCTCCTAAAGATCTATTAGAAATATGCCTGGTAGGATAGAATCAAAATAATAAAGAACACTTTAATGTTATCGTATGGTAATTTGCTTCAAAACATACTCTTTTAGCTTTAAAAATTATCGAAATTGCTGCAAGCGTCAATTTTCAAATACTTGATCAAGATTTATTGAAAAAGGCATAGCATATGGACCAGAAATTATTGTAATATAATATCTTCAATAAATGTTTTCATAAAAATTTAATTTTCTGTTTCGATATTTCTCTCTAAATAATATTCATGTATTAGAACATTTTGCTTAATTATTATTACTTAACATATGCATTAATAAAGAATTTCTTCCTCTTTTTCTTATTGATTACTATTTGTTCATTAGGGCAGTGAATTTGTTTCTATATTTACTGAATTTGCTATATTACGTTCTCCAGGTTTTCTGATCTTGTACTAGAGTTACATTTTCTTCAGGGCTCTTCCTCTGCTTATGCCAGTTTCCTCAATTCTCTCCTTGATTCAGTTGCTTGCTCTTCTTTTTTTCTTTTTGTTTCTGACACTTGCTTCACTATTATATTCACTATTGTCTATACCGATTCAGTTATTTATCTAATAGTTCTCATGATTTGTTATTGCTTTATATTTCTTAATCTAGTTTTTTTTTCGGTTATTCTTTTCATAATTTCTGCTGCATTTAATTTAGAAATGTGGTCTTTTCAATTCTTCCGGACAATAAAATTATTATTATATAAACTGCATTGAAATAATTAATTAGCAAATCTTATAGTAATTATATGTAATAAACAAAAAAATATTTTCCAAATATAATGTATAGAGTATATTCCTAATTCTAATATTATCTAATTACGAATAAAGAAATTAGTAGTATTTCAAGAATTTTTGTTTTGGTAAAAGATGTTTTTCATTTCGAAGCATTAAAGACTTCCTGAAAGTAAATTACCAAAACAACATATTAAACACCTTGGTGTTTATTTATTTAAAAATGACTCAATAAACATGTAAACTATCGTTGCTAAAAGTTCAAACGTTAGAATTATTTTGCCAAAAATTTTTGGAAGCTAATTATAGGTAAGAAGATTCTTATTTGTACATAAATTACTTAGAAACAAGTTTGCTATCGAATGATTATATTTACTAGCTAGAAAGAAATTTATTTTCGTTCACTAAACAAATGTTTTATTCTAGTAAATAATTCGTTGTAGTGCCAAGGTTACTTCTCTTCTTAAAAATTCATTACTTTTGAAGAGAAAAAACAGTGAATTATTAAGCCATAGATAAGATTCTTTGTAAGTGTTTGCGACTTACTGAGTATATTTTATATGCATAACTTCTAAATTATAAAAAATAAAAATGTCTACAATAAATGTTTGCCAGCGTATTATGAATTTTAGTTACTCACCGCCTTTGTATTTTTTTCAGGGAATGTTTCTAGTACCACATGTGTGTCCGCTTGTTTATTTATTTCTAGGAAACGAGATACTTTGATTCTAATTAACACCGCTATCTTATGCACAAATCGGTATATTATTAAAACTTGAATTATGCAAATATTAATGAATTTATATGTCCATTTACATACGAAGTGGGCTGAAAAGTACCTCGATTGAAAATAAAAAATTTGCTTTGTGCTTTAAAATTGCGCTCAATATAATTTCTTGATACCTAGGTACATTTGTATCAACGATGATATAAAGTTTCTATGCCTTGTTAAAATTCAGAACTCTAAAGTTCTTTAAAGTAAGTATCTGCAGGAGCTTTGACATCGCTGTTTGTCGAAAATTTCTAATCTGTAAGGTATTTTTTAGACGTGGAACAATGTGATAATTTGATAGTGATAAATCCTACGAATAAGGGAGGTACAGCAACAAATCGAAGCCTCTTTCGTTAATTTTTACCATAGCAACAAAACTTGTGTGTGACCGAGCATTGTCTCGGTGGGGAATGATTTCATTTGGCTAAAATAGAACGGTATTCGTTAATTTTTTATTTAGTGTGTTTACAAGACTAGTAATGTGCGCAAAGCCAATTTTTTCATTTCAAATATATGCCGCGCGCTGTTTATAGCCTCGAATAATTTCAAACGATGGTATTTTAACATCGTAGCATGCACCTTTTTAACAAATTCCGGTATAACGGCAGACTTCGGCCGTTCGCTAGATGGGCCATCTTTAACAGTTGTACGACCACATTCAAACTCATAAACTCTACATCAGACCATCTTTCATGTCATAAATATTTGTTGTTGAAAAGCCTTTCAAAAAGAAGTACTTAATGACATCACGAATTTCAACGCAAACCATGTCGTTAAAAGCTCTGAGATGCTCTTAATTAAACAGTCGTCACCACAAAATTAATAAACGTAGTGATCTGAAAGACCACAAGAACAGTTGGAAACTTATTCAATATAATATTTAAATACTTATTTAAACAAATATACTGTATTTTTTCCTAAATTCTATATGTATATTTATAATTCAGAAATAGTTGAACTTCAACAAAGTATGGCTTTAAGAATTCAAACAGCTACGATACCCGTTGGTTAATAATTATATGAAAAAGCATATAATTTAGATTGAAATAGAAGCAACGCTAAGTGGCGAATTATTATTTATTGCGTCGTTATTTTAACACACTTTTTCTGATCAGACGTTAGTTCACTCTAACAAAAGAATGAAAACATTAGTTTTGCGCTTTGTTATAGTTTGTTTGTACTTTGTTAGTACTGAAAACGCTTCTCATTTATTAGTATAGAATGTATTCGAAATTATGTTTCATATATTATTAAAATTAAAGAAATGATTGGATTATTATGTCAGTTATGGATAATATTTTTACTTACAAAACATTCTTCAAAGAACTACTAGTATAAGTGGTTTATGATCTATTCAACTAAATAAAATCTATTATCTAATTCCTATAGTGTTCGGTGAAATAATATAATACCATAATTTTTAGAAACGAAATATATTTATTAAGATGATCTTTTTATAAACAGTGCACACACAATCACCAATGACTGCTGTTACCACTAAAACAAAAAGAAATTCAATACATGGAAGGATACTCTTCTATTGCCAAATCGTGTACAAAGGATATATACCACTAGTAAAATTAAACACTGATGTCAAATTCTGGATCCTTACAATCTCATAATACAATAGTGTTTCTGACACTTATATAAAAATAAATTGTATTGTATATAAGTATATTCCTGGAGTATATATCTCTAAATTTATTTTGGTCGTTTGGAAATAATTTCAAGAACGTACCTAACAATGTGCAAAAATGAGCTCCATTCCTTTGTTTTTTGCGTCTTTCGTAATACCGAATTATTTATAATAATATTAATAATAATAAATAATAATTTATTTATCCAAACAAAACTCACTTACGGGATTATTATTACAACCAAAATTAATTAAAGAAAATTAATAAAATGAAAAGTAGCACTTCAAAAGTACGAAAGTACATTACACAGTAATATAAGTAACATTATGTACAGTCAGTTAATTTATATAAAATCTTATTTAAAAAAATTTAAAATATGTGGGTACGTCTTATCTCATCAGAGCAAAGATGCTATTAATGTGTCTAGTCGCCACCGATGTCAAAAATTGCCTGGCATCTCCGAGGCATGCTTTCGATCTAGTCGACAGCATATCCATTTCAAGGACCTCCAAATGCAACGAATTTTTTTTATGTTAACTGCTTCAAAGTGGACACTTTTCCTCCACAATGCTGGTTGAGTCTGCGACGACCAATCAAGTATAGCGATGCCAGACTGTATCATACAATATTATAAAATGTAATATATATATAAATTATAATGTGACAAATAGATATAAAAGTTAATAAGTATTCAAACTTCACAGCTTGCCAAATGTTATAAATAAAAATAAATGATGATTATAATTTAAAATAATAATATTATCCAGTATTAATATGACTTTCATACATCATAAAAAAATATTGATACACCAAATATTGAAATTCGTCTTCACATAAGATACGCGATTACATGCATAACTACATTAAGTACAAAATTTGCAGTATGGTGACGATGGTAGCGAAAAGTTGCACATTAATTGTTACAATATAGTAATGCATCCTATTGGTCTTTCATAGCCCTAAGCACAACTAGTTAGTATAACACACATAATTCTAAGAAACAGAAGCTGTTCAAAATAATTATTCATAGAAATAATGAATGTATTTATTTCTATTGAGGAATACAGGTTATGGAAAATCAATTCTAAATGGCGAAAGTGTGGACGATTATTATTTGAATTAATTTTAAAACATTTAGAGATTGTGCTTTAGTTGTTTGCATCTATTTGTGTTAATAATATACATTCTAGTCTCTCTTGTAGAATATTCACATAATGTTTAGTGTATGCAAGAGATTTCCAGTAAGAAAGTAAAGTGTATAGATATAAACCATTATACCTTTCTCATACAAAAGACGTGGGCTCATTTTTATTTACTATTCCACACATGTACCATATGTATAAAGTTTAGGTAAATTATTTATGCGTAAGTAATATTAAATAGTTTTAAAAATTTTAAATTCACGTTAAAAATATCAAAATAATTTTACGATTAAGTGATTAAACTGTTTTTTTGGCGGTTATTCTTCCTATCTTAACTTTGTATGAAACTTGTTCAGCGAATTATAACTAAAACATTGTAATTAATATATACAGTCATGTTCGTTAAAATAGCAGTGTTATAATATTTCTTAAAATCTCAAATGTAACTTAAAAAAAACAAATGATAATATTAGATAAATATTATTCTCTATATTTTAAAAGTTTTTTATGTACATTATAAAGAAAAGAAATGTAATAAAACTTCTGGGACAAAATAATAATATGATCCTGTTCCTTAAAATAGCAGTCTTTACTCTATGCACCTGTAATTTGTTTTTATTTAAATATTTTTCACTAGTGCACTAATACTTTGTTGCCTGGCCCCTATTTGCAATAACGGCTGCACAGCGTCGCGGCATAGATTCTACTAGTTGACGACAACGGGTAATTGGGATTGATTTCCAAGCTTCTTGACACACTTCCCACAATTGGTTAGTATTTTGTGGCTTTGCTGCTGAAACGGCCTTTTTTATATCGCCCCATAAATGTTCTATCGGGTTCAGGTCTGGCGATTGTGCAGGCCAGACCAATAACGTGATATTATTGTCCGCAAACCACTTTTTAGCCTTGCGAGAAGCGTGCTTAGGGTCATTATCCTGCATATAAACCCATCGCAGAGGCATTTCTTCTTCGGCGTACGGTAGCATTACGTTTTGCATTATAGTAACATAACCATCAGCGTCCAAAATGCCGTCAATTTTGTACAATGGTCCAACACCATACCAAGAAAAACATCCCCAAATCATTATTTTAGAACCTCCATGCTTAACAGTTTTTTTCGTGTACTTTGGATTAAACTCCGCTAATGGAGGTCTTCTAACATGTTGTTGCGACCCATGAGCGTCAAACAAAACAATTTTAGATTCGTCGCTCCAGAGTATATTGCGCCATTTTGCTGAATCCCATAATGCATGTTGACGTGCAAAATTCAATCTGTTTTTAACCTGTCTTTTATTTAAGAGAGGTACTTTCCTCGGTCTTCTAGCTTGTAAATTTGCTTCTATAAGCCTCTTTCTAATAGTTGAAGTACTTATAGGAAGACCGAGTTCCCGTCTAATTTGGCTCGACGACATAAAGGGGTTCGCTTTAGTTAACTTGAGGATGCTTCTGTCTTCTCTAATAGTAGTTTTTCTTTTACCGCCACGATTTTCTTTATGTTTTTTCCATTTTTTCGCATTTAATATCATCTTAGCTGAGCATCCGAGCGCTTCTTGTATAAATTTGTATGTTTTTCCTCTTTGAATGAAGTTTAAAATAAGTGTTCTCTTTTCTTGGGTACAATGTTTAGCTCGACCCATTGCAGTGTAAGAAACAGTTTACATTTACCGGTCAAAATGAATATATTAAAGTGTTGATATAACTTAAGACTATGTATTGATCCAAATTGTGTATACCGTCTACATAGCACGAGTTTTCAATGTAAACTACGGAATACTGCTATTTTGACGAACACCTGCAACTTTCATATAGTTCGATATAACTGGGGAGTTCCCCGAATATCCGGTTGTTTCCCTACATAAGACAAGATTTATACATTTGAAAATGTATACTATGCATTTCACTGGCACTACTTACGTACCAAATCAGTTTTGATACTCTTACGCATCACTGCTATTTTAACGAACATGACTGTATATATATATATATATATATATATATATATATATATATATGTATGTTTGCGTGTGTTCTTCGTGTTGCTTCCAAATATTTACCACAAAAATTGTTTGAGTGCGCAACTAATTTTAGAAACAATGTCTTTTAAATGAACTCGTTAGTATGAATCATTTCAATTGAAATAAAATAAAATCCTGTGTCGTATTTGCTATAAACACGCAGCACTTGCAGTTTTCTGCATAATTTATAATACGTAAATAAGACGAATGTAGTCTATACACATGTTCGTATGTTCAGTAAAACTAGTTATTGACAATTTGCCAAATCTGTGTAAATTACTCGTGCTTTGGTTTGTTTTAATTATCTCCGACTTTAAGAAAAATAATATACTCTTGGTGCGCTTCTCTCTAAAACTCTGTTTTTAATTGTTTTCTATAAATAACATTGTTTTCCGTATGTACATACGTATATTTGTGAATGAAAATATGTTGGTATAACTTCTTTTCCTTGACCGTTTAAATTGCTGATCAAATGACTTTAATAGTCACCACTTATGTCAATATTATTGTTTATAAGGCTCTCGAAATTGCGGAAAATCATAACACATTTGTCTACATTGTACAATGTTGTTACGCATATAACATGTCCATACATATATACAATGTTCAACACAATTTGTTTCCTACATGGTAAAAATGTTAGCTTTCCAATAATATATAGTAAGCAACATAGTGGGTATGTATGTATACACTACCAGTCATACTTATTTGCCCACCCCAATTTCATGTGTTTCCTGAAATACGGATTATCTTTCGAAAAATCTGTATTATAATTATTCAACAATATTATTAGTGGAAGTAACTCCATATGAATTTCTACGAAAATCTTAAATTGTTTATGATATATCGTAAAGGTGTCATAAATTGGAAAAATACCATAAATATTATATAGGCTAATACCTACAGTATTAACAGTTTTACCTGCATTTCCGAAAGGCATTACCAATATTGTGTTATTGTACTAACTAATTACAATATTAGGATGTATTATTCAAAAAGGAAAATAAATTTTATGTCAATCATCGTTCATCTTTTGTTGCGAAAACAGTGAAATAGAGAGTTATTGTGAATATTTTAATGCAATGCCGAAGACAAAGGAATTATCTGTTGAAGTGCGCGCTATAATAATTGCTTATCATCGTACGGGTAAAAGTAATCGCGAAATTGCAAAAGAATTACGATTAAATCGCAGAACTGTTGATTATTACGTTAAAAAATTTGAAGAAAGTGGTACATTTTCCAAGAAAAGAAGATCTGGACGACACAAAGCGACGACATCTGCAGATGACCGGCATCTAATACGGATAAGTAGATGCGATAGACGAAAAACAGCACCAGAAATTGCTGCTGAAATGAATAGAGCGCGTGCTAAACCAATTAGTGTATCCACGGTACAGAGAAGGTTAAGACAAACGGGTTTATATGGAAGAATTGCTCTGCGAAAATCACTACTACGAAAGCAAAACAAGATAAAACGACTAAATTGGGCTAAAGAACATAAGAGTTGGACGATTGATCAGTGGGATAATGTGTTGTGGACAGACGAATCGAAGTTTGAACTTTTCGGTAGTAAAAGGCGAATATTCGTAAGAAGATCCGCAGGAGAAAGAGTACTGCCAGAATGTATTGCGCTTACCGTAAAACATGGAGGAGGTTCAGTAATGATTTGGGGGTGTTTTGGTGGAAAATCTGTAGGCGATCTCGTCAAAATTGAGGGAATCCTACGAAGAGAAGGCTACAAGGAAATTTTAGAAAATAACGCTGCTCTTTCAAGACTAAGGATTCTTGGCGAAAACTTTGTATTTCAACAGGACAACGATCCGAAACACACTTCTAGATTGTGTGGCGATTACTTGCGTCAACTAGAAGAGTAAGGGCAAATCTCTATAATGGTATGGCCAGCTCAAATTCCTGATCTGAACCCAATAGAGCTTCTTTGGGAAGAATTGGACCACCACTGTACTGTGGGAACAACTTCAAGAAGCCTGGACACAAATTGCAGAAGATACACTGCAAAAATTAGTTGAAAGGATGCCGCGGTTATGTGCCTCAATTATCAAAAATAAAGGTGGGCACATTGATGAGAGCAAAATTTAATAATAATTAATGATAAAGTTTTTATATAAGAAAAATATAACTATTTTATGTTTATTTTACACTATTGCAATGGTACAATAAATAAATTTTCAGTACACATTTGATAATTTAATAATTTTGGCCAACACAAAGGGTGGGCAAATAAATATGACCGGTAATGTATATATGATTGTGTTAATAAGCTAAATCAAAGTTAAATTAAATGTTTACCATTATCATATAATTTTAGTCGTAAGAGCTAATCGTATTTCAATGACAATCAAAATTGTTTATTAAGCATATATTGAACTCCGATACTTTAAGCAGCAGCCGCCTCAATATTGTCAGTTGGAAGAAGAGCATTACGGCTCATATGATCATTTATGACTTCGAAGTCGACTTATTTGATGAAGCAGTATATATGCAACAGTTTCAATTAGCATGTGATGTTCGAATACAATAATGAGTTACATGATTATAGAAGAAGGACTACTGCGTTACTCCAGAAAATATGATCGGTGTTTGCACAATGACTAAAGATGACTAGCGTCATGCTTATCAAATGATGGTGATTTCCATTCATACTATATTCATAGCAATACCTTTACGAAGAGTTGAACATTAAAAAAATTGTTTGAAATTAAATTTTATATTAATTAGCGTATAAGAATAAATCAGCGACCCTAAAATTATTCAGTGTTATCAGTTATAGAATCAGTTGCAAAATTTCAACAGGAGGTGAAATTTCTCTTTACAATTAGATTGTTAAGAAATAAGTTGGAATTGGAAAATGATTCACTTCTGACCATTATGAATAAAGGAAATAATGTATGCTGTTCTCTTCGAAAGTATTTCTAAAACTTACTAAGCTAAAAGGATTAAGATTATCACAGCAAACTGATACATACAACATTATTTATCCATATTTACGGTACAATTGTACCAAATAGAGGTATCATAACCTATACTTTGAACGGATCAGGTGTATCTGTTCCGATTTCGGCTAGTAACTACACGCAGTTCTGTGGCGATCTTATGTCACGCCATAACCATTACTGCAAGTCGATCAGTCGGATAGAACTTTTTATTTTACATTTCCCATTGAAATGCATACCTCCCATACGTATTTGTCTTCGGTTCTGAAATCGCGTACAACTATAATCAATAAAACCAACTTCTGGCCATTCATTAAATTTCGCTATTAAGCATTTCTCTAAAATCTAATCCAGAACCTCCAGAAAGTTTTTAACTCCATTTGGGAAAATGGACGCCGTCGGTGCTGGGGTGTACTATTACCGCTCATGAAGTTGTATGTATCTAGTATCCGCTGTTTACAACATCTCCATAATTTCAAACTACATATGTGTCGTATGGTGCAGATATGTTTGTTATATTGATATTCTTTTAGGATATTATTATTAGATGCTTTTTGAAGTTATCAGGCAAGGAATGTAACTGAAGCGCTGAATTTGTATTATATTATTTATTGTAATCAATTTTCGTGGTTTAGTTTCTTCTAAAAGTGTGAATGCTATTATATGCTATATGATTTCATATTTTTATGAACAAATAATTTTTTTCGAAAATTCTTTGTAAAGTAATCTTACTAGAAAATTATATATTTTCTGTCTTTAATGTTTATTAAACTCAATTTTCTGTCTTTAGTGTTTATTAAACTCAGTATACCAAGCTAACTCAGTTAATGTAAAAAACACCAAATAAGCAATAACGAACTTAAAAATGCTAAACACAGAATATAATTTCGAGTTGCAGTAATATAAATTAAATAACATACAGAGCATAAAGCAACTCTTATATTTGACGATTTTGACAAGTGTAAGGCATCTCCATTTTCCTACAAAACTTTCAGTAAATATTTTGGTCAATAAACAATAGGAAGTCTGTGTCAAAAACATACTTTTATTAACTGGAAAATTAAGTAAGAATTTTATGGAACTTTTGGAACATAATTATTTGAAGTATTGGTGGTAATTTTGATCGAGCCTGTGGTTGATTAACTTAATCACTGAAGGTTTATATATAATCCAATACAGTGCGCGTTTTGGCTTTTAACGGTACAGATCGTGTGCGGTTATATATCAACCTTTTGTGATTAAATTTGAAGTACTATTAAATAGTTAATTGAGTGTTTGCCGTTTAATGCAGGCACGACTTTTCTACTAAATTAGAAATTTATGAATTATTGATTAAACTGTCAAATCCTTCTTTATTTCCTTCATGTATACTTAACTTTACTCGAAAATTATGTGCTTTCTGTCATTAATGTTTATTAAACTCAGTATACCAAGTTACCTTAGTTAATATAAAAAACAGCAAACATGCAATAACAAACCTAAAAATGCTGAACACAGAATATAATTTCAAGTTGCAGTAATTACATATAAATTAAATAACATACATACGTAGCATAAAACAACTCTTAAATTTGACAGTTTTGACAAGTGTAAGGTATCTCCGCTTTCTTTCAAAACTTTCAGTAAATATTTTGTTCATTAAACAATAGGAAGAATTTTATTGAACTTTTAGAACATAATTATTTGAAGTATTATTAAATATATAGTTAATTCAGTGGTTTACCGTTTAATACAGGCAAAACTCGAGTAAATTACTTACAAATTATTGATTAAACTTTCAAATTATTCGTTATTTCGTTCGTGGAAGCAATTAATTTATGTAATATAATTTATTTGTGACGCATATTTTAAATTAATTACTTATTAGATTTGAGATATAGTGTAGATTTATCAAATTACCCAATAAAATAATAAAACCTATTTTTCAATTACCTTCTTCCCAATGAAATTATATTTTTACTTACTTTTGATTATTATGGGTATTTCATACGATGAGAACTAGGAAAATATCTACTTAGCCCTGTTAGATACCATTTCTATTTCAATAGTGACAGTTTTCTATTTATGTGTCAAATTTGACTTCAATTCAATGGGTTGCTCTATCTGTTAAAGACAATATTAAAATTAAAATATTTTACTTTTATTTGGAATATATGTATAGTATTATTATGTGTCGCATGAATATTATTGTTTTTTATATAGTAATTATATTATATTTATTTTTTTTCTTATACGTAAATAACGCACATATAAAGGGTTTTCCAATAAGGACTTGACAACTTTTTTTCAAAATAAAATGCAGACCATTTGAAATATTTCAAAAACTTTATTATCGGGTTAAAGTACAATCAAAACATTTATGAATGGAACTCGACTTCGTTCATGTGGCCACCGCGGGCACGCTTGCAGCGGTCGATCCGTTGGATCCAATTTTCGATGACTCGGCCACACAATTCGGCCGAAACGGCTGCTATTTCGCGTTCAATGTTGGCTCTGAACTCTTCCAACGTTGTCGGCTTGTTGGCATAGACCAATGACTTGACGTAGCCCCAAAGAAAAAAGTCTAGAGGCGTTAAATCGCACGAACGAGGCGGCCAATCGGCTGGTCCATTTCTTGAGATAACGCTCATCAAACTTGCTCTTCAATAAATCGATTGTAACGTGTGTTGTGTGGCTTGTGGTACCGTCCTGCTGAAACCACATGTTGTCCAAGTCCATATCTTTTTTTGCACTAAACTTGTTACTGCCTGTATACTAGGGCGAGAATTACGACCGAAAATCGGAGTTAACGTTCTTAAAGTAGCGGTCACCGACTCCGAATTTCTGTAGTAAATTTTTATAATTTGCAGACGTTGTTCGTTCGTGTACTTTACCATGCTGAAAATGTTAAGTTTACTGAATAAATTGACAGTGACAGTTCGATGATTAGTGAAAGGGTGCCGTCACAAATTGAATTAAAAGTTGTCAAGTGCCTATTGGAAAACCCTTTATAAGGTATGGAATGACAACATGAGAATTCACCATCGCAATGAAAATTTTGAATCACTTCTTATACCAGCATGTCATGCCGATAGTTTGTTTGAGGCTTTGAAAGAAGGGGACCGAGATCGGTCTACCTGACCGACTGCATCGTTCTTACTGCCGGGTAGTTGCGTGACGCTTCTCCAATAGGTTAACAGTGTCGAACATTGCCATTTTATTGGGGATACAAGGGTACCTCGATGCGATGAACGCTGGGTGAGGTATTTTGAACTGTTTCGTTGCGTAGGTATTTGAGCGTATAATAAAATTCAATTACATAGGGTTCTCAAACCAGGGAGAACCTTAATAATATCATTTTTGCAAAATTATTAAAATAATTAAAATAAAATGCTTTTATAAAGCGAATGAGATCAAATAATTTAAATTTATCCATCGAAGACTACTGAAGAGTGAAGAAACGCCCATTTACTTTCTGTGAAACTTCATTGAAATTAAAATGTTAGAAGACAGTAAATAAATACCTAAAATAAGCATTGGTAAAATTCAGAATTTGTATTGATTTTCTGACTGACATGTGCCAAGCATATCATAGAAATATAGCTTTAACAGAATGTATTTATAATATTCTAAAATTAATAAAATTTAACATTACTAGACAATGTTTACTTTGATTTTTAAAAAAATCATTCGTTGACCTATTTTCAACTAAAATATATTTTTAACTTAAAATTAAAGAATGTTAAAAGGAATCATTCTATTATTAATAACACCCTATCAACTACATATGTTTCATCGAATACACGAATCGTCAGGTTGATTTGTGTTATTAATGAATAATTCCTTCAGAGTGTATTATCATATCTTTCGATACAGAAAATAATGAAAATATCACATCTCCCTCTCTCGACCAATACATAAATGTATTGACCGACAAAGCAAGAACGCTTCTATCTTACAGATCGGAGACTATGTTTCCAGTGTATAATAGACAGAAACTTACATCTCGGCTTTATGCCAATTAAAGAATGTTAAAAGGAATCATTCTATTATTAATAACACCCTATCAACTACATATGTTTCATCGAATACACGAATCGTCAGGTTGATTTGTGTTATTAATGAATAATTCCTTCAGAGTGTATTATCATATCTTTCGATACAGAAAATAATGAAAATATCACATCTCCCTCTCGACCAATACATAAATGTATTGACCGACAAAGCAAGAACGCTTCTATCTTACAGATCGGAGACTATGTTTCCAGTGTATAATAGACAGAAACTTACATCTCGGCTTTATGCCAATTAAAGAATGTTAAAAGGAATCATTCTATTATTAATAACACCCTATCAACTACATATGTTTCATCGAATACACGAATCGTCAGGTTGATTTGTGTTATTAATGAATAATTCCTTCAGAGTGTATTATCATATCTTTCGATACAGAAAATAATGAAAATATCACATCTCCCTCTCTCGACCAATACATAAATGTATTGACCGACAAAGCAAGAACGCTTCTATCTTACAGATCGGAGACTATGTTTCCAGTGTATAATAGACAGAAACTTACATCTCGGCTTTATGCCAATTAAAGAATGTTAAAAGGAATCATTCTATTATTAATAACACCCTATCAACTACATATGTTTCATCGAATACACGAATCGTCAGGTTGATTTGTGTTATTAATGAATAATTCCTTCAGAGTGTATTATCATATCTTTCGATACAGAAAATAATGAAAATATCACATCTCCCTCTCTCGACCAATACATAAATGTATTGACCGACAAAGCAAGAACGCTTCTATCTTACAGATCGGAGACTATGTTTCCAGTGTATAATAGACAGAAACTTACATCTCGGCTTTATGCCAATTAAAGAATGTTAAAAGGAATCATTCTATTATTAATAACACCCTATCAACTACATATGTTTCATCGAATACACGAATCGTCAGGTTGATTTGTGTTATTAATGAATAATTCCTTCAGAGTATATTATCATATCTTTCGATACAGAAAATAATGAAAATATCACATCTCCTCTCTCGACCAATACATAAATGTATTGACCGACAAAGCAAGAACGCTTCTATCTTACAGATCGGAGACTATGTTTCCAGTGTATAATAGACAGAAACTTACATCTCGGCTTTATGCCAATTAAAGAATGTTAAAAGGAATCATTCTATTATTAATAACACCCTATCAACTACATATGTTTCATCGAATACACGAATCGTCAGGTTGATTTGTGTTATTAATGAATAATTCCTTCAGAGTGTATTATCATATCTTTCGATACAGAAAATAATGAAAATATCACATCTCCATCTCTCGACCAATACATAAATGTATTGACCGACAAAGCAAGAACGCTTCTATCTTACAGATCGGAGACTATGTTTCCAGTGTATAATAGACAGAAACTTACATCTCGGCTTTATGCCAATTAAAGAATGTTAAAAGGAATCATTCTATTATTAATAACACCCTATCAACTACATATGTTTCATCGAATACACGAATCGTCAGGTTGATTTGTGTTATTAATGAATAATTCCTTCAGAGTGTATTATCATATCTTTCGATACAGAAAATAATGAAAATATCACATCTCCCTCTCTCGACCAATACATAAATGTATTGACCGACAAAGCAAGAACGCTTCTATCTTACAGATCGGAGACTATGTTTCCAGTGTATAATAGACAGAAACTTACATCTCGGCTTTATGCCGATCTGTAAGATAGAAGCGTTCTTGCTTTGTCGGTCAATACATTTATGTATTGGTCGAGAGAGGGAGATGTGATATTTTCATTTCAACTTAAAATTAGTTTCTTCATGTATGTACTCACATATGCAGATGCGGCTACAAAATATAGTCAGAGTATCTGTTTTGTAAACTTAATATTATTTCATAAAAATAGTATTCTGCGAAACTTAATTGTGGTGGTTATTGATTTAATTTCAAATAAAGTTTCTAAGAAATTTAAATTAGGTGGAATGTATATGAAATTTAAATGTTTTAAAATAGTTACATGCCGTCATTAGAAGTATAAAATTGGTTGTAAAAAGTAAAAAAAACGATATAATTTTGTCATAATGTTTTTTTTATATTATTAAGGGGTATTGCAATTTCCAAAGTATGTAAAGAGAATCATAGTTATCGGAAGCATTATGCGTACAAATAATTTTATTGCACGACCAGGTGTTTCACCAGTACAAATCAGGAAAAAAAAATAATATGTTCGCGATCTGTCCATACCCAGA
The DNA here is from genome assembly GCA_031893035.1 of Dermolepida albohirtum. Lineage (NCBI taxonomy): Eukaryota > Metazoa > Arthropoda > Insecta > Coleoptera > Scarabaeidae > Dermolepida > Dermolepida albohirtum. The sequence goes on from JAVIWB010002085.1 coordinate 105,581, forward strand.
AAAACGCAAAACAACAACCCAAGATCGACTAATTGGAAAATTGCGTTGCTAGATAGGTTGAAATTAACAAAAACAATTTCTGTTCAGTAGAGGAGGGAGCAACGCAATATCGCTACTTCGATAGAGAAAGACTATAAGTAAGATAATAAGTAAGTTTATATAGTCGAAAACCGCAATACAAACCTTTTGTTGATTAAGCAGATACGTCTTGCATAGGCATGAAACTACAAAATCGTAGAGAACAGGCAGATAGTAATTTTGTCAGATGAATGAAATATAGACTTGTGTAAATAGATTCTTAATCTTTCTCATGAATGCACGGCCATGTTAACTACTTATATAAAGAAGTTAATATATTAATCAAACTGCAAGATTTTTGATTTACATATTGCAGATATATAATGAATCTGAAGAGAGTTTACTTGCGTAAGAGATTTATTAAAGAATATAGGACCGAGTATCTCAATTTAACTATAAAATTTGGTGAAGGTAGGGTGATGATTTGGGGCATGACAACACACGACATTGGAAAGATGCATATTACTGAAGATCTAATGAATTATTATATTGACATGTTTCAACAAGTTTCGACCAATACTTTTGCAAGACGTTGGTCAAAATTGTTACTTTCAACAGAATAACACCCCTTATCATTAAATTATCAAGTGATTTCCCATTATTCGCTTAGGTTGGATGCCCTGGTCGCTCGACCTCTTGTCAATAGAGATCTTATTGTATTTGTACAGAATTTCTGACAACTATTCTCGCCAGGGAACTAAATATTAATTTTCCTTAATAACCTTATAAGCACCTATAAGAATTTTATTTAGTTTTCAATACGTCATTTTATAACAATGCTAAAAATATAACTTTTTTGGCCACGACTATACATCTGCGTCAATACAGTTATATTATAATTAGAAAGAAGTCCACCTCTGGTACATTAACTACAGTTGAAAAAATATTCGACCAAATTAGTTGCATTTCTAGTGAAGTATACTATACGATAATGAAACCTGAAATTGATAATAAATCTTTAATAATCTAGTCAAATTATTCTTAAAACTATGCCGTGGATAAAAAATTGTCTTGGTTATAAATTTATATATAATGTACAATCTGGAAAGTAAATGAAATGAGTCTCATGGGAATAAAAGATTTGTTTATAAATCACGATTTACAATTAAAGACGAGGTAAGTCAATATTCAAATATAAAAACAAATAAATATAAATACAAATAAATGAATATTTTCTTACCACTTTGGGATAGCAAGAAAGTGCATGGTTAAAATGTTTAAGCCTTATTTATGATAATAGTAAACAATCATTTATTACATCATATACAAACGAATAATATATACGTGAGATGTCCTTTAAGTTTTGCATAGTCGAACATAGAGGGCGCCACTAATCAAATGTTACTACTAGAAATTAACCTCCAACTTTAGTTAACCTAAATCCAAAGTTTCAGTGCGATACGTGTATTGTTGTAGCTATAACGAACCGTTAAAGTTGACAAGTTAGTCGACAAATGGAATTAAACCAAGAACATTTTAACGAAATATTTTTCTATAATTTTCGAAAACAATTATCTCGACAAGAATACCTCGTCGAGTTGGTTTCTGTTTTCAACAATGAGGCACAATAAGGCAATGAGGTCAACAATTTCTCGCTGGTATGGAGAATTCAAACGTGGATGAGATTAGTCTTATTAGTCTTAGCGACAATCCAAGAGCAGGTAAAGCATTACTGGGGATTTCAAAGACCCTAATTCAAAAAATTTTGCATAAAAAATTTTATGTAAAAAAATTAGTTTCTCGTTGGATACTGCATCTGTTGACCGAAGAACAGAAAGCAGCTACGGTGAAGTGGTGTGAAATAACTCTAGATCGCTTCAACACCGAAAACTGAAAACGTGTACAAAATTATCGGAAGTGATGAATCTTGGATTTATTCATACGAGCCAGAAAATAAACGCTAGTCGTCTGTTTGGGTGTTCCAAGGCGCACTCCAAAAGGATGGTCGCGACATTGATCTCGAAAGCAGGTCATGTAGCAACAATTCCTCTACAAGATCAAAGCACTATTACTGCCGATTAGTATACAACTATTTGTTTGCCGCAAGAAAAACCAACCCCGACGAATCATCCTCCACCAAAACAACACAAGTTCGCACACAGTACGCAAGACAGTTGATTTTTTAACGCAACAAAATGTCGGACCATCCTCTGTACAGTCTGGTCTGGTATCAACGATTTCTTGACCTATCCGAAAATCAAGAACGGACAGCGTGGTCAAAGGTTCCAGTCGTCAGAAGAATCAGTTGATGCCTTCAAAAACGCAATTTTGACTGTACAAGCAAACGCTGCCTCCAAAGTTGGTTCGAGCGCATGCAAAAGTGCGTTAATCTTCCTATCCGAAAATCAAGAACGGACAGCGTAGTCAAAGGTTCCAGTCGTCAGAAGAATCAGTCGATGCCTTCAAAAACGCAATTTTGACTCTATCAACAAACGCTGCTTCGAAAGTTGGTTCGAGCGCATGCAAAAGTGCGTTAATCATCCTGGAGAATACTTCGAATAACAATGAAGTCTTTAAAAGCTATCTACTGTTTTATTCTAATTTTATGTGCAAAACTTAGAAGACAACCCACGTATATATATATATATATATACAATTATTCAAGAACTTTACAATCACCAGCAATTTTTCATTTTTCGTTAAAGCGAATTTTTAATCGAATGAATACCTTTTTTGCGTCTTACATTTACTAATATTTCCGAAATATACAGAATATAGAATTTTATTTCTGTTTTATCTCTCTTTAAACGTATTTTCATTTATAGTGAAGGTCGTTGTGCGATTCGTATTTTCGTATTCATATTTTCAGTGCAAAGTACTTTTGTACTGAAACTTTTACGACATGTATACATATGTACATGTGTATATACTTATATGCCTAAATACATTTAACAGCGCATTGCAAATTAAATAAATTAATAAACTCCATTCTCCAGTCATTGGACTGGTATTATAATTTTTTAATGCCGTCGTCGTCTGTTTTGTTTAACTTCAATAGACTGTAGACGGTTGTAGGAGTCCTTCTTTTGTTGTCTATTTTTAAGTATATTTCTTTTAATTGCATTTAAGTTGAGTTACCGTATTTCTTTATGAATTTAGCTACGTTGTGTTGCTCACCTGCTACTTAAGAATGTTCATAATATATTACTTGAAGCAAGTTAGCAGTGCCAGTAAATTTTCTTACCATAAAACACAAATTTATTTCAATTCAGGACAAGAGTACTTCACATTAACATGTGAAAGTATTGTCTGCACGATTATTGTGTAAATTGATATGTGATTAGTTAAATTTTTAGAAATTGCTGACTGCTTTGTGACTATCACAAATTATGTATATAAGAGTAACATTTTTGTTGGAAAACTTTGAATTTTAGATAAACAGAGGTGTATACTCCCATTATTATATGAATAAGTATTTCAATTATAACAAAAAAGTTGATAATGGATTAAAAATAAGTTTCCGAAACTAACATAATGTATTTGTTTCATATCCAATCTCACCTGTCTGTTCCTCGCATAAAAAGAAACCACTCAGACAGAATATAACAAAATAGTTTTGAAAGCAATAATGATTATGTAATAAAAGAAACGTAAATGTCAATATATTAAAATAATTCGAATTTTTGTGTTTTATATGTACACATTTAAATGTAATGTTGTCTAATTTGTTTCTACTGTTTCAGGTGAGGAGTAGACTTTCACAAAAGTTGTAAGTAAAACAATATAAAATGTATAAAAAGATTTTTAACTCCATAAAGTATTATTTTATAAGATTTCATCTAGTGGATGGTAATTTTATTTGCCGAAGTAAGGCATTGCTTTACGCTTTAATAATATGCTTGGTTAATGAATATTTAATGGCCAAAAGCATCGGACGTACTTACATATTTACAATTATCAAAAACATTAAAACTTAAAGGTATATTATTTTACTGAGTTCAGAGTAATTATATTAACATTATTATTATTTATTCCATACTCCTATATAGATTATTTAAGTAATTGTAGAGTGTTCCTTTTAATATGCTTCTATATTAATTCCCAAAGAAGTCTAAGACATTTATGAGTGCATTTCTTCTTTGCAACGATTTTTTAACTTTAACCTCACCTCCCCACAGCTACTGCATCCTGTTCATCTTAAAGAAGACGCCCTCTAAGATTGAGAGTTATTGTAATTATCTATCATTAACTATACTTAATTGACTTGATCCTCTTCGATCAGCTTTGTTTATGCTACTTGATTCTGCTTGATTGGTTCCTTAAATTGTTAGATGCATTTTGAGCCGCTTACCATTCGAGAAAATGTACTTTTAACACTATCATTGCATACTATAGTTTAGATATTTATTCACTGGAATTGCTACATCTTATTTTGTATGTTCTTATTTCAAGAAATTCTGTATATTCTAGTAAATACTAGACCAAGGAAAACACAAACAATATTGGAAAACTAAGTACGCGAAATATACATTATTTTTGTAGCATGTCATACGTATTTGTTTGGTTCGATTACAAATATATTAACAAATTTGCCATAGTAATTGCTATGTAAATAAGAGCCTAATTTAATTATATTCATATTTTGAATCTTACTTCAAGATAATACAAATTATAAAATGACCTAAACATTTCAGTGTAGTACATTCAAATTACCATTAAAATAGTATTAAAATCCTATTCAAAAGGCAATACTTCAAACAAGTTTTCCTTGATCACGCTGATCTACATGTATGTTTACTTTCATTAGGTAACTGAACGTTCGATTAAGCAGTAGAGCATTAGTAATATTGCCTTTGAAGTTAAAATTTGATGCGTTTTTCTAGCTATCACTAAAAAAGCTGCCGTCTGCTCTATATATCATTAAGACAAAAAATATAATTTTTCTTAATTTAGTATGTTTATATCTACCCATTGGGAAAATTATATTGATGTACCAACGCCCATGTACTTTTGAGTTCACTACGATAATATGCTTGCCTGTTCTTCCACAACAGCCCACATTGAAACAATTTTCTTGTTTCTTATAATAATAACCCTTAAAGCTAGTTCTTCTTATGAATCAAAATTCCGCACATCGTTTACAAATACTAGAAATAAATGGACAGGTTAAAGGCCTTACTTTTATTTAAATCGCAATTTAACTTATATACATCTATATATGCAAACTAGGTTACATTTCTCATAATTTTCGAATTTTGTTTGTTTAATTTTTGCATTACTACAATAAGAAATAATAGTATTCTTCCTACTTAAGCCAAGTTCTGCATATTTACATTGAGAAATCTATTATTCTATTGTTGTCTTTAATTCAAAGCATATTACTTTTGTTTGTATGTAGTTATATCTGGGCTATTACTTTGAATTGATGTAACGCGCGACATACGTATATTTGGGCAGCTGTTTAAACACCGAAGAACTGTAACATCCTCTGAGAAAAAGATGTTCATCACTTGCTCTTCTAATATAGTTAATCGTTAATGCACATTGTCTCTGTCATCAGTGCATAATTATTTCTGTTTGAATTTTCGTTGAAGTGATCATCTCATAGATTTCGTATTAATATTATTTTCGTCATTGCTTTAGCTATATTAAAAGTTAGTAAATATGTTTTCGTAAGAATTAATAAACATAGAGTGGAATGGAAATCACGAAGTTTGTGAATCGTGAAAATGTTCGCCCTATAATTTATTATAATGTTCGTTGTGGTTTAACTCAACAACATTGCATCGCCCGAATTTCGTCGTATGATTCTTCATTCAGTTCATCCTGAAGCAAAGTACGACCAAACTTGAATTCTTGAACCTAGCGATATACCATTTGTCTCGCCTTAATGGGACATAACTAAATGAAGAAATTAAACGTTCCATGCACTGTTGTTGAGTTAAACTACAACGAAAATCGTAATAAATTATACAGCGAACATCTTTGCATATTTCTCGGACACGACATATTCTATTTTACATACGCAGTTAACCGTAAGGAAACTTTGATTTCATTGGATACCCCATAATCTATCCATTACTCAAACTGAAGATCGTGTCAAATGCAATACTGAATTAATTCAATCACGAGTATTCTAAACATGTCATGACATCATTACGGATGATTAATAGTGGATGTATTCTTACGAACTGGAAACAAAGCAACAATTGACAGTTTGGATGTTTGAAAATAAACTTTTACTAACAGAAGTTTTTCGGTCGTGAAGCACTTTCAATAAAATGGGTGCCTGTTTTATAACCAAGACTGCTTATGTTGTTACATTTGCTCTAGAGAATCGTCATAAAGTAATTGCAGAATGGTATACAACAATTTGCTGGTCCAAAATCATTGAAGAGTGGCGAAATAACAATTTCAAACGTGCTATTATTATTCATCATGTAAATGCCACTTTATATCGCTAAAGCTTTAGTTGATTATTTGCGAAGTAAAAACATCGAGCTAACACAGCGAATAGTCTTGAATTGGTCAACGACTTTTTTACGTTTCCTATAATCAAAGATAAAATGCGTGGCCAGCATTTATTAAATTCAAGTTATACGAGTATATTATAGTAAATGATTATTTTGAAAGTGTAATAAAAGTGCATAGAATATAATTCCGTATATTTTGAAACACGAAAAAGATTTTCACTTATGTATAAAATGTTTTCTTCATACCAACATTTTTCGACTGGTCCTCATATACATTACATTGGTACTTTTTGTTCTGAAATTCATATGGTTTATGCCTATTTAATCTCCTGTCGAAATTTTGAACGTCGAGGAGCTCAATGCTTTGATATTAGCGTACTGGTTTAACCTTGCTTCGTGTTGCGCTGCGATTCTTCTCCACTTTTCAAACAATAATATAATATTTAATGAAGCCAAGCCAGACGTTTAGGTTTCAAGTAAACCTCAGACAATTCTAAATTATACTTATCTATTAAATTATCCTTAACTACTAAATATTTTTTTAATGTGAAATTCTATCATTTAATGTGTTTAAACAATACATTGTATTATTAAATTCTATAATAAATGTTTTGCATTTTTTTAAAAAATATTTCGAACTTTATTACTAATGCAAAAATTTATTAAACTCATTATTATTTAATATTTTTGGAGCTTATTTTTATTATTTCACACAACTTTTCATTCACATTCATAATTTAATAAAAAGCATTTTATGTGATCCTAACTAAATATATGCAGTTTTGACTGAGAAAACTAAAATTATCCGCTTAAAATTGAAAACCATAATCAGCATACGTCGACTTTCTTCATTGGATATTAAATCTGTGTTGATTTGTAAATTACATACTTAAATATCAAATATAAATTACACAGAACATTGATATTAAAGTAAGTAAGTCGACTTATCTATCATTTGCAAAAAAAATTATAATAATAATTAATAATGGCAAACTTTTAGTAAAATCCTATTGACTAATTCGCTTACACGTGCGCAGTTTACATACATACATTGTAAATTAACTGAGGTGTTACGATCATTTCTCATACAGGTCTTTATTCTTAATCAACATGGTGTCAATAAAAAGTATTTAAGACGCGGGTTTTTATACTTAACGTATATATAATGATTTAGTATTCTATTTGTTCTCTTTAAATTCTCGTCATAGTATAGGAATAATTGCGTAAATCACGTTCAGTGAAACAACATCTCTGTTAAAATTTGTTTTGCATAAACGCCTTAAACGATGTTTATTAAACAACCTTAACAGTTTCATAGCTATTCCAATATTTCATGTTTTTCTAGTGTTACAGCAAAACTGTCTTAAAATCATGGAATTTCTTTAGATTGCATCTTACTTTTTCCTTATCTTTTAATAGGAGGAACCTTATAATTAGAAAAATACTACTGTGGGCAAAAAATAGTAAGACTTTTTAATTTAAATTTCGCGCGAAAACCCATTCGTCGAAATATTTTTTTTCTAAGTTGGTATGACTGTCAGCGACATCTGTGTCAAATGTCACATCAAAATAATCATTAATGTTTAGTATACGCTTGTCTTTCTGAAGTACAAAAAGTGCATTCGGCGATTTTTACAATGAGTGAAATTATTCAACAAAGAAGTTCCATTAAATTTTGTGTCCGGAATCAAATTTCTAGTGCCGAAACATTCAGAATGTTGCAAAAGGCCTTCGGTGATAATTGTTTGTCGCGAGCAAGTATTTTTGATTGGTACAAATTATTCAAAGAGGGTCGAGAACGCGTTGATGACGAACCACGTCCTAGACGGCCATCAACATCAACTGATGATCAACACGTCAATAGAATCAAGGAATTGTTGCTTGAGAATCGACGATTAACAGCCAGAGACCTTACTGGCATCATTGGAATATCGGAAGGATCAGTGAAAACCATTTTGAAAGATCATTTAGGCCTAAGAAAAGTGAAAGCACAATTTGTTCCAAAATCACTCAATTTTTTCGAAAAACAGCGTCTGTGAAACAATGCTTTCCGACTATCAAGACAAAATTAAAGGCATCATAACTGGAGATGAGACTTGGATCTACGCTTATGACCCGGAAACAGACGATCAATCGGCCGAATATCGTATCAAAGGTGAGCCGAAGCCCAAAAAACTACGTCAAAGCAAGTCAACAATCAAGGTTATGTTTTACAATTTTCTTCGATTATCGAGGTGTGGTGCGCTCCGAATTCCTTCCGACCAGCCAAGCTGTCAACAAAGCATACTATTTGAGTGTTATGCGTCGTTTGCGCAATGCTATTCGTAAAAAGAGGCCAGAATTATGGGCTGACAACTCTTGGTTTTTGCACCACGATAATGCACCGTTGCATACTGCATTAATTCTTCGTGAGTTTTTCGCTAAATTTTCAACCAATATCGTGTCGCAACCACCGTATTCGCCTGATTTAGCTCCGTGTGACTTCTGGCTATTCAGCAAATACAAACGACCGCTCCGGGGAAACCGTTTTGAGTCAATTGAAGACATTAAACGTGAATCGCTACGCGCGTTGAAGGCTATTCCTGAAATTGACTTTAACATCTGTTTCGAGAATTGAAAGAAACGTTGGCACAAGTGTATTGGGGCCAGGGGGGATTACTTTGAGGGGGACGAAATAGATTTGGAAGAATAAATTAAGAATTTAAAAATTATGAACAAAGTTTTACTATTTTTTGCCCACAGTAGTATATGTATTATACATGCATAGTTCAGAAAGTATCATCAATAATGTTAAGATATTTTTAGATTTGCTAATGAAACATCAACTTAAATACATACTTCTGTAAACTGTTATTTCTTTCATGTGTCTCTCAATTTAAACTACGCTATTTTATTTTGTTATTAACATTCGCAATTAATTACGCCTACATTTAAAAGACGATAAATGCGAAACAAAACAGTTTCAAAGATAATCTCTAAACAATCTGTAGCAATAATGTTTAAGGTTAAATATTGCAGTGATTGTACTATTTTCTAGATGCTAAACATCATGCCTCGCTATAAATGACTCAAACGTAACATATTTTGCAAAAGAATAGAATTATTAACGAATATGAATTATTTACGTAAAATCATGTAAGAGAAAGCGTGTATATTGCAAAATTCAAAAAATCTTTTTTATTAGCTTATTACTGACATTTGCTACAATAATACAAATGTGACAAATTTAGAAGACATCCTTTCAGCAATCTTGTCTGCTGTAATTAATTATAACTCAGTTAGATGTACAAGAATAAATATTCTCATTTCTAAAACAGAAGCAAATAGTCAAACTTAATATATGTAACCATAACTATTCATTTAGCATTTAAAAAAAGTTTAGTTCAACTATTTGCATATTTTATTTATTTGACTTCAGATTTATTCAGATGATTATGAATAATTTTCCTCGTGAGGTAATTTCAAACTATTGTATAAATATAAATAATAACGTAAATATATTTCTACAACCTCTAAGACCTCATTTTTCTTTGAAAATAAAAGCAAGTAAAAGTATGGGAGTTCTTTACAAAATACTCTCATTTGTTAATTACGATTCAGATCACAGAAAACATTGCCTAAGTATTTTGAATACACCTATGTAGTGACATCTATCGAAATTAATGGTTATTTGAGTAAGACATGTTGTAATGGCTCTACAAATGTAAAAAAATCTATGTTCTTTGACCAGACAATATAATTGTGCGAGCAAAATAAATAACTATGGTAAACCTCCAGTTGACTACGAAATGAATGAGAAATTTCATTCGAATGGGTGGCACGAATACTAACATAAGACTTTATCCGACACAACATGTTAAGCATGCGGCATTTCATCTATTGTCACAATGAGTGAGACACGGATTTCATTTTTCAGTCCTGAAATCCAATAACAGTTCTCTTTACAGAAGCAGACCGATTCCCCGCTTCCGAAAAAATAGAGTATATTTTAAGTCATTGCTTATTCAATGGCTATGAAGCATTGCTCATCAGATGCCCTACACATTTTTCGAACAACACAGAACATTTAACTGCCAACATCTGGAGCAAGTCCACAAAAAAAAAAGAAAATAAAGGAATATCGATAAGGCAAAATAGACAGCTTCTAGTGAATGAAACTGTACATGTAGAAATTTAAGTTACACAAAATTTATTTATCAAAATCGCACAGATAAAAGTTAAAATGCGAAGCAAATTTATATGGCCATATATGACGTACAAATCCTTACATAAAAAAAATTGTTGAGAAACTTCTAGAAAAGAAGTGCAGTTTAAATATTGCAGCACGGTATCAGAACACAGTATAACACTAGTGGAACGAGTGTGATTGTAAAATTCAAAAACAGTTCATCTTGAAATCTGTTTGTTGAAGAAATGAAAATGAAAAGTAATTAACAAAAAGTGTTCTCAATAGAATGGAAAACGTACTGGAAATTAGAGAATATTAAACAGTGTACTAAATTAGTGTATTCAATAATATATTTCATTCAATTTGTCATACATACATAGTTTTTGTTATTAATCAGAATTATGTTTACTTCCTTCTTTTATTATTTTATTATCTCTTCTGAAGGTTATACATATCTATATAGCTACACTGCCGGTCATATTTATTTGCCCACCCTTAGTTTTAGCCAAAATTATTAAACTGTCAAATGTGTACCGAAAATTTATTTATTGTACCAATACAATAGTGTAAAATAAACATAAAATAGTTACATTTTTCTTATGTAAAAACCGCGGCATCCTTTCAATTAATTTTTGCAGTGTATCTCCTGTAATTTGTGCCCTGGCTTCTTGAAGTTGTTCCCACAGACAGTGGTGGGTGATAGAGCACGTTCTCGAACCTTCCGGTCCAATTCTTCCCAAAGAAGCTCTATTGGGTTCAGATCAGGACTTTGAGCTGGCCATACCATTATAGAGATTTGCCCTTGCTCTTCTAGTTGACGCAAGTAATCGCCACACAATTCAGAAGTGTGTTTCGGATCGTTGTCCTGTTGAAATATAAAGTTTTCGCCAAGAATCCTTAGTCCTGAAGGAACAGCGTTATTTTCTAAAATTTCCTTGTAACCTTCTTTTCTTAGGATTCCCCCAATTTGACGAGATCGCCTACAGATCTTCCACCAAAATACCCCCAAATCATTACTGAACTTCCTCCACGTTTTACGGTAGGCGCAATACATTCTGGCAGTACTCTTTCTCCTGCTGATCTTCTTACGAATATTCGCCTTTTACTACCGAAAAGTTCAAACTTCGATTTGTCTGTCCACAACACATTATTCCACTGATCAATCGTCCAATTCTTATGTTCTTTAGCCCAATTTAGTCGTTTTATCTTGTTTTGCTTTCGTAGTAGTGGTTTTCGCAGAGCAATTCTTCCGTATAAACCCGCTTGCCTTAACCTTCTCTGTACCGTGGACACACTAATTGATTTAGCACGCGCTCTATTCATTTCAGCATCAATTTCTGCTGCTGTTTTTCGTCTACCGCGTCTACTTATCCGTATTAGATACCAGTCATCTGCAGATGTCGTCGCTTTGCGTCGTCCAGGTCTTCTTTTGTTGGAAAATGTACCACTTACTTCAAATTCTCACAATAACTCTCTATTTCGATGACTGACATAAAATTTATTTTCCTTTTTGAATATAACATCCTAATATTGTAATTAGTTAGTACAATAACACAATATTAGTAATACCTTTCGGAAATGCAGGTAAAACTGTTAATACGGTAGGGATTAGCCTATATAATATTTATGGTATTTTTCCAATTTATGACACCTTTACGATATATCATAAATAATTTAAGATTTTCGTAGAAATTCATATGGAATTACTTCCACTAATAATATTGTTGAATAATTATAAAACATATTTTTCGAAAGATAATCCGTATTTCAGGAAACACATAAAATTGGGGTGGGCAAATAAAAATGCCCGGTAGTGTATGTGTAGTGTACGTACGATATATACAAATACGCGCGCATTTGTAATTACAGTTAGAGGAATGTATTGCGTATAAGTTAGTAAAGAAGGCTTTGAATGCGTCTATTTTTTTAAATATATTTATAAATTTCCGAAAATTTAGGAAAATATTGCTGGAAAACAACTTGCCTCTATAAATTCGAAAACAGGATTTAATAAAACATATCCTAAAGCACTTCGCTTACGTATGTGTTTTATAAATTGGCGCAAAAATAAATTCACGATGTAAATTTAATAAAAATGGGATAACATATTTTATAAAAATCGAACGTATTATGTTAAGAGAAAACTCAATACCGAATAAATAAAAATCATTTTTTATATTCATTTGGGATTTTGGAACATATAAAATGTTTAAAAAATTGAAAAGACGGAAATCGTTTCCAAGCATTAATTCTCTAAACCAGTGGTCGCCAACCTTTTTAATGAGTTGACCTACTTCAGTAGTTTTGGAATAGATAGTGAGCTACCTGTCTGTAAAAGACGTAAGCCAACCGAAATGAAATAATGCACAGTTGTATTCCACACACATTTATATCGTTTATTAACATAAAATAATAAAAATAAACTAATATCATTTTAGTACGAGTACATACTGCTCATAAAAAATAATAATTTGGGCAATTTAGGGAATCTAAATCTTTTATATTTTAAAAATGTTTTGCGATGTACGAGCTACCAGAATTTCCCTTGCGAGCTACAGATAGCTCGCGATCGACGGGTTTGGCGACCGTTGCTCTAAACTATGATGTAATAACTACTACCTGCTATGGATCAAAAATATTATAAACGGTATATATAAAAACAATCCTTTCTAGATATATTTTCCAAAATATTGGCTGTTTAGTCCTAAAAAGTCTTTCCTTGGAATGAACTATATTTTGGAATTTCCTAATAGTACACTATCAAAACTTACACTTAAACATAAAGTGTTTTACCTACAACACGTTTAATCAAAATTTTAGTTTCCTAAGCTTTCGTTTTATCTGTCTGCAGCAAAAAATACAGTTAATACAATATCTATCGAGTTTATTAATAAAATTCAAATTTTCACTGAGTACGTTTTTCTTATCACAATAAAAATCACGGCCTTAGATGTCACTATCAAAGCACTGAAACTGAAACAGCAGCTAGTTAGTTATTCTAACAGGGAGGCAGCAAAATTTTAGGATAGGTAACCGAAACGAATAAATCGCATAAACAAATTACAAATTTAAATATGCTACAGCAGTTATAACGACAAGAAAACTTTAATAATATTGCCAAAAATGAATGAAAAACGCCAAAAGAAGATGAAAAAGTGTAATCATGGTCCAAAAGTAAAAGTATTTATAAATACATTAAACCATTAAAATACTAAATTAGTGTTAGTCGTTGCCCTAAAAACTCTACACTAATGTATTTTAGACATATAATTAGGTCTGCAATTCCAGGAATGAATTTTGATTCTAAAATTAAAGCGTCAAAATTTAATACTGAACAGTTCATTTATTTTTATGTTGCTAATATTTTTGTTGCATTATCGTTGTTATTAAATTTTGTTTTTCTTTCTATTTTTTTCTGTAAACTCTAAAAGGACGGATGTTTTGAAATTTTACGTGACATTCCTAAGGCACGCAGATATAATATTAAAGTTAATAAAAGAAGGTAACGTCTATATGTCGAATTAAGTCAAAGAATAAGAGAAATGTAAACATTTTTTCTATAATAAAATAGATTCTCGTCTGTACTGTATTCTTGATCAAATAATAGTAATACTGGCTATTTTACACATATATAAACATTTACTTTTTATATGTTTTGGAACTCTGTATCTGGACCTTGATCTCATAAAAACTTTAGTCGTAATATTAAAAAAAAAAGCAAATCTAAAAATTGATACCACATGAAAAAATAAAATTGTATAAACAATTTAAATATTAGATTTCCTAAAATACTTGAATACTGTCATTATGCTTAAGTTAAATTTTGTTTTTAGAATCAGAACGACTTCAAAATATTTGGAATCATATACTTTTCCAAATCTAGCGGCTACATAATCCATAATATATGTATATATATATATATATATATATATATATATATATATATATGTATATAACAGTGATTGTATACTTTAATACCAACTTAGCATGTTTCATGCAATCGCTGTTTTCCTAGTATAAAATCAGAAACATAGGTACCATTTTTGTGTATTAGCAAAATGTAATGTCAATTCAATAACATTTTCTTTCGCAGTAAAGTTAAATTTTAATTAACCGGTCTTTGTGTTACAAAGACGCTCAAAACACAGAATAATTCAAAGTTCAATATATTAACTTTCAAATGCAACCAATCCACTACTTTTCTATTTGGAGCATTATATTATTTCGCGTTGCCTAATTAAGCGTCGCGCTAGATGCTAAACTCACTTTCGTGAATCATACCTTCAACATTTTGTCTGGCATTCTTCGTGTATTTCACTAAACCTTAATTAAAAGCTACTAAATCTTAGTCTTTAATTCTATTTTAAATAATATTTCACTTAGTTACTTTGAAAATGAATGTACTTTTGATACTCAAGCACTTTTGTATAAACTGTATACTTTCATATTTATAATAATGCAAATGTCTATATTTTAAACTAAATAATGCATCTATATTATGAGGTTCTTATCACAAATTCCTGAATTTATTTCACACAGTTCTCCTAAAGCCTCGAGTCTATTTGTTCGTTTTTCACTTAAACATACGAGGGAGTATTTTTATATTCGCGGAATGAGCGGGTTGTAGAGGGGTGAGTAGGCGCATTGGGGACGTGGCCTGTGCAGCGACTCATGATTAGTATAAATACGAAGTTTCATTGTTATTAGACAGTTAGTCTTTGAGCTATCGTCAACCAAGTAACATAATCAGGAGTGAAAAGTGAAATATGGAAAAAATCGAATATCGTGCCGTTATAAAGTTCCTTACCAGGCAAGGAAAATCAGTCGCCACCATAATGAATGAGATGTCATTGGTTTACGGCGACTCTTGTGCAGGAAAAACCATGGTGTACAAGTGGCATAGTTTATTTAAACAAGGAAGGGAATCCCTTGAAGACGACCCGAGGCCGGGCAGGAGCATTGAGGTGACTACGCCAGCACTTATCCTAAAAGTTGAACAAATTGTACTCGAAGATGCTCGACTAAAGAAGAAACAACTCGCAGAAATGGTTGGAGTATCCGATACAACAATTTTTAAAATCCTACACGATCATCTCGGCATGTCTAAGGTCAGCGCAAGATGGGTGCCGAGAATGCTCACGCCGCCGCAAAAACAACAGCGCGTAGAGCGTTCGCGTGCATTTTTGGACCTCTGTAATGAAGACAAAGATGGTGTATTGAGTGGAATTGTTACTGGAGATGAAACTTGGTTTCATCATTATGAACCTGAGTCCAAACAAGACTTCATGCAGTGGCATAAAAAGGACACAGCACCTTCCAAGAAATTTAAAGCATCACAATCAGCTGGGAAACTCATGGCAACGGTATTTTGGGACTCGGAAGGAATATTGTTGATTGATTATAAAGATAAAGGTGTTTCTATAACCGGAGAATATTACACTTCAATATTAGAGCGACTAAAAGAAGCCATTAAAGAGAAAAGACGGGGAAAATTGACAAAAGGTATTCTGCTTTTGCACGACAACGCGCCCGTCCACAAGAGCCGCGTTGCGTTAGCTGCCCTGCATAAGGTGGGCTTCGAAATTGTGAATCACCCACCCTACAGCCCAGACCTGGCCCCGAGAGATTATTAGCTGTTTCCGAAAATGAAAAACGAGCTGCGGGGTAAAAAATTTACTGCCGATGATGAAGTCAAGGAGGCAGTTTCGGCGTATTTTGCAGATAAAGAGAAATCATTTTTTTATGAGGGTATAAATAAATTAATTGAAAGATGTGAAAAATGTATCCGTCTTGCAGGTGAATATATTGAAAAAGAAAAATAATTTGGTTTTTTTATTTCCACCCCTTGTCCCCCATTCCGCGAATATAAAAACGCTCCCTCGTATGTATATACTCATAAAACGTACTACTGCAGAGCTACTAAAACTAATATCTTTTTGGAATCTTCTTTGTATGGTACACGTGTAATATAATTTTGTAACTCCCTTGCTTCCAATTACAACACAAATTGGTTCGTTTTCTTGGTATGTGGCTTAATTTTTGAAATTCATCCCGGCATCCAGGGCTGAAAATAAAAAATTAAACCGAAATTCATGTTTCGGCAATTATTTTATTGTCTTATTCATAAAAAAACCTTATCAGTTAACATTTGACTGTACATAATGTGCAATCAAAAGGTCTTTCTTTAAAGTGTATGAAAATTAATAAACTTAACAATTAATGAATTTTTTGTATTGCTTCGAAATAAAAATAATATTTGCAATACTCAAAGCATCTAAAATGATTAGAACTGTTTTCTAATGTAACTATTATACATGTTTTTCAGTTCTGATAATAAAATTATGATTTCGAACATTATTTGTGGTATTATAAAAAAGGATATATTATTCCTAGGGTATAATATAAACATTTTACAAATAAATGTCCTTAAAATATTTCCAATGCTGTACATGCATTCAGATTTCATATAGCAGTTGTTTGGATCTGCAATACGTCATAATCCAATAGTGATGCACGTAAAAGTTTACACGATAAAATAATACTTTCATTACAAACTCTCAATGTGAAAGTACTTTACTGAATTATAAAGTAGATACAAACGTGTGCTCTTATTAATTAATTGATCGCATATTAAATATTTTAATATGAATAACATTTTCTTATATCTTCTTTATAATCAACACACAACATTTTGCAATTTTGTAGAGATGCAGGTGTAAAATAACATAAATTATATTCTTTTCTATACAAAAATTGTGTTTGTATTTTTTATTAAGTTAACCTAATTTGCAATCAATTATAGTTGAATAAATATTGATTTTGGGTCTAATTTTATGAGGTTATTTTCAACACTAAAACTTAACTAGTTATAAGCATATGCACACATGTATATTCTTTACATTAAATTACAATTCAGAAATAACAATTGTTGTCGAAAGAATGCTCTAATAATAGTCCGTTATTTGTTATGATTTTAAAAAGCAACTAACGTCTTATACTACTTACCGTACTACTATACCATTTTGTTTACATAATTTTGGTATTAACAACATTGTTTTAAAGTAGCACGTAAAGCCTTCAGTAAAGTTATTATTTTCCGAAATTATTAAATTTGGGTATACGAAACTCCAAACATTACAATAGAACCCAAATCTATTTTCTGTTGCGACAAATATTTTTCTTAAAATAAAAATCGGTGTTTTAAATACAAGGCCTATTCGTTTTCTCTTGAGTCTACTGTAATTCTTAAGTTTTTGACAAAATAATTTTATTTATAATTTTCTATACTCCTTCACAATTAATGTATTTTCGCATCCATGAAAATCAAACTTTAAAATATATTCTCCAATCTTTCTGGGTTAAGTTTTGAATTTATCATCATTTTTTCAACCGATGTATGATAAAACGTAAGTTCCATAACTTTTACTTTGCACGTGTAAACGAAAATGCTGCTTCTGTCGTTTTAATTAATAATGGCATAGCACAAAATAAGCATTTTCATTAATGTTTATTTATATATTTGTATATAATTATTAACATCAAAATATCCTGACTGCGGGTTTTAAAAATACTAGATCTGTTCCCATAATACGATTAATGGCGTGTTAAAAGTCATGAAGATATACTGAAACGTTCTCCAGTTTTCGATCCACATTTGTGTACGTATTCTAGATGTTGAAAGGTGTAGTTGTGTCTATCAACTAGTCATATCACATAGAATGTTAACTTGGGTAAGAAGAACTCTACTGTGAAATAGATTATGCAAAAACCCTCTGTACTGGCCATTTGGATGCGAAACTAATAAAATTTGTTTGTAAAGTAGCTTATTATGGGAGAACCAACAAGAGATTACACTCCATCTATTATAAATTTAGAAAACTAAAAAAATATTATATATCTATCACATACCTAAGAAAGTATGCGCCTTTTTATTTTGCTAACTACAAAGGCAAAACATAGAGCTTTTAAACTCCAAAGTTTTGTTGGAATTCTGAAACTCGTTTGAGATTTCAAGACCAACTTTCTGAAAAATAATTTACAAAATTCCAAGGATTTACATATTAAGTGTAGAAGAAGAATTTTCATACTCTACCTTTTACCAGAAAGTACATAAGTAAGGATGCTTTGTTACACATACATATAATTATTTGTTATTGTTCCCCCTATTCTGTATTATGTTGATTCAATTATTTGAACTCATATTATGATAGCAAGTCTTACAAAGCAGAGAAACTCGTTTGTTTTTTCTTTATCATGCACGGGAGCATATGTAATTCAGCTGTAGTTTACATATTTTATACTTCTAAGTAGTTCTCTTATTAAATTTTACTATCTGTTAAGGGTGTACAATTCTATAAAGAAGTATCAAACCACGCAATAGAAAATTCATATTCCTCGAAAAACGTTTAATTATAAAAGGTCTTTCAGCAATAAATTTAAAGTTATATTACTACGTACATACATATCTTTATTCGAAATAAAATACGTGTAAACATAATAATTATATAACAAGTTACACATGTATGACTTTTTTAAATCTTACTTGTAATTAATAATTATCACTTTCTAAAATACTTCAAGTATTTTAAATCTATTTTTATCTATATTATAAGGCACTCTAATGTCAATAAAATAATAAAATAAAGCGTCATAAAACAATAAAATGAAAGAATATAAAACGCTAATTGTGTAAATATCATTCTTTATAAAGATAACTTTATTGACTGTTAAAACAATAATCCTATGCTACAATAATCAAAATAAGAGTGACTGACGTTTATTTATGTTTACAATGTACACATTTATGTAATAATTTAAGTAAAATATTGTTTGAATGTCAGGTAGTTATGTCTATACACCACCCTCTATCCCAAAAATAACTGGAATAATTTAAAAAGTCAAAAATGATAAGAAATCATAGCAAAAATAAATATATTATTATGGAACAAATTTTCGAAAACTAAGTTTTTTGCTTAAAATGCAATATCATTGTCTCTACTATTCCATAAATTTCACTGAAGATTTTTTCAGTCATCGTTTCAACCGATCGTTCTAAACGTTTATTTATCCACGCCCTCTTTGCCTTCTCTAAATCGTCGATGTTATTCACTTTGACAAACATATCCACAAGCGATTTTAAGTATTTGGAACATCTACCATATTCAACTCATTGTTCGAATGAGGTATATATGTATTTAAATGCATCGCATTGTGTTTACACTTCATAAATGTAACTCCCATCAACGAATGGTATCACTAATTATTTTTTGCTCACCACCTAAGGAGGGTAAACCGCGTATCAAGTGATGTTCACATGGCATTTTGTGAATCTTCCGACTTCGACTATTATTTTTTTGTAATTCTCTGCTATACCAAGAGTTCAAAAACGCTGAAATTATTTATCCATTGAGAAAATTATTATCTATATACTGAAATTGCTAAACCTGAAAATATAAATTATTCTCTTGCTATGGGCTGTTAAGAGATATACTTGATCTGAAAAAAAATAAATGGGTTATGATAATAAGTCGGTATTCAAATACTAGGTATAGGTAAATTGCTATTATTTTGTCCAGTAATGAAGATCGCCCCGTCGATTTCGAAATAGGAGATGCTACACTTCACTCTTATCAACCGCATTTTGTGTTACCACTCAGTACTATACATCGGATGCAGTAATTAAACAAAATTTTCGAAGAAAAGTACTACCCTACAGAATATGTAGAAGCATTGCCTCCAATAACGAATCTAGATTTTGTTTGAAACCATCCATAATTCCCTGTTGAAAGGCCTATTAACAAAATTGCTACAGTTATGGAATGAGGTATTATTAGCTAGGAAGATAGGTGCCCGTTTGTGTTCATCAAGAGTACTTTGACCGCCTAGCGTTACTTAAAAAACCATAGCTACTCCATAAAATTCATAGAATACCACAAGAAGACCATTGAGTGTCGCGACGAGTCCACGAGTATATAATGAGTATTTAAACTTTTATCATTTGTCGTTTACCAATATATCTTCTTAGGATATTACAAAATAATTATCAAAATATAATAATCTAAGTGTGGTAATTTATGTCACATTGTGTGTACACTTGAACAAATAAATTTGTGAATAAATTTAAAGTAAGAGAGTAAAATTCATTAGATTTAGATTTGTTAGATTTTTCTTTACAAATTGTTATTTACAACTTATTCATTATGTAGGGATAAGCTTTAATTGTGCATGAGTTTAGCCATTTGACAAATATTTAAGTTCCAAAGTCAACACGATAAATTATACTCATTATTTGATATAAAAAATAACATTGATACGTCAAAAATAATACTAGCAATTAATTACTTAAGACCAGTTATTTTTAGAACTAAATTCAGTTGCGCTGTATGTAATGTACTAAAGCTTTTAGGCACTGTTTGTGCCTGTTAGTTTCTCTGTATCCCAGTGTTCTTCCTTTCTTAATCACCAACATGTCTAAAAATTGTAGTTTTCGTTGGAATACGTGTTATTGAAGCCATGTAGAACACCGTCAAATATGTTACAACAGACATCCACAAATCCGTAATCACATCGCTATTAATTAATAAATAGGATATACTTGGCTGTTACTGTCTTGAATTGCGGTATTGTCTTTTGAAATACGCCAATTCTTTATTTTATTGATTGACATTTTGTTAATTATTGCATCAATATTGGATCCATATCATTTATTATTTTATTAAAAATAATTTTTTAAAATATTAAGTGTTATAGATGTATAATCATACTGAACTACAAGATATATGTATATATATATGTGTGTGTGTATAATATGTACATATGTATATACTATATTTTGTGAAATAAATATTTACCAAAGATAATTAAAACAATAAGTCAGACGTACATACATACATTTATATTTCTGTCTGGAAATAAATAAGCACATCGAAAACTAATAAAAACACATATCAGACAACGAATATAATTTAATTCGAAAGAAATGTAGAAAAATAAATAGATCGTCCAAAGCAAATTGAAAATATAATCCTAAAATTAGACTTCTACGTAAACAAATCGATACTTTAGAGTAGGAGATGGGTTTTATAAAATTGAAGCTATACAGTTACATAGCGTCAACGATAATAATTTAATTTACTCTTGACATCGTTACACAATCCGGTAAACAAAAAATACGCTATTCAGATTTACACAAACATTCAAATTAATAAAAAGTAATCTCAAACAAATTATTGTAACATAAAAATCATAAAAACATCATAAAACTCGATTTGTACAATAATATAATAAATTGCATAATTCAAAACTTTACTTATTTACATTTCTAACTTTTAAAATAAAGAAAACTCAAAAATATTTACTTTTAGCTACTTTTATTTTTGTCACGTACCAAGTAGTTGCAAATATACAATCTTTTATTTGCGGTTCATATGTATGTTCATAAATTCCCAAACTTGACATTTTTCTTAAATTTGCCTAGTTTAATCAATAAGTAGTAAATCAATGTTTTCATCAGCCGGATGATGAAAATGCGAATTATTGATTTAAGGCAACGTATAGATGATCCTTTAATTATTCAACTCCACCTATAACAAGACTTTTCTAGAATAATAAATCTTTGAAGAGATTCATATGTATCGTTACACTATAATACACATTACATCTTATTCTTTCCATACAACGTGGAACGAACTCATAGAATCAGACATCTTATATCGATATGTTGCTGTTAAATAACTGTAACAGTAACATCATGTAGACGCGTTGATTCATTAAACAAGCAGCACTTTTTTCACTTGGATTTTTGAAAGTATGTTTAAAATTTACTGAAAACGGCAACGATCGTACAAAACGTAACTTGGTATTCAGCGCCAATATTGGAACTGAAAATAGAAGAAGTTTGTTAAGAAGTACAGAACAAAATAGATACTCTATTCAGAATTAGATATTAGCGATAAAATAGTAGAGAGCTCAATATTGAATTCACCAAACAAGATACAGTAATCTGCATCAGTTCCTCCATCCGAGAAGTTGGTGCTAGTTATGTATGAAATTTTTGCCAATCATTTAAAAATGTATTTATAACAAACTATGAGCTGCAAGTGTAACAGCAGAACAAGTAATAAGTAAAATTTGCGACTAATCACTATAAAGTTCCTTGTTCAGCTCTGGGATATCGTCACAGAATAGATGCTATAATCATTATTCAATAACACACATATTGAGGTACATACCATGGTAACGAGAAGCCACTATAATCACTTTGTTTCATAAGCCAAGCAAACTAACAGAGGCACACTACATCATACACACCTAAAATTTTGCCACCTATCATATAGTATTTTAACAACATGGACAATAGTTTCTTCAAGAATTCATTCTACGCTTAAGTTCTACGTAATTTTAAGAAATATTTCAAATAAAATATACATATCACATAGCATTCTACGTTGTCAGTAACACTACAAGACTACTAACTCTTGTGACAAAAAATTTCAGTATAACAAAATATGTAATATAATAGGCATATTATATCTTTCGCGCACAGAATCTGTTAAACACACGAAATATATTACTAATATTTGAATATGATGCTTCTCAGGAAAGTATTGCAATAATCTTCAAAATCCAGTATTGTAGTATGGATCACATCTGAAGTTGATTGATGTAAAGATATTTGTAGTTAACATCGCATGAAATAATATCGATCACGTCACTTTTAACTTCAAAAGGAAATTTATGCATAGATTAGAGATTATAGTGGTTATGCAAAAGTTTACTCCACAGAACTATTAGGTGCGCAACTAAGTTCTCGCTGTTTTTTTGATGAAAATGCAACTTTATTGTGAAAAAATATTGCCCATCGCTAGCGACAACTTTTTCCCATCCTTCTGGTAGAGCTCGAATACTGTCACGATAGAAGTGTTCATCTTTAGAGGCTATCCACGAATCAAGCCATTTTAAGATGTCTTCATATGAGCGGAACTGCTGATTAGCCAGATCATGTGCCATCGAACGGAACAAGTAATAATCGGACGGCGCAATATCTGGGGAATATGGCGGGTGGGGCAGGACCTCCCATTTGAGCGTTTCTAAGTAGATTTTAACGGGTTTGGCAACGTGAGGCCCAGCGTTGTCATGCTATAGAATCACTTTTTCGTACCTCTGCTCGAATTGTGGCCGCTTTTCGCGCAGTGCTCGACTCAATCGCATCAATTGAATTCGATACCGTTCCCCAGTGATGGTTTCGTTTGGTTTCAACAGCTCATAATAAATAACACTGCTCTGGTCCCACCAAATACACAGCAAAACTTTCGCAGCGTCAATAATCGGCCGAACCGACGACGTAGAAACATGACCGGGTAGTCCCCATGATTTTGTTCTCTTTGGGTTGCTGTAATGAATCCATTTTTCATCACCCGTAACGATGGGATGAAGAAAACCATTCCTTTTTTGCCGCTGGAGCAGTTGTTCACAGGCAAAAAAACGACGCTCAACGTCTCTTGGCTTCAAATTATAAGAAACCCAAATTCCTTGTTTTTGAATCATTCCCAACGCATGCAATGGCTCCCAATGCCGAAGCAAGTTCTTTTTGCGTTTGGCACGGATCCTAATCGAGCAATGCCTCCAATTCAGCGTCTTCGAAGGTTTTTGGTCTTCCTTCACGCGAACGGTCGTTAACATTGAAATCTTCGTCTTCGAAGCGACGGAACCAATCACGGCGCGTTGCTTCACTTAGAGCAGCATCTCCGTAAACTTTTTGGAGTTCTCGATGCGCTTCAGCCGCCGTTTTCTTCGAATGAAAGAAGAGAAGCAACACTTCCCGCAAATGACAATTATTTGGCACAAAATCAGACATTTTCACACAATCAAAAGTATATGACGCAAAAACAAAATCACTAATGTGTCAAAGCGGTTTGTTTACCATATGTCTAAGCTTGGTTCATGACGTTTTGGTTATACCACGATCGACCAGCACTTACTACTGGAGCCATCTCTTGAAAAACAGCGAGAACTTAGTTGCGCACCTAATAGTTACATACATATATAGGAAGGAATGCCTTTTAAATTTCAGAAATTGATTTACGTTGGTTTAAAACGTACATTTAATTAATCGACTACATGAAAATTGCATATGAATGGATTTATAATAAAAGCTAGATTTCAAACACCTACAAAGACAAGACTTTGCAAAATTCGATTGATCAAATATAGGCTCGTGTAGAATAAAATACTTATTAAAATATATGTCCATAAATTGCCTGTTCAAATGTATAACATATAATTATGACCACAAATATTGAACATACGACATTCCTATACAGCGTAGTAATAAATATTTTATAATTACTTTTCATTTACTTATTTGTATCTACGTTTAAATATGTATATATAATTGAAGATAGGGTAGTTGATATATAAGCATTATCTACCCTCTACTCGAAAATAATCGTTGCACGTAAACAATGCCCTGAATAAACTAATTTAAATACAAAAAGAGAAGATAAACTGCGAAACAAAAAATAGCAATGAAAATAAATAAAAGAGTTTAACCAAAGTGTGAAGATAGGAATGGTGAATAAACACTGAATATCATATGCAAACACTGAATTTTAATGGAAATTTAAATATTTTATATGACTCTAAGAAGCGACGACGTTGAAATGTGTACATAAAAGCTTTCACGCATAGATAAACATACTTCATCAGTTTTGTTTTTCATCAATTTAAACTGCTGCTAAATTAAAAACAAATATTCTTTGATTAAATAACAAACTGAAATGAACTAATTTCATTAATTTATGTTATTTTTTCAATAAGTTTCAAAGATTAAATATTGTGATGTATTTGTTAGATTTCTTTCTCGATATAATTGTGAAAACATGTACCATCTTGCTCGTGAAGGTTTGTATTTTTCTTTAGTGGACATCCAGTATTAAATTATAATGCAAAGTCGATATTGGCGGAATTAACTATCAAACACTTTTATCCTTTAGAACGCCATGAAATTATTTCTTCAAAAATATTACATTAGGAATAATTTAGCAGTAATAAATAAAGTACAACTATCATTATGTTGCTTTATGAACGCTTCGAACGTATTTATCACAATTCTTTGCATTATCGAAAGCTATTTTCGAAATAATGTAAAACTATGAAAGGCAAAATGGCCATACCATAGAACTTGTTACAGGTTTATTCCATCATTTGTTAATTTTTGTATACATATGTACATCGCTGTATATACATATACAAGTATTACAATTTTGGGAATAATGTAATTAACAATTATCATATCTTCAACAGATTCACTTGACTTTCTTATTTTGTAGTCTACATGTACATGAATTGTTTCATTACGGCCCTATCTTCATACATTTTCTTATTCTAGCTTATCACATCTTATAATTATTTTGGTTTAATTAGAATTACTAATCTGACTCGTAGAACCGTGACAAATATTCCTATATCAATTTATCCAACAAAAGCTTACACCAGTGTGAGTGCAACAACGAAAGCAGTAGCAGCAATTAAGTCCTGAAGATATTCCATAAAAGTGGTGATGAAACGTCGGTAGCAAAGTTATCTAAGTTGCGGTTCCAACCCGGAAGCCAGGATGAAGAAACTATTTAGAAATTATTATTTTTATTCTCTTGTGATATTATTGCTGCCTTCTAGTATGTTTATCCTAATGTTATTATAAATAATATTAAAGGAACTTTAAATTTCTTGCTTATTGGCCTTTTTTGATTTACCCAAGTTAATTTACAGTTTTAATGTCTATATATTCATTCGAAGTCACTTTGGTTATTATAGTACCTAATCGTCTTTTAATAATGAACTCGTAACTTATTACCCTTCCTATTGTTTTTTTTTCCTTTTTACGTCACCAAATCAAACCTTAAGTAGGATGGTAACGAAAACTCTCCTGCGCCTAAATTCAGGTCTTTAAGATCATCTGGTGTAATTAAAATCAGTTTCGATGTTAGATTGAGCATTTTTCTTAGAGAAATGATTTTTCTTTCTACATAATGTTGGAGCACTAAATGCCGTTCTATAAATTTTATCGACCCGTGTTATAATAATGTTAGAAATATTCGATATAATTACACGACCTCGTAGAGCAGCACATCCATTTTAAATTTACTTCTTTTATTTTTGGACGAAGAAAGAGTTAGTTTGGTTACAGGACTCTTTACAACAACTAAAGGTATGAGGTGTGACTCCTTGTATTTCATTTGACCAATTGTTTTTTGTTTCCTTTTACATTGAATGTAGAGTCTTTACGTTTGATGTGCTTTTTATCCCTTTATTAGTCAAATTATACAAGACCAGGGTAGGTGGTGCAAACTAGTGTGCGAGGACTGAGATCAAATGTAGTAGTATAACCCAACCTCAAGCCTATTAATTAAGGAATGAGCAGATTGCATTATTCCTAAAAAACCGTCAGGATTCAAGTAACTGTCATATAGAAACTGTGCTCTAGTTTCCCAGTAACCCTTTAGTGTACGTATCCTAGTTTTTACCATCATACTGTGGTTTTAATCATAATTATATATATATATATATATATATATATATATATATATATACATATATATAAATCTAATATTGCTCACATATACATATATATATATATGAGTAGTTTTAGATTTTCGGGCTCTCCGAGATGTTGGACAAAAGTTTTCGAAAGCGATTATATCAAAATCCATTAATAATATAGTATATTAAGTACAATGGCAATTCTACTGAAGCTTGTAAACCTGTATCCAGAAGGGAGAACTCAGCACTGACGTACTTTTGCAAGACTCGAATATTATATTACGCAGAAATTGATGTTTTAATAATAAAATATAATGAAGAAATTACAATGCTGGCTTATTATACAGCAAGCAGTGTATGATTTAAGATTAAATAAACATGAAATAATTTCTACGCTAAGAAACATAAAATGGTTTCATATAAAATTAAATTAGACCAAGGCCTAATAAATACTGATTTTTATAGAAGAATCGCATTTTGCAACTCGATTATCATCAATCATCATTTGGAGGGATGAATTGAGTTTTAATAGTAATGACATTTTTAAAATATACATTTTTTGGGGCACAGAAAATTTACGTCAGTTTCGAGAATATAAATTCTGACAGATTTTTGGTAAATGATTGACTTGGTGGAATAGATATATTAGATTCTTATTTCTACCAAGACTCGCTTAATGAGGAACGATACCCTAATTTTTTTGAAGATATACTTTTACACATACGTCGTGATATGTAATTTCATCAAGATGGAGCATCTCTACAGAATGCAAGATACGTCAGGAGTATTTACAAGTGAAAGATTTGGTAAGAAATGGTTGGCCTGGCATATTGGCCAGAAGATCTCCAGATCTTTCAATACTTGATACTCGTGCACAAGATCTAAACTATCTTAAAAATCAAATTCGCGGAGCATGTCACCAAATAACTCAACATATGTTATAAAAACGAGAAGAAATTTGATACGAAGAGCACGGATATGATTGCAAATAATAGAGGTTATTCCGAACAGAATTTTAGATGTTATTAACTAGAAATGTACACATAGACATTTCTAATTTATTTTTGTTATTTCTGACTGTTTACGTTATTAGAGTAGTAAAGTAGTCTAGAATATTATACGTAATTACATGGTTTATGGGAGTGTGTTCATTATTTGCACCGCCTATTTATTTGTTCGAAGGAAGCAATTTGAATTAAACTTTCGATTATTTAGAAAAATTGAGCATATATCATTATATAGACAATTCCATGTTCTTTCAGGATATTCTACAAAAAAGAGTACATTCTATTTAAAATTTGGAACATATTGGATAAAACGTAAACATATGATGTTTACTTGTTTTTGTGACACCAACGATTGAATGAAAGTAGAATGTTCAGCAACTTTTGTACATGACATTTATTTGAACATCCGAGGTATCTGCTATGACACAATAAATTAGGCACTATGTATATATAATCAATGATGAACCCAAATTAGAAGTTTGGGGTGAGCCCGATGTTAAAAATTCGTCTGATTAATACCCATTGTAAAAAACTTGACGGTCTGTTCATTAGATAACTTAAATAAATAAAATTCCATGATCTATGGTATTCAAAGCACTTAAAAGGTCTGCATAAATACATCAAGCAAATATTTATTATAGTATAACCAAATAACCATACAAATTCTTTCCCATATTTTCTCTTGAAATATCTAATTGAAAGTTGCTTTACTGTAATATATAGTTTGATTATTTGTACATAAATTTCTTTTATTGAAAATTTGCCATGATTAATTAATAATAAAATTAAATGTTTCATTTTTATCTTTTAGACAATCTTTGACTATTATACCATATAACATATTTTTGTTATATTGCTATATATTTGCTTTATAATTATTTGAAATATTATTCACGTTTCACTTGGTGAAAAACATTAAACACGCGCTATTCAAATTAGTTGCGCACTAAAACGTACCTAGTATCGAAAATTTTCGTATACGACGACACAAAATAGTTCATTCTTACGGTAGTAACTATATAAACCTCAACTACTAATATGCCTAGTACCGGCTCGTTTCAATTTGAACTAATAACGTATAAGTGTTATTATGTCATTATAAATCAAAATACAATGCAAGAATCAAAATTAACGTCTGAGACATACATATATTTATATCAGGATGCTAAATTAACATGCATTATGATTATGATTCACGTCATGTATAACGGATGTTGCTATACTGTTCACGCTCGCATAGAAATAAATACAAAACGAGCGTTCCTTCTGGCGCAAGGTGAAAATTCTCGAAGTCTATATTTTGACGACATATTTAAATGAAACGATGCCTAAGGGAAGTGAAAAATATTTTTTAAGGATAATAAAAAATTTCTGTTACTTTATCTGCAGATTATCGCCAATAATGTAAATTTCCCACATTTTTGAATTAAATTTGTAATAAATAAAACAGTAGAGTCGGATAAATACTACGTTAATATTGTATTTTCTATAAGAAGCAAACTGCAGCTTGAAATGCAGTCGTTTTCAAAAAAAGGAATCTTCAACTTATTCAATAAGCAATAGCATTATAAATACGAATTCAGCAATTCGTATTTAGTTGATCTATATTTTTATTACCAATATTTCACATTTAAATTGTATGCTGTATCGGGGTCAAACTATGGAAGACCATTATTAAATTTTGAACTTGTTATTTATACTTAATTATATGTATTTATATATATATATATATATATATATATATATATATATATGTTTATAGTTTACAATAGTTCTTACAAAAGATTATAAGTACAATGGTACTTTAACCCAACTCAATATGACTCACTATGTATAAAATTACTAAAATGGTAAAGCAACTAAATATTAATTAACAATTAAAAGAAAAATTAACAAAGATATTAATGGTACGTCATTTAATAAAAGTAAAATATTTCATAATTTAACTATCAACGAAATTACTTTCTGTATATATTGAAAAATCTATGACACTAATTATTAATTTATATAAAAGTTATCTCTGACTGTATACATTAAAAAAATGAATCTTCAATACTAAGTATTAAATATGTCGACCTGGCCCTTTGTCTTCCGTGTCTCGATCAGCCAGAAATCATGCAGTCGGCTAAACAGAGCCTCGTTTCACGCATAAATGTATGTTACCAGCGAAAATGCTAATGCCGCAAGGAAAGGAAAGGCTGACAACGGTAAAATAAGTAAATGGATTTTAGCACTTAAAGTTGATATATAACCCATTTCCACATTAATTTTCGTATTCTGTATACGTGTTTCGACAAGTAAGTTCGGTACGGACTGCGTACGGAATTTGTTTTCGGAAGCTACGGTAAAAATTCGCAGGAAACAAATTCCGTACACGATTTGTACCGTCGGAAACCAAAATGCACACTGTGAATAATATTTCAAATAATTATAAAGTAAATATACAGTGTGCGTTTTGGCTTTCGAAGGTACGGAATTTGATATAAGTTGATAAGTTGATATAAGTGTACCTCTTCCTATCCAAGAGTTCGTAAAGTTCACATCCACGAAATATCTGACCATTAAAGTGTGATGTGGAGGAGCTCTATTAGGTTGAATTCATTTTAACGTGGCCCTCGTCTCCAAATTCAACTCCTCTATCCTGTAACTTAGTTTCTACGAAATGGAGATAGTAATCAATGGGTTAACTTAACATTTCATCAAAAATATAGGACCTGATCATACCGCACCAAACGTTGAATCCAAATTTGACTTGAGGTTCAATACTATGGGGATTTCGTTGCATCCATAGTTATTCATTGTGTCTGTTAGATAGCCCATAATCCATAAAATTTTAAATGGGAACTAAGTCTGCTCTGCACCTATTTTTGCACCATGTACAAAACTGTACGTTTTTCGTTTCCTCCAGGATACAACATTTAACCCACGAATAGTTTCTATGGTCGACATTTATTTTTTTTTAATATCTTTATTGCAGTGCGCTGAGAAACACCCTTCTACTGAAATTTCATTGCTTGGAGTCGATGATGAAGAGTGTAAACAAGGACATTTGTCTCAGTAGTCTCGCACGCGAAAAAATTCGAAAATAGCATTCTGCAGATCTATAGAAATTTTTGTTATTGATGTACCAATCATGTAAGTTATGTCAAGTCTGTACTGCTTTGTTTTCGCCAACTATGTCTTTAAGGGCAAGAAACAATTAAAAATGCATATAAGTCATTTATTTAACATAATAAGCATATAAAGTCGTACATTTTTGTAACGAGAAAAGTAAACTCTTTATAATGAAATCATAGCCAACTATGCGTGCCATTTAAACAAAAAACAAAGTTTGGGTGATAACGCAAAAAGAGTAATTACGATAAAAAAATTAATTAACACCAATTGATAGAAAATATAACTCCTTTAGAACTTTCCCCTTCCAGCTTTTCTCTAAATTCAATAATAAAGTAGTTATACGAGGTTTTAAACAATTTAGTTAAAAATAATGAAAAAATAATCATATAAAAAAGCAAACAGATTATTTACAACAATAGTTACTAGCAATTTAATTAACAGTAATACTAACAACAATAAAAAAGAAACTGCAGATGACAATAATTTTATTTTATATTCCTAAGGAAATTCTGAGCACAAATATCCATCTATAATTAATAAAAACTACTTTTTAATAAGATATTCTCCACGAAATTTTTAAACTTAAATATTCGGTTCTCCTTCATATTTAGTGGTTTATTTAATATTCTTACTTCAAGACCTCAGGCACTAGAATTTGTAACATTGAACGTGATAGGTGGTAAATGCAGATTTCCTTTAATTCTTGTGTTTTACTGATAATGTGCAGAATTAATTTTTAAATAATGTGTGCTTTTGAAGAAAACAATATTTTGCAATAATCTAAATATCATTAGGATATATACTAAAATAAACTTCATCAGGGAACAATGACATTAACACATAAACTGAAAAGCGTTAATGCTAGAACAGATCCCTGTGGAAATCTATGCACCTAAATTTTGCTTCTGAAAAAAGAACATTATTTTCGCAATTTCTATTTTAACACATTGCATTCGAATTTGCAAATACAATAAAAACCATTCAGTACAATTTCCAGTAATTCCGTATTGCAAGTGCTTGTTGAGAAGTATATCATGTTGCACTCAGCGAATGCTTTCTACACCTCGCAAACAAAAAATTCCCACAAGAGTTGTCCGTTGTTCTACAAGCTTCAATATGTGATTGCAAAATTGCAAAAAAGGGCAGTCACATTTGACTTTCCTTTCTTACGTGATTACGTAACTATTTTGTATTTATTTAGAAAGTTTTCTAATCGCTTGTACTTGCAATATTCTAATATTTTAGCGGTAATAGATATTAACGCCAAGGGTATAGCTGGAATTAGACGCATCTCCTCTTTTATAAATTGACACTATAACAGTTCTGTTATTACATGTTAAACTTTTCTATCGACTTGACTTATAAAGGTATGTTAATTGGATAATAGTTAGATAATTTTTAGTTATTGGACTTTCAACAAATTTACAGGAAAATAAAATGACAACAAATAATTGCAAACAGTAATTAATTTATATCTGGAAATTAAGCTTGGCGACTACACATCTAAGTATTTTAATTGTGTACAAAACAAAACTACAAAACGGATAGAAATAAAGAATATAGAGTTTGTAGTTGTACAAGAATTACCAATTGAATTATGGCTAAAGATCAACATATTGCGTGTAAATTAACTACCTCCATGCAAAAAATATTGTTAATGCAACATACAATTTATGTTTGGCTCCATATTGGGCGGCAAAACTACGATGCCATCCAATCCAAAGAAAAGAATTTTATATATACATATATATATATATATATATATATATATATATATATATATATATAAAGGGTTTTCCAATAAGGACTTGACAACTTTTTTTCAAAATAAAATGCAGACCATTTGAGATATTTCAAAAAATTTATTATCGGGTTGAAGTACAATCAAAACATTTATGAATGGAACTCGACTTCGTTCATATGGCCACCGCGGGCACGTTTGCAGCGGTCGATTCGTTGGACCAAATTTTCGATGACTCGGCCACAATTCGGCCGGAACGGCTGCTATTTCGCGTTCAATGTTGGCTCTGAGCTCTTCCAACGTTGTCGGCTTATTGGCATAGACCAATGACTTGACGTAGCCCCAAAGAAAAAAGTCTAGAGCCGTTAAATCGCACGAACGAGGCGGCCAATCGACTGGTCCATTTCTTGAGATAACAGGCTCATCAAACTTACTCTTCAATAAATAGATTGTAACGTGTGCTGTGTGGCTTGTGGCACCGTCCTGCTGAAACCACATGTTGTCCAGTCCATATCTTCCAATTCGGGCCAAAAATAATCGGTAATCATGGCGCGATAACGATTACCATTCACAGTAACGTGACGATCATTATCGTCGACGAAAAAATATGGCCCTATGACGCCGCCGGCATGCAAACCGCACCAAACAGTTATTTTTTGTGGATGAAGTGGTGTTTCATGAAACACATGTGGATTTTCACCCGACCAATAACGCATATTTTGCTTATTGACGAACCCATTGAGCCAAAAATGAGCTTCGTCACTGAAAATGATTTTGCGATGAAATTGATCATCTTGGCGCATCTTTTCCAGAGCCCAATCGGAGAACGTACGTCGCTTCAAATGGCCCATCGGCTTCAATTCTTGAGTCAGCTTGATCTTGTATGGGTGTAAACCAAGATCCTTACGCAAAATTCGCCATAAAGTGGTCTGGGCGATACCCAACTCTTGAGAACGCCGTGGAATTGACTGATTTGGATCATTGCTACGGACGTTTCAACGGCAGCGATATTTTCGACACTTAGACCAACCCGTTGTCTCACTGGCACGGCAACATCACACAACGAATATTTGGACTCAAATTTTAGCACTAAACTTCTTACTGCCTGTCTACTAGGGCGAGAATTACGACCGAAAATCGGAGTTAACGCTCTTAAAGTAGCGGTCACCGACTCCAAATTTCTATAGTAAATTTTTATAATTTGCAGACTTTGTTCGTTCGTGTACTTTACCACGATGAAAACGTTAAGTTTACTGAATAAATTGACAGTGACAGTTCGATGATTAGTGAAAGGGTGCGTTCACAAATTGAATTAAAAGTTGTCAAGTCCCTATTGGAAAACCCTTTATATATATATGTAATAGTATAAATATAACCAAATAGGAGTTGCTGCCCCTATCGAACCTACCTGTTGTCGCTTTTAAGTGGAAACAAAAAAATTAATACATTTTCTAGAGACGCTACAATATTAAAGAATTCCCAGACGCCGTCTAAAACTGAAGACGAGCCAATGTTTGGCAAAACAAGCCATTATCCAATTTGCAGGTGTCAAAGGAAGCTACAGGCGTAAATAACAATACAAACTAAAGAAAAGGCAAATAAAACTAACCTACTAGTCTCGATCAGTTTATTATAAAGTCAGGAAAAACATTCCTAAGTACGCTGACTCATTTAGATGATTTCAGCCAGACCTACAGGCCAAGTTAATTTTTGTCGATTAATATAGCTTAATTATTGTCGACAGAGACAAAAAAGAATTTAATAATATATACATGTAATCTTCAATATAAAATTAAACATCGCAAATAATTTGACCAAGTATACATATCTATATGCGGTTCACAACCAGAAACAACAATCAATTTAGTATAGCTTAATCAAAGTTTTGTAAAACTGTAATATTAAATTATTAATTTTTAAAATAGATGGACGAGAAGATTATCCAATGCGCAAATATTAAACTGCAAAAATGAAAGTGTCAATTCTTTACTTCACATGAATTATAGCAATGTACAAAAAAACTACACGCAATATACGCTAGAACTTGTCTAATAATAAAAACTGAGATTGATGAAGCAAAATTTAACTGTCAAATTGTAATGCAAAATTAACTATTAAATTTGCTAGATTGATAAAAAAACTACTTTATTAACTTAAATTAATAAATGCTTACTAAGTTGATCTCAAAACTATACTACTTATTTAATAAATAACTGGAAGTTACTAGGTTGATCTCCAAAGGAAACTAATTTACTGACTTAATTAATGTAATAGAAAACTAGAACTTATTCCTAGCCACTCTTCACACATAGGGGAAAAGAGTACCTGAAAATGTATGACAATAGCGATCAGACCTTATTACGTCGCAAATTCGGGAGATTGTTATTAGTCCTTAAAGTACTTGATATAGGCATCCAAAAAAAGAATCGTCTTACAATGTTTTTCTCTTTTTTTGCCAACGAATATAAATTTCTCGTAATAATAGTGCAATCATATAATTCCTCAAAAACAGCAAGGAAAGTACATTCCTTTGTTAGAAGTATTCAATTTTTTTCCTAAATTATGCGAGGACTAATCACGAATTGCTCAAAAAGGTTTGACACTAGTTTTAAATATAATGGACGAATATTATTTATTGGAATTATATTAACAAAACATATTTAATTATTCTTTCTTATCCAATGATAAGCGTAACAGCAAAATCAACAAATGCATGGCAAATTGAAAACACATTTTCATGATTTCGTAAAGGCGAAAGATTACATGATAATGCAAGAAAACTGCAAGCAAAAGTTTAGAAATATAACGATTTAAAGTATGTACTTCAACAACTCTCATCATATTCACCAGACTTCAACATATTACCATTTCTTCTCAAGTTTTTAACAGGAAAAAAGAATAATATTCATCCTCAGTTATTCAAACTGTTTCAATATCACAAGTGTCTGTGTTAGTTATTAGCAAAAGATTTCACTAACGTAATACAAGTGTATAGTGTTACAATAGAAAACGATAAATATTTTACACAATATTTAATATTTACAATTTAATACAAAATCTTACATTACTTACTTAACTTACGCTGTCTTTCGTATTTCTAATTTTGTTGTATCGGTGAATAATATCGCATATCCTAGATTTATTAAGTTTAACTTTAGTACCATTTCGCACATTGAAAGGCCTTCCTGATAATATATATACATATATATACTTATATATTGATACATATTTTAACATGCCTTTTTTAAGACAATTTTGGTCATTTTTACTATGTTTTCATGCCCCGGAAGATTATATGGGAGAAGCGCCTCGTGATACTTTGAAATGTATTCTCTGATTCTGCCGTTTTCACCATAGTGCATTTGCTTTATACAATTATTTGGCACGTTCAAAAATATAACTAAATATAATAATATTGGGTCTGGGAAAAAGTTCGTGGCGTTTTTCCCGATAGATGGCATTGGTTGCCGATAACTAAAGAACAACAAGTCACAGCGACACCACCGACGGCTCGTTTTTTAGATGACCTTCCGAACGTTAGTTTGAGCGTAGAAACATTGTAATCGGTGCAGTGGTTGGAAAGTTATTCGCACTTGAAAATGGAGAAGAATAATGAGAAATTTCGCTATATTCTGCAATATTATTATGATAAGGGGAAGAACGCTGCGCAGGCTTGTGATAAAATTTGTGCTGTGTACGGTGAAGGTACTTTATCGAAATCTGTTGCGCGGAAATGGTTCGCTCGCTTTCGTTCTGGAAATTTCAATGTGAAAGATGAGTCACGCTCCGGTCGTCCAATCACTGAAAAATCTGATGAAATTCTTGAAAAAGTCCAACAAGATAAGCATATCAGCAGTGTCGATATTGGCATGGAGCTAGGCATTGACCACAAAACTGTTTTGAACCATTTACACAAAGCTGGTTACAAAAAAAGCTTGACGTATGGGTTCCTCATGAGTTGAGCGTGAAAAACATGATGGACCGAATTAACATCTGCGATGCGCTGCTGAAACGGAATGAAATCGAGCCGTTTCTGAAACGTTTAATAACCGGAGATGAAAAATGGATTACGTACGATAATCGGAAGCGTAAAAGATCGTGGATAAAGGATGGTGAGCCGTCACAAGCGTTCGCTAAGCCAACATTGACGCCAAAAAAAGTGATGCTGTGTGTATGGTGGGACTGGAGGGGAATCGTCCACTACGAGCTACTTCCAACTGGTCAGACGATTGATTCTCAACTCTACTGTGCACAACTAGAGAGATTACGCCAGGCGATTGAAAGAAAACGGCCCGAATTGATCAATAGGAAAGGTGTTGTCTTCCATCATGACAACGCCCGACCACACACTTCTTTGATGACCCGTCAAAAATTGAGAGAGTTTGGTTGGGAAGTTTTGATGCACCCACCTTACAGTCCGGATATAGCACCCTCTGACTATCATCTGTTTCGATCTCTGCAGAACTCTCTCAATGGAATTAAGTTGGTTTCAAAAGAAGCCTGTGAAAACTACTTGATTCAGTTTTTCGACCAGAAACCACAGAAGTTTTTCACCGATGGGATCATGGATCTACCAAAAAAATGGCGAAACATTGTCGATAATAATGGAGCATATTCGGTTTAAATGAATTCGTCCACGCGCCATGCGGGGACCAGTTGAATTTTACTGAAAAAACGCCACGAACTTTTTCCCAGACCCAATATTTACTGCCGAAGAGTAGGCATTAATTACAGCACAGTATTAAATGTTTAGAACACATGAACATGAATTTAAACTTAGGCTTACATTACATCACTTGCACAGACTGATTACAGTCTCATATAAATATACACAATACATCTGTATAATGGACATTAACAAATTTACATTTAGATAATAGTGAATATTAAATAACTTTTTTATGTGTGGCGCTAATATGTTAATTAAAATGTAGTAAAAATTAGATGAAAATGATTGAGTTCCGAGCTAGCTCTAGCGTTGCAGTAAATAAAAAAAGTTAAATATCAACTTAATTTATGATGAGCATCAAAAGTTCAAGACGTATGTTGAGCAGTGACATATATGTATATACATATATATATATACATATATGTATATATGTATATATATATATATACATATATACATATATACATATATACATATATACATATATACATATATACATATATACATATATATATATATATATATATATACATATATACATATATACATATATACATATATACATATATACATATGTACATATAAATCAATCCGTGGTAGTTTTTAATGATTTGGTATATTTAAATCAATGTCCGAACGAACAGTAGTATTTATATTCAACAGTATCTCTGTATATTTTGGATAGTCAAATTGTGTACTTCATGCGTCATACTTCATACCAGATATGACACATCGAGCACATAGATCAGGATTAACAAATATAACATATTTTATCAGTAATAAAAATTTATTAGTTGTGATGTTAATGAAATTAATCTATTTTATCGATTTTTATAATAATTATGTACAACTGTGTGATTGAAGTTGTTATCTAATTATTATCTACGAACATGACCTTGTACTATATAGTCAGAGGTGTTTGCTTCACCAGATGTAATGCCTACGTACTTATTGCTCTGCATCTAACTGGTATAAACATATACATACATATATGTCTATCTGTTACGTATATTAATAAAAATATTTACAAGGTTACTTCATCCAGAAAATGCAATTAGTATTTTCCCTAGACTCCGTACCATTATTTGAATTTAATAAAATGTACTTTCTACCTTTCTGATAAAATGAAATGTATTCCACTTATCGAAGGTTTTATTATTTTGTTTGGAATTTTTACATTTACCATCTACTTAATGTTTTAGTTTTGAAATGTTAGCTAAAGGTGTTATTGCTTTAATATGTGTGTAAGTCTTTTCATCATTTAGTAGTCGCAAATATTAAGAGCACTATTTTCGGAAATAGTATCTATATTTTATTAACTTAAAAAATTGGGAGAAAATTGAAACTATGCACTAGTTCTCCCTTTTTTTAAATAACTGTCATAATTTCTGATATTTAGAATCAGAAAATATTGAAAACATTTTTAGTTGGGTCGCTCCATTTTATCAATTTTCTCCCTTCTCGGACAAGTTGCTACTACTATTGGGTCAAACTATTGTTGATTGTTATCAGTACTATGAGTGTCATCTGCTATCAAAATCACAATATCTGATGTGCAATGGATACACATGTATCTGGATCAACCTTTACACATTTCAAAGAAGCCCACACGTAACAGGATGCGCACTGGATCTGATTTTCATATTCTCTATTTTCACCATGATCATACTTGCTTCTTTTCTTATTCTGGATTTTATACAACTACTTTCTTGCTTTCTCTTCTTTTGCTAATTTTTTACTATCTCTTTCTCGTGCAAGCTTTTTCAATTTACATTTCATTAGTGTATCCCTAAGGATTGATGATATTTGCTTTTGATCTTTTCTTTTTCGTTTTCTTGACTGCCACTGGTGGTGGACGGAACCGATTGAAATTAGTTTTGAATAATTTCGTGCAGATTGATGAGCCTAATTAACTCCAATGATCATCCAGAATTATTTTTTCCGCTTCGATATCTTCAAGTAACGGCGATCGATCACAGCAGATGAAAAAAATCTGCGTCGGTAAAAATATTTGTAATTCCAATGATCATCCAGAATGATCTTCTTCCGCTTCGATATCTTCAAGTAACGGCGACCGATCACAGCAGATAAAAAAAATCTGCGTCGATAAAAATGTTTGGGTTAAATGGTATAATCCTAGTAACTTCAAAGCCAAGTACAACATTTTTTTTAAGTTAAGTCATTAAATAGTACACAATTAACCATGTTATTATTATACCATATATTGATGGAATTTTTTCGGAATTACTCGTCATCCTATCGTCAACTGCTGTTTATTGAAAGATCCGACGACCGACTTATCCAATAGTTGAAAGCAGTGAGATGTATTTGGCGGGAATGACAATAATATAATGCTAATATCTTTACAAACATTCAAAACAGCTAAAAACATGGTTGTCTAGAATAAATAAATAAACTTGTTCCCTCGTAGATGTGACGTGAATATGAGAATAATTAATAAACAGCAAAAATTAGGGCCTGTCATTCAAACGAGTGAATATGCTGTGCCGATGTGGCCAGGAGCTCCACTCTTAATGAAATAGTCCTTAGAGAATACCCGGGAAAATGAAGATAGGAGGCACTAAGTTACTAGTAGAACTTATGACAGTAAACATGGTTACTGATGATCCCTTTTTTACTGATGTCGCTTTACTCACTTGTCACCCCCTTTTTTCAGCAATTATTGTAGATGATCGTTGTGCAGTCCGAATACTGTATTCCAAAAATCTTTATTCGTATACTGACGTTGATCTAAAACATGCTTCAAATTTGTGAAACAAAATTCAACGTCGTGGTTTGTTGGTCACGCGCCTTTGACTTGGTGCTTTTGGAAACCTGATAAAAAGCATAGGACGTCTTTTAATTTACGCCATTGTGTCCAAGACTCGATTTAGTTAAAATATCTGGAATCTTGACTTTATTAACTAATAAATTTATTTAATAATAAGGAATATACTGTTTCAGTTCTAGTTCCAAACTTCTACTAAGCACTTGCCAGTGTACCTTTTCTTTCTATATATTAACAACATTATTTTGTCAATTCCATACGTTTTAGCAATTCTCTTAACGAGAGGGTGCCTTCTTTTGTACCTGCATAAACTCTTTCTATAGTTTTCAATGGAATTTCATCACGTTTTGCATTTTTTACGTAGTTTCAGAACATATTCCACATTTTCAACGTGCCCCCTATTTAAAACATATCAACTTGCATCGAACGAAACTATTACATTTAAGGCATGGTAGACAGAAAGAACACAGAGATAAACATCCAACAACAACAAAATTTTGTTACCATTGAGTACATAACTTAGACCTCAATTCGATTTTTTTAATGTTCCTCCACGTTTACCAAGTGGCCTGAAATAATAAACGTTGTCGACAGATACCAAACTTTTAATCAACGGTAACATTTGCGAATCGTTAGGCATAAAATCCCAACTGAAAAAATCCGAAATTTATTGCCTATGCGGAGTTGTATTGTCATTGCGTAACAAAATTTCACACAAACAAAATCTTGCGCAATTACTACACAATTCTTCAAAGACTTAAGGAAGTCAAACTTTTTAATACTAAGCGATATTTACAATTTTACGATCTTCAACAGGAAGTACTGCAACTGAACCATTCTACTTGAAGAAAACGACAATCACTTTCATTATTTATTCTTTTATCGCAAATAACTTTTATTAGCTGATTGCTTTTTTGTCTCGGGATCATAATTATGTATCCAACATTCATCACTCTTGTTTAAATATCCTCCATTTCAAGAATAAACCTACATTAGTTCTTCAGTTAACAAGTATCGAATGCTATTTCCCAATTTCCTTACACGCAGGTATTTTTATAAGACGATATTTGCTACAGATGATACAATCCCCAGCTCTTCTAAAATACTTGTATGAGTAATATTTCGATTTCCTTTAATTAGCTTTTCTGTGGCAATAATTTTGTCTGTACAAACGGATTCCGTAAATCATCTAAGCCTTAGTACATGTTGTAATACACACCTTGTCTAGATTCACGAAACCAATAAGTAACTGTAGTTAATGCAGTAGGATTGACACTTAATTTTGAGGACTTTGGTGGTATAATAAACCCGTTATAATCTTTAAACGAAATTATAATATATAATTTATTGTAAAGCTATAGAAAATTTGATCTCTAAATGCATACAAAATTACAGCTGGAAACTTGACTGCGTCAGTTGATAGCCTATTGTCGACTGAGTCTTGCAAACATTTTCTTATCCATATCGATGGCTTACTATTAGGCATTTTCAAAACATCCTTCGTGTATACATGATAGTTCAAATACTTGGCAAGTATAATTTACTTGTTTATTGAGATTGTACAAAGTCCGCCAAAAATATATTATATTATATTTTTTATATATTTTTATTTTATATATTTCTTATATTTTTTTATTAGAGAGTAATCAAATCAAGTATTTACTATCATAGATTTTTGCAATGAAAGAGAGAGCTTTTGTTTAGTTTGTAACACTATTTTATATTTTATTTATAAATGGAGAGCAAAAGGCTCAGTTGGAGATAAAAAATGAAGGGGCAGATGAAATTCCGTATGTAATGCTTTTAATAAAGAAGGAGCAGAGTCAATATAGCGTGGCTCCAAATTTCATCCTTATAAACTCGTTGTAGTTCAGGAGCTCAGTGATCAACATAGGATTAAACGACATGAATTCTGTCGACATTTTATAAATCTTCGCAATAATCAAAATATGAAATTGAATTTACGAGTGACGAAACACACTTTCTTCTTAGTGCTCATGTTAATAAACAAAGTTACCAAATTTTATCAAAACCACTGCATATCCAATCTGATTATTACGAAAGTATATAAAATATTGACAAAATGCATGTTGTTTAATCTTATCTTGATCATTGAGCCTCAGAACTACATCGATTTTTTAAGGGTGATATTTATAGCCACGCTACATTGAC
The DNA here is from genome assembly GCA_031893035.1 of Dermolepida albohirtum. Lineage (NCBI taxonomy): Eukaryota > Metazoa > Arthropoda > Insecta > Coleoptera > Scarabaeidae > Dermolepida > Dermolepida albohirtum. The sequence goes on from JAVIWB010002085.1 coordinate 148,273, forward strand.
CTATCGATCTTCTTAGGTTAGTCATAATTGCAATATTTACTCTTTCTTCATTAAAAGCATTACATACGGAATCTGATCTGTGTCTCGATTTTTTATCAATTTGGTGGCCAAACCATAACTGTTAATACCGCCTGCTATGCTGAAAGACTTTCTTTATACCGCAAATTGGAATTATTAGTAACAGGAATATGGTCCAGCTAGCCGCGACTGCTAGAATACGAACAACTCTGGTACGTTTTACCAGAGTAATTTTCAAATACATAGACAAGTTTCAAGAAATAGTCACCTTCATTGACCTTCAGAATCTCCCAATATTATTATTGTGGTATCATTTCTATAAGGTTATTTGAAAAATGAGGTGTTTGCAACTAAACCTAGAAATTTAGAGGAACTTAAAAGAAACATCAGTAACGAAATTAAAGCCATTTCATTCAACTTCTTCACTCTGTTATGTAGAATTTCGTCACACGACTGAAAGAGTAATGGCCGAGGAAATTCTCATCCCTAATGTTCTGAAATGTGAATTTACTTATTCTGTAATTTATGTCAATAAATTATTACAAAACGTCTAAAATAACGTTCCGGACCCTGTGTTTTCATTCTCAATTTTTTTCTGAAATTTAATCGTATTGGCTAAAGATAATTTTACCTGTGATTAGATCCTAAATATTCAAAAAATATGTATTCATGTATAAATACTACATATGTATACCTAATACAATAAAATTTATTGTACTCAAAATTTGTAATTTTGTTAAAATTAGATAATACTTTTAAAAAATAATATTAATATATCCAATTATATCAATATTTTTTCTTACTTTTGAACTAAATAATATTTCAACAAATGATATTTATTTACATTTTAAAAATTGTAACCCGCTCTGTCCGACGGAAACATTACCCCCCTAATCAGATTATTTTTCGGTTCCGACCGAAACAATATATTGTAATTTATTCATATATGCTAATCAGCTGAAACGGATATCGCCCGTTTGTTACTGTGAGGAAGAACAGACCACTGAACACATCTGCAGATGTTACTGAATTCGCACAGTATATACAGATGAAGGCCTGACTTTATCAAAACCAAAAACCATTGATGTTGCCAAATTATATGTCAATACTAGAAGTTGTCCAAAAAGGTATACATTTGTATAGACTGGCATAAAATGGTTCGTTTTTAACACATGCTATTTAAATTTATAAAGTAAATGAACAATATTAATCCTCGATTTTAAAAATATACATTTCAAAGGCTATCATTTTTGACGAAATAAAATGCATTTGAAAATGTTATTTTCTGGAATAACGCTATTTAAATACATGTATGTCACGATATATTTTTTATTTTTACTTTTTAGATAATAGTCACACTGCCTGAGATTTCTTCTAGATATGTTTTACCTTGGGGAAAAGTTTAAGAAACATTATCTTATTCTCTATTATATATTCTAGAAACTGAAAGTAATAAATAATTCTTGTTCGTAACAATAATTTATTACCGCGTAGTAATTTATTTTAATGATAACGTAAGATAAATACGACTTATAATTAATAAATACTCCACTTAAGAATATTCTTGTGATGGACGCTGAAGTTGCAGTCACGATCCCCTATTTAATAATAGTTTCTTAGTAGATGTGTTCATGTAAGAAAGTTCAAACTATTTTCAAAATATTTTCTCAGAATGGAACAGTTGTGTTAATATGAAAAACCGAAAATTATAATTATACGAAATTTTGTTGTTTTCGTTATTCTGATGTCTAGTCATACGATAAGATAATTACACATTTCCAGAATATAAAGATCTAAACGTTAATCTTAACTTAATTTGAACTATGGGATTATCATTTCCATACAAATGAGACCTTTTCGGGGATACTATTGCTATTGACACTACCGCACTGAAAGTCAGTTGGGAATGACCCTTGCAGGAGTGGACATGTCATCAATGTCATCAAATACCGAGGAGGTTCCAGCCTGGAAGAAATACCGATTGCAGAAGTCTACAGGACAGATTATACCAGATAACTTTTTCGATGGGAAATCCAGAAATATTAAAATATGTAAAAATATTATAGCATGCTAAAAATTTGTCTTTCGTGGGTACTACGCTAATAGTGATATACCACCCTATGATACATATAATTTTCGTTTAATAATGCTTTGTATATTAAAATGTTGCTTTTGGAGAATTGAAATAAAGTCGTAAATTGTTGCACCTTTAAATGTACCAATTCGGTTATCGAGTTTCTGCGACAATTTACAATTATATGATTAATATCTAATTATTCACGTCCACAGCGAGTCAATAATTTCGAGATGGTGAAAGATGATGCGAAGTTTGTCCGTGTCCAAATTTCAGTCTGGCTATTGTTGGAAAGAAAGTCACAATAATTGTAATGTCTTTCATTAGTGACTGGATAAATTAGTGCATATTATGTATTTTTTTTATTAGTTGCTAATTATCTTTTATTCCACTCAAAAAATACAGGTATTAATAAACACTTATTTTACCACAGCCTCTTGTGCCAGTTTATTCATGATTCCATACTATGCAATCAAGGTACTTATTTTCACCCAATAATATTTTGTACTTATATTTGTATTTTCCAATTCGATATGTATTTAAATAATTTTAATCATAGTGGTTGACAATGAAACTTAAAGAATGCTTTTGAAATCCGACATTATACAAAACCTGTTTCCTCCTAATGAAGCGATATATTCCATTGTCCTAAATATTTCTTCAGCTTCAGCTGAAAAGAGGTGTTTGCTTAATTTGAATAATTTCCTTTGATGAATTAAAGTATGCACATCTACAATTTTCCTTTGTCTTAGACAGACCTGTATAGTCACCGTTTTAAATGTTGTTCAATATTGTTGTATATATTTAATTATACTGATATTTTCACTTTTGTAAGGCGGAAAGATTATCCTAATGGAATTTAAATATTCAAAATATTCTATATCTTCTTTTTCAAAGATGTTATGAAATTTCATTTGTATCTTTATAGATATATCCCGTGCTCGTATAGGCGACCTTTACTTCTTCCACTACGTGTTTGTAAGATCAAATATAATTAGATTATATATCTTCGAAACTAGATGATTTATATTTTTTATTTATATGCGCATGCGCTTATTAAAAGATATGCAATAAATATGGCTAAGCCGAGTATCATTTTTACTACAAATTTCTCAGCAACATTAATATTAACACTTTTACACTAAGTAAAAGGTTATACGTTTATATTCGTAAACATGTTCTACCTCAATATTTGACGTAATCACGCATATACATCGATGAAAACCAAAATATAAATAACGTGCTTATTAGAGTATTCAAGCATTGATAAGATGAAATATGTAAACAAAAATGAGAGTCAATTAATGATATTTTCGAGTAATGTATGCATACAAATATAAATTATGTTCTTTTAGTTACAGAATATTTTTTGCGTTAACAGCAAAAGAGCGGAACAGTAGAACATTTTTAAAATTATTTTAAGCTTTCGGTTTTTATTAAAACCTTCACCACGGTTACAATAAATATTTAAGGAAAGGACATGCCTTTGCCTTTTATTCTTTGTCTACTAAAATGCATTAACGCCTTATTATGTTTTAATACGTGGCGACTGTCCTTTTAAATCCACAATCTTTATTACCAAGCCTTCAACTTTTTGAACGTATCTTGTTTTTAATTAAGGTGGCTTCCTTACATTAATTTTTGAAAATAATCGTCAAATTTAATTTTAAAAGTATTATAGTTATCAAATACATATTCTATTTTTTAGTTTAATAACAACTCACTCAGATTAAATTTTAAATAATTAATTCTTCCTATATTATAATTATAGTTATACACAAAGAATAACTCATAAAAATTAGAATAATGTTTCTATAGATTACGCACATCATCAGTTCTGCTTTGCTGAATAGATAATAATAGTAACAACAATAATAATAGTAATAAATGCTATGACTTAAGATCTTTTGCTGCCAGCATTTGCTCAAACGAGCAAGAAAATTACAGGCAGCAGGCCGACGAATTCAAACCCGAAACCTCCGCCTCAATAAGCCAGTAACTTACCACTGATCTATCAGCCGCCTATAACGAGCAAATTCTCTAGGAAATATGCATCGTGTTTCAATTAACTACTTTTGTGTAAACAACAATATTATACAAAACCTCTCTGGATTCTGGGATCTTCACTTCTAGTTAAAAAGTATCTTATACTATCGTCCAATATATATTTTGTATAATGTCTCGAAAATATTAGAATATATCGTTTCCGAATTTTATGCTCAGAATAGTGAAATTAGCTTAAATAAGAACTGGTTCTCTTCACAAACAAATTTACTACAATTCTCGAAGTTTAGTAATGTAGTAATTTCAATAATGCACTAGAATCTGGTAAGCAGATAGATGCATTTTATTTGTAAATTACAGCTTTCGATCAGGTCACTGATGGGCAGGTAATTCATAAACTCTCTCTTTAAATAATGTCAATAATGTTGGGGTCGTGGTTGAGTTCCTACATAGAAAGTTATTAGTAAGTGCCTGTAAATAATAAGATTATCAAACGCACAATCTTTTCAATTCGTGTATCATCTTGCGCCAAGTCCATTTTTAATATTTGCAAATGATTTTTACTATTCATTGAGAGATAATCATTTTTTAACACCTACGCGGATGATTTGGAACCATACTAGAGTGTAAGTTCTATAATAGAATGTGGCTTAAGTGAACGTTAAAAGAATCATTCAGATGTTAATAACCCCATATTTACTACGCGTTTCAAGTAATTCGCCTCTCATCAGGTAAACTTGAACTATTAACGAGCGATTCTTTGTGCACTTATCGTACCTTTTCGATACAGAAGATGATGAAAATTGTAAAGGTGCGATAAGTTCACAAAGAATTGTTCGTTAATAACACAAGCTTATCTGATCAGAAGTTATTTTTTTAAATGCGTAATAAACAGGGTATTATTAAAATATTTGAATGATTCTTTTAACTTTCACCTAATGGCAATTCGCCAAGATTTTAAAGTGTTCATTTATCTAGGCAATGGTAACTTTGTTATCAATTTTAGCGAGATAACTTACCCTTGTTCTTTCGATCATATATTCGTATTTTTGAACGAAAGAGGGAGGTACAGTTTTTCAGTATATGATTTAATGCGTCGCGCCTTAAGTTAAGTTGTCGTCTGGTGTAACGATAATAACATATCTAAACACATATAAATGTCACGTAATTACTTTCTGAAAAAGCCTTTCTTCCATCATCTTTAATTATTTTTAGGGGAATGTTACATTACAGAGAGTTGATCAAATCACTGACATTGAAGCTGTGTCTGACTGTCTTTTTAAATTTTCGTCCTCACATCAACCACATTATAAATCATTAGATGTACGTATGTGGTTTTATCAAACACATTTGCTCTGAAACCAACGTTTTTGCAATTATTACCCTATTCAATCACTAGTTAGACCAATACTTTAATCCTGACACGTTATTTGGTGACTACCAGATAAAATATAATAAAACTAAACATGTAAATTATTAATTTTTTTTCAATATAAACTCTATATTAATCAAGATCAACTAGATTATATATAACGAAAGATTAAGTATTTCGAGCGAATCTTATTATCACTTGTTTACTCGAAACAATGGATATCGATTAATTAAGTTATTTTTATTGCCCTCAATTGCCACCCTGAATTTCCGTGTTCTACTTTTTAATTCCCGATTGCTTAGACAATTTTATATACCACTACATAAGACTGAGTATGATAGACACAATTCTCTAATCGGTTATATTGTTTAAATATATTCTTACGAATATTTTCTTTGTTATTTCTGTAGTTATCATGCATTTTATTTTATTTTAATTAATAAATAAAGGAATAAATAATTCATTTTTTTAAAAAACTTTAGTCCGACAGATTGTAACTATGGATAAATAAATCTTGAAATATATTTTTATTTCAATATATGGTAATAAGTACCTAAAGTTAATTTCTGAATTTATATTTGCTGAAGCTTTAATATACACAGTAGCGAACAAACACATGAGTGTATTAAAAACTATCCAGAAATAGTTCTATGGTAGATAAATAGATTCCTTACGCAAAAGATGTTATAATAATAACATAAACATGAAACATTGTATCACAACTAAAAATGTTATTTTATATGGCGAACCCAAAACAATATGATTTCGACTAGAATAAAATAATATATCCAAATATTATTATATACAAATATTCCTTTCATTTAATATTTCTTACCACTGTTTTTACTATAAGGCACGGTGTTACGTAATCCAGGCATTGGATTTATTAAGCGCCAGCATCCTTCTCCTAATATTACAGTAACTTTCTGTAACGGTATCTTCCAAATTCGTCCCATTTTATTTGTTTTTGCTTCACAATTGTTCCAGATTCTAATTAAACAAATGCAATGACCATCAGCACCAGTGTTCAAAGTTTGAAGTTATAAATGTGTTTAAAATTATTGTTCTGTTGAAATAACCAAATAATGAACGATAGTCACTGCCATATCGTAACATTATAACATTGAACAAAATCCAAAAGAAACATACCCACAGCATGCCTCTTTATTTCTTCATACTAATTCTTGATAACTGGTTAATAAACGCAAAACAGGCCGTCAACTCAATAAACCTCAAAAAATTAAATTTCTCCACTTGGCTTGTATACTTGTGGACTTGCATGGTCGTTGTCCATAGTTTTTTATACAACCCAATTTAACATTGTCTTTGCTTTGATAAAATATTCATCTCACAAAGTTGTTTTGTTGTAGTTGCCGTGTAATTATGCGTAAACTTATATTAATTTCCTAATCAGTTTTGTATAGGACATAATAGTTCTTTTTTCCCGATCTTACTCTCTAGCGATCGGTTTGATTTGCGGTTTTTCTGAATCTACTGCTGTTCTCTGATCTATTTATAATTTCAATGCATTAGTTGTTACTAGTTATCATATTTTCTGAAAATTGTGATCTTCTTTTACACATCTTTTCTTTCTTTTTCGTAGATTTCTTATTAATTCCCTTCTTTTTCCCGTACAATGTTCTCTGTCCCATGTTCTAAAAATTGTTTAAAATTCTTTATTTAAACATGACAAGAATTATTTTACTTCAATAAATTTTGTTATACTATTTTTCACTATTTAACTTTATGGACAACCTAGATTAAAGCAAATAAACATTAAATGTAGTTTTGACCACATAGATCATGGAATTCTCTTGAGTTATGTACCAGAAACATGTATTAAATTTTTATCTCTTTATGTACCAACAAATATCGTATAAATGAAAAGGAAGAATGCTATATACTAGTTGACACTCATCTCTCATTCTCTCTCTTTCTCTTCTTTAGTATGATGATTTTTGAGATTCTTAGCTGCGTGTGGTATGTGTTCTAAGAAGAACCATTGTCTCAGTGTTTCGACAGAATCGTGAAAAGTGAAATATGGAAAAAATCGAATATCGTCGTTAATTTCTAGAACCTCTATAAATCTTTTTTCAGATTAAGGATTAAAAATAATTGCGGAGAACTTAAAAATATTGAAACCAGTGCTTGTGAGATCAAGCGTTTCTGGTAAAATAAAACGTTTCTGTTCAGTTTTTACTTTTTTACCGTTTTATTGATTCAAGAACTTTCAGTGTAAAATCCACATAATGTTAGCTTATAGTAGTGTGCCAGCATGATAATAATCACCAAAAATATAGCTTTTAGAATTCCAGAGATTGTTGTCATAACCGTATCGACGGAAGAAATGCAATTTCTTTATATTTTTGAGGTTAGACCAAAATAATATCCCTAAGCTTCATCCACTTACTGTATCTATTTTAAATACTATTTTTCAGAATTATCTGCAAATGAATTAAATATAATTACCACTGAATTATTTTAATGACAATTACTATGACTATTTATATTTAATTATACTAAATTCATTTTAATTACCTGTCTTACAGTTACCATATCCACTACATGTATATACATAGTATATATTACAGTTTATCTTAAAAATTATGAAAGATGTATGGTGTTCCAATAGTCCAAAGTTTGGTAAATTTGTGTTTGAACTATAATATTGCATTATAGTTTACACTGTAATCTACATCAAGTACAAGATATATAAATACATAGTACAAACAGGATCGACGTTTAAATAATACCATAAAATATAGTAATAAGTCATTCGTCAGATAAACCAATCTGAATTACTAATTAATGTCGTACTATTAACATTATACATTTTGCGTGTACATATATCGTTACATCATTACACAATATCCTTTAAATCGTACCCAAGACATGTCGAATTATAGCGAATAAATGCAATATTTCCGAGAAAAACATCCTCATTTCACTTTTGCATAGTCTCTCTAATGCATTTGATATAAGCTTATAAGGCAGTCGTTGAAAGGTTGCTTAAACTTAGTACGTTTTATGGTGTATGGATGCATGAAACTCGTTTGTAAGAGTACCTTGAATATGTGTCTATTTATATCTACCTTTCATTAATACAGTTGAATATTAGTGCATGTATAGACATAAAATGATTCTGGTGTAACTTTTTTTAATTTACCATAAACGCTTGCTAATCGAGATTTATATGGCAATTTAAAAAGATAAAATAAATGACGATTGTTATTTATACTTGCTCAACTGTGGAAAGGTTTAAAATATATATCTTTACATAAATTTTGCTTGAGAACGACATATAAGACGCATATTTATGAAATATATTTAGCAAATAATGTGCTAGAATATTATATAATAATAATAATACTATATAATAGGTTCAGATTCGTATTTGCATTACAGAGTATATTTAAAAATTAAATAGCAATTAACTCTATGAATAGACAAAAAGCTATAAATTCTGCAATTTTGTTCAAAATGAACGAAATAATTTAGCAATATTAAATACTCCAACGTTCAAAAATTTTCTACGTGAATAATAACGAAGAAAAGAAAGACAGATTATTGACAAACAACATATTCAGAATAGCAGTTGTTTCGCTGCACATCATTATCGTTAAGTTAAATAAAATCAAATAACGAAAGCCGATCCCATCCAATTTTTGGAAAGAGTGCTTAGCAAGCAACCGATAATCACACAGGCTTCTATCAATTCCTTTGCTTTATTTCCCTTATATACAATCGTCTAAATAATATTGCGAAATCTCAATTTAAAACATAACTAACTATACATATGCTAATAGAAACTAGTACTGGAATTGACACATTTTATGTTTTGGATTTAGAATAATGATGATAAAAATATTAGGAAGTATATTAATACATTACGAATTAACTAAAATAAAATAGTTTTTAATTTAATATGAAAACAAAACAGATGATCATTATAAAAATTCAGTTTATGTTTTCAAGTGCTTTTCAATTTCAATACTTATTATCAATAAATTACTAAAATATATATAACTCACTTTGGTTAATAAATATTGTTTACATCTAAACCGACATTCATATACAAGAACAGTGTACTTAAAAACGACGATGAAGGTTTTGTCGAAACGTTGCAATAGAAGAGGTTTGTTTGTGGACAGAAATAATGTATGGTATGAAATTTACTGGTGTTTCATTATACAACTACAAAAATATAACAAGAAATTATATATATATATCTGTGTGTGTGTGTGTGTATAATATTTATGTCTTAAATGAAAGCTGCTTGATGTTTAATATAAAATTATAACTTGTTAGTGCAAAATCTTCTTCGGTAAAAGGAAGAAGTGTTCTTAGTAGTACAACAATTATATATAACACAAAGTAGTCGGAACTATACCTACATCTCTCGTATAAAATAAAAACACTTATATAACAACAATTACCTAGTCGCTCCTTTCGGAATTCTGAAAATCAAATAAGAACATATTTTGAGTGAACACAACACTTTGTTTGAAATTATAACTTGATAGGGTATACTCTTTGATGCAAGAAAGAAATAGGCTTATTAAAATAAAAAAATAGTACACTAAATATATAAAGCAGTCAGAGAGAACTGTCCATTTCTTGGATAGAAATGAAATGAACCAAGCAAAGAGCAACGTGCGCATATAACCGACGAATTACAAATACGACGTACTTAATGAAAATTACTGACAATAAAGCACTAACTGACTACGACAATCGTTTCGTTTAATTCAAGAGATCGTCAGGTACTCTGGAGTAATTTATACGAACCTGATGAATATTATTATCGAAATGATAATGCAAAGTAGGAAGATGGAGCTATTCGTACATCTCCCAGGCAGAAATGAAAGCACCTATATCGTTTTAAACGCAATTGAACAGAACGTGGAGTAGTGGAGGACATCATTTTTGATTAAGGTTGTGTGAAGATTTTTGCTCAAGCATGTGTGTGCGAAAATCTTTCCTTTTGGAATTGTATAAATCAACCAGAAAATAATATTTAATGAACTCTTTATCTTTGCTAAAGGAAAAATACTTGTTTCTCATATTTAAATAACCCTAATTTAGTCTAACGAGCATCTGTTTAATTTTAATTTAATTTTTTCGTTGAAGTAAAATTATAAGTGCTTTTCCTATGCATTATTTTATGTTTATTTAACGATAGATTAATTCGACTTATGAAAAAATGACATACTATAGTTTGTTAAATTAAGAAATTCCTTTATCTCAGTGTATGTATTAGTTGTTATTATTATAACTCATCTTTATACATATGTAAGCAGGTGAGACTGTTGAATAAAAACACGTATGTAAAAAAAGAGTAATATAAGATATCATTGTAGGGCTTCTAGAAGAATTAAATAACCGATATGTTCTGAAAGAATAGAAATTCGAAATTTCTTCGAATTTGCATCCGATACTTAACATACGCTAAACTTACTATTAGTAAAGCGGAATCATATTCATCAGTCTTATCACGAAAAACCACCAACAAATTACTATGACATTTATTCTGTTTATTCCCGCATTTATATTACATATTCTATGAATCAACCTGGAATAATATATTTTTATCGAGTGTGTATTACCTAGTTTAGCTACCACAGATTTTCCCAAATGATAAAATTTAGAATAGATTTATATTGTTTAAAAGTATATAATAAAAATGATGCTATTTTTGAATATCTATAAATAAGTACAAATTTAAAGCTACATAACGATTTCTGCGCAATTTTTCTAAAAATGTTAATCTAATATTAACTAATCAAAAAATATTAATATTAATCTATCATTTCAACTTAACTTAAATAACAAAATTGCGTACCTGAAATTTTAAACCAAGGATAGAATGCCATAAATTAGGAAATGAACATATGAGGGAGCGTTTTTATATTCGCGGAATGAGCGGGTTGTGGAAGGGTGAGTAGGCGCATTGGGGGCGTGGCCTGTGCTGCGACTCATGATTAGTATAAATACGAAGTTTCATTGTTATTAGACAGTTAGTCTTTGAGCTATCGTCAACCAGGTAATATAATCAGGAGTGAAAAGTGAAATATGGAAAAAATCGAATATCGTGCCGTTATAAAGTTCCTTACCAGGCAAGGAAAATCAGTCGCGACCATAATGAATGAGATGTCATTGGTTTACGGCGACTCTTGTTCAGGAAAAACCATGGTGTACAAGTGGCACAGTTTATTTAAACAAGGAAGGGAATCCCTTGAAGACGACCCGACGCCGGGCAGGAGCATTGAGGTGACCACGCCAGCACTTATCCAAAAAGTTGAACAAATTGTACTCGAAGATGCTCGACTAAAGAAGAAACAATTCGCAGAAATGGTTGGAGTATCCGATACAACAATTTTTAAAATCCTACACGATCATCTCGGCATGTCTAAGGTCAGCGCAAGATGGGTGCCGAGAATGCTCACGCCGCCGCAAAAAACAACAGCGCGTAGAGTGTTCGCGTGCATTTTTGGACCTCTGTAATGAAGACAAGGATGGTGTATTGAGTGGAATTGTTACTGGAGACGAAACTTGGGTTCATCATTATGAACTTGAGTCCAAACAAGACTCCATGCAGTGGCATAAAAAGGGCACAACACCTCCCAAGAAATTTAAAGTGTCACAATCAGCTGGGAAACTCATGGCAACGGTATTTTGGGACTCGGAAGGAATATTGTTGATTGATTATACGCGTTGCGTTAGCTGCCCTGCATAAGGTGGGCTTCGAAATTGTGAATCACCCACCCTACAGCCCAGACCTGGCCCTGAGTGATTATTACCTGTTTCCGAAAATGAAAAAAGAGCTGCGGGGTAAAAAATTTACTGCCGATGATGAAGTCAAGGAGGCAGTTTCGGCGTATTTTGCAGATAAAGAGAAATCATTTTTTATGAGGGTATAAATAAATTAATTGAAAGATGTGAAAAATGTAGCCGTCTTGCAAGTGAATATATTGAAAAAGAAAAATAATTTGGTTTTTTTATTTCCACCCCTTGTCCTCCATTCCGCGAATATAAAAACGCTCCCTCGTATATACTCTATATACTGCACATAAATTAATTTAGTAATTAAAGAAAAATTGTAGGATCTTAATAATATTTGTAACAAATTATATTAAAATAATTGTTTGTTAATCTCTTTTAAGACGTGTTCCTTAGAAAGAAAAACTTTAAACAAATGCACTAAAAAAATCGTTTGCCAAGTAACGTGTGATCTACTAAATTTTTCTTTTATAATCCTTTAGTTACAAATATGTAATAACAATATTTTCTTTTAAACATACTAATGCGTGTCAGCATAATTCTATTGTCGTTTTAGAATCACATGGTGTACAGCAGTTCTTCGAATTAAACTAAACATTAGGAAATTTGCATACCATAAATTGTATTTTCTAAATAATTATTGTTCTACAAACAAAAGATAATTAATATTGCCTAGTGATAATGAAGCACGGTAACATACAACATAATTGTAGTGTATGTATATATACTATAATATTTCTAAGGCATAAACATAAAATCAGATTATTATTTCTAAAAACTTATTTGTAAAGGTCTTCTTACCTGTAATAAAATATGTTCTGGACTGTTCTCTATGATGAAGTAAAAAGTATATATTCTAGCCCAAAGAAATACATAAAAATCACAAAATTTTTTCATTCAGAGAAATATCCTCTTCTCTGATGATTACGAAAATAAAAGAAGTCTTTGATTTACTTGAAATTTTTCTGAATAAAATTTCTGAACAAGAATCATAACTAGATATATATTTTCATAACGTTCTTAGAGGATATAGATAAACATTTCACCAGCAACGATTTCATTTACGCCATATAAATTTCGTTAAGAAAAATTTTAAATACCTTAGAAAGTATAGTTTGAATGCAAAATATAATATATACCCAAAAAATATCTAATAATTATAAATATTAATTTTGTCTTCTCCTTCTGTAAGAAGTGATATAGAAAATATAGAACTATTTAATTTAAAAATTATTTCAATAAAAATAACAAATTAGACAATATCAGTGGCATTTGATGGGCGCAAAACTAATACACACGTACGATGCTACTAGAAAAATAGCACTAGAGCTTTTTAGAAATGCGTTTTTTTTTGACATTTAATAAGAATAAAGAAAACATCTATATACATAGGTACTTTGTAGTTTATCGATTACAAAATTGTTGCAAAGACACGCATTTGATTTAGCAAACGTTGTCCGTTCAAACCCCTGCAGATAATCTATTCGTGTTAAGTACATGACACGATTCTTATTTGTAACAAGGCATATAAAAAAGCCACTGCGATCATCAAGCCAATATTTATCAATGTTATTACTTCCACGATAAGTTCGACATTTTACCTTAAGGTACTGAAATGTTTCGGCAGCCGAACTAGATGGTTCGACCAGGGAGATGTGCTGCCAAGGACTTTTTTTTCTTACATGAGAATGCATCGCCGCAAATATCCATAAAAATCACGAATTTTTAGATATGAAACAGATTCCTTTATTACTGTGTCAAAATGAAAAACTGAATCATTTTTTTCTCAAATAAGTTCTCTATTATTTTTATCTTTTCTTACTATTGTTTTTACATAGCTTGCCATAAAACCAGGTTATCTACTATTTTATAATGTTTACCTACCTTCGAACAAACCTCTCCAATCTATGTATACGACTCCATAGGACTGAGTTATGTTATACATTTAGACATGTTTGGTCTTTACTGAGAGTCGCTTAGGCAGAAAATTATTACAAAATCTGCAATACATATTAGACCTTGGTGTTCCCCATCCCTTATTAAACAGGCACATTATCTAAATAAACTTCTTTTGCTTTTTGTGCAAACTGCATATCACAATAAGTAAAAACGAGAAGAAATATCATTTACATTTCTTCCAATTATCGATGCTTATTATGTTCTGTTAAGTGTGTATATTCAATGAATTACCACTATCGGATAGTTTTTGAGATTTTTGAGTCGAAGATATAAACTTGTCTGAAAAAGGATAGAATTTCAACTACGGAATACACCAATTATATTTAAAAAATACAAAACAAGTGCACTTTTATTTATATTATTTGGTAACTATTTTTTATTGAGAATAATTTTATTACAAATAATATAAATTTTTGTATAAATATTAATTTATTTATTAAATAGGTCTTTTAACCCCAATACCTATAACATTGAAGGCATATTTTCAATTATCCTATTGAACGTATATACAGTGTGTATCAGTCAAATGGAATAAATTCGATAATAATTAAATGGAAGGGTGTTCGAAAAAACGCTCGGACACGTCGATTGGGATTTTTAGTTGCGTATTTTTCTAAATAAAAAGTTTATATACAGGGTGTGTCATGTAAAAGTGGTCAATACCAACTTTCTTATTTTAAATGCAACACCCTATTCTTTAGAAAATTCCAGACATATTTCATGTACAATGTCCTATACCTATCTTCGACTGTTTCGGAAATATTAAATGTTTTCAGATTAATAATTTTGTTTACAATTAAAATAAGATTTGTCACATAATAGTTTGTTTACCGAACTATTAAGTGAAAATCTTTAATTGTACTTGTACTTCGTTTTAAAATACCTTGCCTTAGCAAAGTGATGTCAGTGTTATAGTGTTGTCAGTGTCACTGACTGTTTGAATTTCGTTAACTACATTTCAGCAAAATGGTTCATTTAACAGAAATGCACAAAATAACAATTCTGCAGATGATTGGTTATAGAGATAACACACGGACACAAATGGAAGTTGCTCACTTATTTCATGAGAAATTTCCAAATTTGCCGCCTATATCCCAAGGAACAATTAGTAAAATAGAAAAGCAGTTTCGCGAGTTAGGACATGTAAGGCAAATAAATAAAGCAGCTGCGAATGCAGTAAGTAATGATACCAAACTGGATATTGTGCTTGAGTTTGAAGAAAACCCGCATACTTCTAGTAGACAAGCAGCGTCAATGTTCGATGTTTGCCATTCATCGATTACTCGCACATTAAAAGAAAATAAAATGCATCCCTATAAAATGATACCAACTCAGGAGCTCGTGGAAGACGACTTTGATAGGAGAACGTATTTTTGTGAACAAATGATGACAATGTTAGATAACAATGTGATCCAATTAGAACATATTTTATTTTCTGATGAGTGTACCTTTACGCTTCACGGTCATGCTAATCGTCAAAATTGCCGCTATTGGTCCAGGGAAAATCCTCACTGGATGAGGGAAGAACATACGCAATACCCTGAGAAGGTCGATGTTTGGGCAGGAATTGTTGGAGATCATATCGTAGGTCCTTTTTTCATTGATGGAAATTTGAATGGCGACAATTATTTAGCATTGTTTCAAAATAATCTCGTGCCAGCTTTGACAAACTTATATCCTGATCTAGCAAACCCACAAGTTCCAGCAAATACGATGTGGTTCCAGCAAGATGGAGCACTACCCCATTACCAAACCATTGTCCGGCAGTACCTCAACCAAATATTCCCGAATCGGTGGATAGGTAGGGGAGGATCGATGGAATGGCCAGCACGATCCCCTGATTTAACGCCATTAGACTTCTTCTTATGGGGATATGTCAAGAGTATAGTATACAAAACTAAACCCCTCGACTTAGCTGACTTAAGAAGACGAATAATAGTTGCGATCAGATCGGTCACACCTGAGATGTTGAGCAACGTTAGAAAAAAATTTTATTTAAGATTAGGATGTTGTCAAAACGTTTGCGGCGAACACTTTGAACATCTCCTGCAGTGACATTAATGTTTTTCTTGTTATTTTTTACATTATCAAAAATTTTTCAAATTAATCTGAAAACATTTAATATTTCCGAAACAGTCGAAGATAGGTATAAGATATTGTACATGAAATATGTCTGGAATTTTCTAAAGAATCCAAAAATTTAATATTTGACAGAGTATTGCATTTAAAATAAGAAAGTTGGTATTGACCACTTTTACATGGCACGCCCTGTATATAAACTTTTTATTTAAAAAAATACGCAGTTAAAAATCCCAATCGACGTATCTGAGCGTTTTTTCGAACGCCCTTCCATTTAATTATTATTGAATTTATTCCATTTGGCTGATACACACTGTATACGCATTCACAAGCGAAAACGTCGGCGCGCTATTAAATTATCTCTTTTGCCTTATTTGTATGGCGCTAGAAACTTTCCTGGAAACAGAATTAGCTTCCAAATCCAGTGTGTAAATTGGGACTAAGCGAAAATAATTAATCGTACATATATGGATTATATTTTGTGTTGAAGTATTGCATGATTCATGAAAATGTAGGTGGTGCACTATACCTGTATAAATTTTATGCCAACCTCATTGGAATAACAAATCTGATTAAACCCACTATTTGCTTTGAAGAAAATTATTTCTATGCAAAAAATTATTGTATTTATTATGTATGGACACTGAACTTTGGTGAAAATTAATTAATTTTATTTCGTAATGTATACCTACATACATACATACATACATATATATATATATATATATATATATATATATATATACCAATTTATAGACTATATAATTCGTAAAAATATTTGATGCTGACAAATTGCTTACAATATTTATTCTTATTGAAATTATATATTAAAAGGGCTTAAAATTTTAAATCACTGTAAAAATAAATCACACGCAAAATCATCTCGTAATAAACGATAAAAATCATGAAAAGCGATTGCTAAAAGTGCATAAACTAAAGATCTCATACTTAATTTATAAATATACATTTGGAACAGGATATACAATATACATTTGAAAAATATAGCTGTCTTTTACGCAACATAAAGTTGTATGAGCCCATTTTCATGTGGAAATTTTATATTTTATCGAGAATGGTGTGTATTCAAATACTTTAAAAGGACACAGGAAAGGAGTATATAAAACTTGAAAATACTTTCCTTTTCGAGATAATAACCGAATTCTAGTGTCACGCGATAATGCTGTTGTATAAACATCCTAGAATTACTAAAGTATTTGCACATTCTTCAGATTTAATATCGTATAAAAAACGGCATGGATTAAATTATCACGATATTCCTATCATATTTCGAACAAAAATATGTATATTAAATAAAAGAATCGTCAGAAATATATGGTTAAAGGAATAATAAATTAATTAAATTTTCTTGTTATTTCTGTTAATATACCACTGTTTACTGTGACATGCTTTGTTATTATATACGAAGGTACCGAAATTAGTAATACACACTAACCCTTGCTACTATAAAATTTTTTTATTACGTGTGCGTTAAAGTTACTGCAGGGTACATTATAAATAAATTCAGGATCAGAAAATACACAACGCCACTACTATTTTAGCAACTGCGAATATATTTGCTAAAAATTAAATTAAACGGAAAAACTACTGCGTCATAACCTTATAAAACTATAAAGTTCTATCTAGTTCTATCTAAAGAATAATATATCAAAATAAAAAGAATAAGAATCGGACAACTACTGAACGAATTGGACTACCCTTAATATTAAATCCACAGCAATACACACGTTTTTCATATAAATCCATTTTTTAAAAATGCTTCCGCCTTGGGCTTCGCACCACCTAATGGTACAACAGAAAAATAAAAGCTACGAACTAGTGAACAAATTTTGTGAAAGTCGATGTTTGATGATAGCTTTAGAAGAGAAACAACATTGCATGTACACAGTTCTTCAAGGTCTGCAAAAAAAACATTTCATCATAATAACATAGTAAATAAAATAGAAGTTACCACGTGCACTTGACCTCATTGTATATTATTCGTTAACCACAAAAAAGTTTCCGCAATCGCCATTTTGTTTTTATAATTAATGCCGATCTAACAAAATTTCTTGACTCCACTGGCTCCAATGGCAGCAGCATAACACTTCCGTTTATAAAAAAATTATCTTCAAAAGAATCAATACTACTTTGAATACTCAAAAAGTTTTGTTTATCTAACTTATACATCCGTATTATAATAATTTAGGAATATTCCAATACTGATAGTCTTACTTATAAAAGACTTAAACAAAATATGTTCTCATAATTTGAGCATTTTTCAAAATTAAGTTATTTGTTTTAAAAAGCTTCACTGGTGTTCATTCCCACTATATTTAATATTTAATTTAGGCTCAATTAGAAGTCAAACGGGTATAAACAATTCTTCACATTTAAGTTTGTAGTAAACGAATGTAATTCAACCATTAAAAAAAGTAAGGCCACTAGTAGAAAAATGTAGAATATATTACTACTACCCATTAAAGTTCAATATTTATTTTTGTTATTAGGAAATAAATAATTAAGTTATAAATGCCATGAAACAAAGATGTTATATTTTTTTCTATTTTGGTTCTTTGTTAAGGATAAAAATTCTTATATTTTGTTAAAGCTATAAATTAACTAAAAAAATGTGGGAAAATTGTAGAAATAATAAAAGAAGTACTTCCTACAATTAAAATTAAATTGTTAAACAGAGTTTATAGCTTTTTTTCATTTTTATTCAAATTTATTTGCCATTAAAGTTAAAGGTCGGTGTAGTCAACGCGAAAAACAAGATTTCTAGAATTTTCAAATTAAATATATCTGTTTTACTGACTCAAATTGTCATTATCACAAAATCGTATTTGCAAGCAAGGTTTTTAATACTAATTTTATAGGGATGAGCTGAAAACTGTTTATAAACAAATTCGAGCTTAGTAATTGTCGGCTTATAAGAATTAGAAACCCTGTATTATAAATAATAGTAAATAGGGTATATAGTTGTATATGTTGAATCATATTTTCCGGAAAATTACCTGATTGTTACACATTCATAAGAAAATCGTTTTAAATTTTTTCACTAAAATCAATTATTAATTCATATATACTGTCGTCAGTGAAACTAAATATATCAATGATATTCGGCTGAGTACCCTATATCCAAGAAAACTTTATGCGAATTATAAGATTATTTAAACGAATTTTACAACTAGTTTATATTTGCTAAAAGTCCTTCTGTATCTTACATTTGTTATTGTATGTTTGCCATATTCTTAACATCATCACGTTTACTGTGAGGATCTTTTTGAAATTATGAAAGGTTTAATTCATTATATTAACATATTTACAGAAAGAGAACATAGTAAATTAATAATCTGAAAGATTTACTAGCCTGTGTATATACATATATGTGTGCAATAGAATGGTAAATAATAAGCAAGACAAAAAAGAAGCTGCTTTGTTTTCACAAATATAAACAATTGTTTTGGCTGTATTCTCAGAATTATAATCACTGCGAGATGTAAATATACGTATTTCCAAGCATTTATATACAGGAACATTCATAAATTTCTAAGGAAATCTTGACCCGATAATTATTTTAAGTTGTACATTGTATACAAGACGAAATAACCTACCTGACACCATGTGTTCAAAATATTGTTGAGAAATAACCGAAAAGGAATTAGTTCGACATCGAGAATAAAATCTAGAAGACGCTTCTTAAAAACATCAGCAGCATCTGAAATCCACCACGGACCAAGAGCGAAAATTAATCGCTTAAAGTTGATATACAACCCCTTTCCACATTAATTTTCGTATTCTGCATACGTATTTCGACAACTAAATTGTCATCATCAGTATGCGTTTTGATTTTCGACGCTACAGATCGTATACGGAATTTGTTTCATACGGGCTTTTGCCGTAGTGTCCAGGTGCGACACTGTTTAATTATCTGTTGATGATTACAATTTAGTTATCGAATATTAATGTGAAAAGGGGTTTATGTATATCAACCTTAAGTGGTTAAGTTAATCAACCACAGCCTCCATAAAATTTACCTCCAAAAGCGAAAGATAGATACAGACAAACAAATTACATATTTATAAGTACATATAAAACAAAAACAAAAGGCACATCTTGTAAAAGGCTTGTCAAAACTTTTTACCTACCTAAAAGCAAGACATTTTTTGCAGAATTTGTTTTTTATCAAAGGTTTAACTAAGAATAACTATCACTCAAGGAAGTTATTTTGAACAAGTTGCAACACAAAGACAAACATAGAACAAGCGTATATTATAATATCTATTTGCATTCTGCTGAACCTATTGTAAAATAACAAAAATAATATTTCTAAACCTAAAACTTCCCATCGAAAGGAAACTTAAGGACGTATAAACAACATATAGACACATTTTATAATTTTGGATTCTATTAATGAAATAAAAAAGTTATGTTTTAACGCGTCTTAAAAATCTTTGAGATATCCAGACTTTGACGGACGAATGTTTTAAGCCAGTGTAATAAAAAGTATAAAATATACAAGCTTTCAGAATTTATTCTGTGATTCTTTCTTAGAATTTGCCTCTGCTAAATAGGACAGAAATTTAGAACAGTAAATAGTAATTTTACGAGGTTTGTTATTGTTCTGGGTAACCTAACTAAATGCCAGATGTTTATAAAAACAGATAAAAGTGGGCACATCCTTAACACAAATTTCTGGCACATTAAATTTTTAGGAAAACATAAGTTTCGCTTCGCAAGCGATAAAAGATCGTATAAGTTTATATTGTAATTAATATAGTCGCTTTTATATTAAACGCAGATATAATACTAATACAAGTTGTAGCGGTACGCGTAATTTTGTGGAGAATAACCTTTGTTTCCTATTTTTTATTTTTTAATTTCATTTAAATAAAGATGTTGCTATTAATTGGTATTTCCAAATGCAAAAGTAATTATAATTCTCAGAAGGGAGGTCATAATACTTTAGGTATTTATACTAATTTAGTTATGTGTGTGTATTTTCCCTTAATATGTTATTAATGTAATTCTTAGGAAGGATCTAATTATACAAGGAATACAAATGCATTGAATTATTAAAATGCATTTATATTTCTATTATAGGTTTAATTATAAGAAAAGGTAATAAATGTAAATCCTTTAAATAGAGCTCATACACCTTTTAGGGGCACTTATTGTACCTATTAGATATTAGGTATGTATTTGTATTTCCCTGAATGTAATTCCTAAAAGGTTTTATTGGTATTTATGGTCCTTATATTATATATTCTATTTTGTAATTGTTGGTTCAATTTGAAGAGAATATTTAAATCTATTATGTACTTTTCCATAATGTCTTCCAAGAAAGATTTCAATTTTATAGTTTAGTTATTGAATGTATTACGTATATTGTCAAATTCTACGATATACACTTAAAAATAATAACCTAGCTGGTCGGAAGAGGATATTCCCTTTGTGTTGAGAATACGTCACATAAATTGGTAATTATATAAATAGTCGCAAAATTTTAAGAAATAAGTGTGGCTTCAGAGCTCACAAAAGAAGTAGGGCTCCAGAGCTCACTAAAAAGAGTTGGGTCTAAGAGCTCGAAGAAGACAGTTGAATAGAGAAGAGACCCTGGAGGCTAAGCTGTACCTATATATCCGACCGCTTCGGCTCAGAGAGTGCGTGAAGTGCAAGATACGAAACATATCTGGCAATTATTTATAGAAAAGTATTAGTGCGAGTATATATACCGGTCCCTACGAATGGAGATCGATAAGCAGTAAATTTATTCAAGAGCGAATGATTGGGGAAAAGAGCGTCCGAAGCGGAGACAACCTGTAGTTGAATAGATAAGCGCATATACTTATAAACGGACAATATACCATATATAAGGAAAAGAATTGTATGTGAATATTAATTTTGTTGTTTTTTTCTTGTCAGTTATAAGAAAGATCCTCTAAAGCGATTCTGATTCTTGTTGAACTTGTAAATATTTTATTTTTCCGCAATTTAGATAAAAGAGGTGTTTTATGTCTGCATCGCCTTCGTAATCTGAATCGCCCTTAGAATTATTATATTCAAATGGAATAGCATTCTTATGTAATTGTAAAGAGTATGTTAAATCTACTTGCTAGCCGAAGCGCTGTGTTGATATACAATAAATTGTTACATCACCTCAGGTTCTTGTATTTTTATTGTTATTATTTCTATTATAACTATTATTTAAGGCGCCCAACAAAATACAGAATATATATATAAGTATATATAGCTAAAGGATCAGTAAAAAAATTTTATCGCTAATTTTGTCTATATACATAGGAACACGTACAAATGCATCACGACAAAATCCTGGTAGAAAATCATATAATATAAACAAAGGTTCTCGACATCATTTATAAATAACAAACATTTAATATGCTCAAAAAAGAGAGTAAGTAGTCTCAGAAAATGCTTCCTAGTTATTGTAGCTGAATTCTAACTGCCAGTCATATCATAAACTAATTTTTACCTTTGATAATGATTTCCTTATAATTTTGGAACTAGATGTCATTCATATGATACATGTGACGAAGAAAATATTCGTGATTGCTGTAGTATAAATTATGTTTTACTGCAACATTTCTAATTTCATAAATATGTAAGAATAAGGAAAACCACACAAAATTACAAGGTGAAACTATTAAAATAACTGTTAGTTTTGCGCATTCTAAAACACTAACAGAATATTAATCTACACAAAATTTAGTCATAAACTATTAAGAGTTGTTTTCGTATGTGAGTTGTCTTTTAAGTTTTGCATACAAAACTGAAATAAAACAGTAGATAGCTTTTAAAGACTTCATTGTTTTTCGAAGTATTCTCCACGAAGATTAATGCACTGTTGCATGCTCTCGAACTAACTCTGGAAGCAGTTGTTCCACTCGTTTATTGGTACAGTCAAAATTATCTTTTTGAAGGCTCGTTCTGACGGCTGGAACCTTTGAACCACACAGTCTGATCTTGATTTTCGGAAAGGTAAAGAAATCGTTGGGACTTTGGTCCGGACTGTATGAAAGATGGTCCAACAACCTGACGTTCTGCGTTAAAAATTCAATTGTCTTGCGTGCTGTGTGCGAACTTGCATTGTCTTGGTGGTTGTATAACAATCGGCAGTAACAGTTCTTGATATTGTAAAGGAATGTTGCTATATGACTAGCTTTCGAGATAAATGTCGCGACCATCTTTCTGGAGACACTTCGAGAACGGATGACTTCTGTCGGCCACCCAAACAGACAACTGGCGTTTATTTTCTGGCTCGTATGAATAAATCCAAAATTCATCACCACTGACAATGCTGTACACGTTTTTAGAATGTCCGGCATTAAAGCGATCTTGAGGTTTTTGACACCAATTCACCCTAGCTGCTTTCTGATCTTCGGTCAACAGATGCGGTATCCAACGGGAAATTAATTTTTTTACACACGAATTGGGGTCTTTGAAATCCCCAACAATGCTTCAATCTGGTGATATGTCGCACATAATATGTGTAGATGATTTTGCGCATAGCATCGACGTTTTTCTGAATGATTGCCGTTTTTGGTGAACCTGCTCTTGGATCATCGCTAAGACTAATCCGTCCACGTTTGAATTCACCATACCAACGAGAAACTGTTGACTGATATGGTACTTGCCGAAAACAGAAACCAACTCGGCGAAGCATTTTTGTTGAGATAATTGTCTTCGAAAATTATAAAAAATTATTCTGCGAAAATGAGAGTTCGTCGTAGCTACAACAGTATACGTATCGCATTGAAAGTTTGGCTTTAGGTTAGCTATAGGTGGAGATTAATTTTTAGTACCGACATTTGATTGGTGGCGCTCTCTATGTCCCACTATGCAAAACTTAAGAGACATCCAACGTATAAGCATAGTTTAATATATTTGTAAATAATATCAATTAAGTTGTATTTCTGCAAGCCACTATGATGTTTGTATAAATTTAATAGGCTGATTATTGTTTAGAAGTTGTGAATGTAAATTACAGAACAAAAGCGAGGACCAGAAAGAATCTTGAATCTCAATCCTAAATTTAATATTATTGGACTTGGATGTGACTTTAACAAAATGATCTCATGTACCGGTATCAAGTGTTACTATTTTTGTATATTTGATACTCAATTATGTGCATACAGGCAGTTTAGAAGAGAATTTTCCTTTACACCAGTACATACATATGTATATACATACATAGACTTTTAATAATAACTATGAAAATCAATTTCTGCGAAATCTAATGAGAAATATTGTATAAAAGAATATTATATAAACAAAACTGCTCGTATTTGTGTATTAAAATATTGTTTGATATCTCAGAAAAGATTATTAAAATGCATATATTATACCTACTATATTTAATAGGCCCAATATATATATATATATATATATATATATATATATATATATATATATATATATATATATATGTATATGTATATATTTCTGCATCCTGTTTCTAGAGTTACTATACGTAAGTTGCTTTAAAAGTGAGACCTTTTACTCCGAGTAGCATTTGCAGATTGCTAGCATATGCTCCCGTCTCTTTTGGATGATTTGTTAAATACTTCTGCGATCTTAGAGACGATCTCACTCGACAAGAGTTTTCGCAAAATATCAAGCAATTGCATAACGATGAAGCACCATCCTTGGCGACTGTTGAACGATGATACAACCAGTTCCACCATGGACGTGTTTTACTCAAAGACGAGCAACGTGAGGAACTGTCTGTTACTGCAGTCACTCCAGAAAATATCGACGCCGTGTACAACATGATAAACACAGATAATCAAGATATTCGGACATCATCGGGCATAGGTACGACCTAAATCAGAACTATCCTGCATGATCTTCTTGCCATCAGAAAGCTTTGTGTTCGATAGATACCACACGATTTAAATAAATCTCAAAAAAAGCGCGTATTGATTGGCGCAAAAAAATGCTTAAAAAATTGAACCGAGGTCGAGTAAATCAGTGTACGACACCGTTACAGGTGACGAAAGTTGGGTTTATTATTACGAGCCAGGAAACAAGCGCCAATCAGCTCAATATATCTTCAAATACGAGGAAAAACCCTCGAAAATGAGACGCGGATGAAGCTCTGACAAGAAAATGATAGCTTCTTTTTTCTGACGCACCGGTCTTCTTGCTACTATCTCGCTAGAAGATCGTCGCACAGTCAATGCTCAATAGTGTACAACCATTTGTTTGCCAACTGTGTTCCAAAAAAGGCGTGAGAAACGACCAAGAGAACGAATCATTCTGCATCAAGATAATGCACCATCACACATCGCATCTCAAGCTTTCAAATTTCATATGTATATTTGATATAATACATTTTATATCTGGGTTCCTAGGAAGATTGCTTCTTATTTTTGTTAAGTTTTTTTTAAAGTTTATGACGTGGTTGTTCAGTAAGTAAAATTCGTTAAATATTTAAAATAAAATAAATATTCCTAAGTTGTAGAATTTAGTTACCCGCCTATGAATGTGTTTTTATACAAAGTTGTTAAAATTTATCGTCATAAAATTATCTTTTGTGTTGTATGTCTACATTTCGTTTATATCGTCAAGTATTTGAAGTGCTATTTTATGCATGGAAGGTAAATGTGACGTACGAACTGCGGCGTTACTTTAAACAGTTTACCAAACAAAATTTTATCGTCAACGTCAACCTAAAAATGTCAGAAACACAGTTTTACAATTGTTCAATTAAAAACAAATGTTCTCAGTGTATACACGATAAATTTAATTAAAACTATAATTTAATACCCTTTCGATACAGTGACATGTGTTTATAATTAAAATATTGAACATCAGAAACGGCAAATGACGTTCAAAGTTACAAATGACGCTTGTAAACGGCCATAACTAAAGCTCGTGTCAAGATCGATATCACAAAAGCTAAGAGATTAATAGTAATATTGAATAAATTTGCACAATACATCCAACTAATTTTAATTTTAGTCTATTCATTAAAGTAAATTATAACAACTTGCATTAATATATACTTAATACGATTCCACATATAATATCAATTCTAAATAACAATACATGCTCATCAATACATACACACACGCACGCACACACACATATATGTGTATATATATATATATATATATATATATATAAAGGGTTTTCCAATAGGGACTTGACAACTTTTAATTCAATTTGTGAACGCACCCTTTCACTAATCATCGAACTGTCACTGTCAATTTATTCAGTAAACTTAAAATTTTCATCATGGTAAAGTACGCGAACGAACAACGTCTGCAAATTATAAAAATTTACTACGGAAATTCGGAGTCGGTGACCGCTACTTTAAGAGCATTAACTTCGATTTTCGGTCGTAATTCTCGCCCTAGTAGACAGGCAGTAACAAGTTTAGTGCAAAAATTTGAGTCTACATATTCGTTATGTGATGTTGCCGTGCCAGCGAGACAACGGGTTGGTCGAAGTGTCGAAAATATCGCTGCCGTTGAAACGTCCGTAGCAAATGATCCAAATCAGTCAATTCCACGGCGTTCTCAAGAGTTGGGCATCGCCCAGACCACTTTATGTCGAATTTTGCGTAAGGATCTTGGTTTACACCCATACAAGATCAAGCTGACTCAAGAATTGAAGCCGATGGGCCATTTGAAGCGACGTACGTTCTCCGATTGGGCTCTGGAAAAGATGCGCCAAGATGATCAATTTAATCGCAAAATCATTTTCAGTGACAAAGCTCATTTTTGGCTCAATGGGTTCGTCAATAAGCAAAATATGCGTTATTGGTCGGGTAAAAATCCACATGTGCTTCATGAAACACCACTTCATCCACAAAAAATAACTGTTTGGTGCGGTTTGCATGCTGGCGGCGTCATAGGGCCATATTTTTTCGTCGACGATAATGATCGTCACGTTACTGTGAATGGTAATCGTTATCACGCCATGATTACCGATTATTTTTGGCCCGAATTGGAAGATATAGACTTGGACAACATGTGGTTTTAGCAGGACGGTGCCACAAGCCACACAGCACACGTTACAATCGATTTATTGAAGAGTAAGTTTGATGAGTGTGTTATCTCAAGAAATGGACCAGTCGATTGGCCGCCTCGTTCGTGCGATTTAACGCCTCTAGACTTTTTTCTTTGGGGCTACGTCAAGTCATTGGTCTATGCCAACAAACTGACAACGTTGGAAGAGCTCTGAGCCAACATTGAACGCGAAATAGCAGCCGTTTCGGCCGAATTGTGGCCGAGTCATTGAAAATTGGGTCCAACGAATCGACCGCTGCAAACGTGCCCGCGGTGGCCATATGAACGAAGTCGAGTTCCATTCATAAATGTTTTGATTGTACTTCAACCCGATAATAAAGTTTTTTTAAATATCTCAAATGGTCTACATTTTATTTTGAAAAAAAGTCAAGTCCTTATTGGAAAACCCTTTATATAATATATGTATAAGCATTCTAAATGATTTTTTCGAGTAAGATTTGGCTAAGCTGTGGTATGGTTAGAAGGAAAGAAAGTTTTCTTAGAGAAACTTATACTTTACGTCGATAAATTAAAATAAAAGGTTATACGAGGGTAGCCGTTTATATACGGCGCATGGCCCATCCATTCAATGTGTTGTCCAGTCAAACATTCAATTGTTTGAACCGACCTGTCAGAGCTCGCATTGTCACGGTGGAGAATGATCTATCGTTTTCGGTTTGTTTTCCTTATTTCTTCAAAAACTTTTGGCACAAATAGTTGTGTACCATTTGGACATGACCGTTCTACAACTCTCTAAAGGCACGGTTGCAACGTGACCGGTTTTTTCGAAAAAACAGGCCGACCATTTGTTTCAATGTGCTTCGATCGCGAACAACTTTTGTTGGTTTTGATTCATCTTGGAATACCCACACAGTCAACTGCTGTTCACTATCGAGCTCGTACGTATAGTTCCAAGATTCATCACACATGACGACTTTATAAATATTCTTTGAAGCACCGGCATTGTATTTTTTGTGCATTTCTTAGCACCAATCTACGCGAGTCCTTTTTTGAACGGTTGTCAAATTATCTGGTACCCAACGTGAACATAGTTTCTTAACGGCTAAATGTTCATGCAAGATCTTATGCATGCTGGTATTACTAATAACTAGAGATGCCTCGATCTCATGGTATGTCACATGACGGTCTTGCATTATCAATTCAGACACTGCATTAATGTTTTCTGACACAACAACATTTGTGGGACGACCTTCACGAAATTCATCATCTAAAAAACGTCGTCCAAGTTTGAATTCACTATACCAATATACTGTAGTTTTCGATGGTGCTTTATCACCATATAAAGAATTCAGCTCATCGATGCATTCTTGTTGAGATAATCCACGCCGAAAGTTATGAAAAATAATTGCACGAAAATGTTCGCTAGTTAATTCCATTTTTTCTCTGACATAAAATTTTCAAGTTATTGTCAACAATAGAAATAGCGACCGGATAATAAAACTGTCAAGGTAAGTATATTATCAAAAATGACAAACTTCACGATGCGGAGGCAACACTAACAGTGTTGCCAGTTTTCGAAATCTAAACGGCTATCTTCGTAATTTATATTTTACTTTTTTCTTTATTTCACAATTTTCATTATGTTAACAAATAGTAAAAGTTAATTACTTAATTCAAATGGTATTATTATACTATTTGCAAGTGACAAGCGTCAAATATCAATCGACCACATAAATATGTGAACTAAATTATAGCATTTATCATGAAATCAATCAACTGTAAACTGCTATTTTACGTACAATAATAAATAAAAAACAATTCCACAAACTATGAACTATAGGTATGATTAAATGAACATAACTGAATTAATACTTTTGGGTTAGTTACCAAAATTCCCGAATTTCTTATAATTCAAGTGAAATAATAATGATTTTAATCGAATTATAAGAAATTCTAGAATTTTTTTTCATATTTTGGGAAATACGCAAAAATATAGTTGGTTAGTTTACTAAATATACTTATATCTCAGATATGCTTTATTTCAGAACTAAAATTTGCATAATTTCCGAATTCTCCAACCTGAAGAATGACAAAAAGGTGATTTTTACCAAAATTCAAGGTGAACACATATAATTCAGAATTTCCTAAAATTTCATTACAAATATTATGTTTAGTGAAAAATCATCATTTTTTCTAACTGGGAAAACTATACTTTAGTATCTTCTTATTAACCGTAAGCAAGCAAAATATTTGATACGTTTCACACACTCGATTTCCACTAAAATGAAATCTGAACTAAGTTTGTTTTATGGACTGTGTTCTTAAAGGTAAAGGTGTCTAGATTTCAGACATTTATTTAGACAATATCTGGTTTATCCATAATGCAGGTGTTGTATGATAATTCCTTCAGAATACTGTTCCAGGTTATTTCATTCCATGTATATATGGGATGATTCATTTGGACGTACTTTTTTCAAAAATAAGAAAAACTTCAATTTTATCTGGTATTCTTTTTATCATATAAAAGGGCCATTCCTGGCATTTATTTTTTAAAAATTATTTCTTTCAAATGTTGGCCGTAATTGCGTCTAACATGGTCCATTCTGAAGCTCCAATTTTCGATGATGCGTTTAAGTATTTCAAGTGGTATTTCGCGAATAAGGCGACTAATGTTGGCTTCCAATTGCTAAATCGTTCCTAGCTTATGCATGTAGACTTTGGACTTTACGTAGCCCCAAAGGAAAAAGTCTAAAAGTGTGATATCACATTATCTAGGCGGCCATTGTACAGGTCCATTACGTGAAATTAATAGTTTACCAAATTGTTCTCACAATAAGGCCATGCTTTCACGGGCTGTATGGCAAGTGGGCCGTCTGGTTGGAATCAAATGTCATCGAGATCACGTGCTTCAATTTCAGGTAGCAAATAGTCCGTTATCGTGGCGCGATAACGGACGCCATTCACAGTTACATTGCGACCGTCTTCATTTTTGAAGAAATATGTACTGATGATTCCACTTGCTCATAAACCACACCAAACCATAGTTTTGTCTAGATGTAATGGCAGCTCTTGAACCTCTTCGAGTTGCCCTTTACTCCAAATACAGCAATTGTGCTTATTAACGTAGCCATTAAGCCAGAAATGGGTCTCATCTTTGCACAAAATTTTCAAGCTTTTCAAGAGCCCAAAGACTATAACGGTGACGATCCGAAAGGTCGGTCGCTTTCAAGTCTTGAAGGAGTTGTATTTTGTATGCTTTTAACCGAGATCTTTGCGTAAAAGACGCCAAGTTGTGGCAGACGACAGGCCAAGCTGTTGAGATCTACGTAGAATCGATTCTTCACGGTCATCGCAACACTCTCATCTACCGTCGCTATATTTTCTTCACAGCGTACTGGATGTGGTCTATTTGGTCGATTACGTAGACCATAAATAAGCGTACGAAACACGTTTCTTGTGGAACGCTGATTTTCGTAATACAGCCGAATAATTTGTAAACACTGTGCCGAGCTGAGTCCCTCGATAATAAAATGTCACCCAATACTTAACTAAAATAGCATGAAAATTTAACACGACTCACGATTTATCTGTAAAAAAATCACTATGGAAAAATATATCATAATGAATCACCCATTAGCCTACTAGACCTTTAGCCTTGGAAAAAATTACTTTTCTCTAAAAATATCAATAATTTAAATATATATAATAGAAATAAATGACATCAATAACGGACATTTTCAGCTAATTTTCCTAATTATAAGCATGTGGAAATAAGTTTTCATTTTTTATTATCAGTCGATCTCATTTGATTATCCTGCCTACTGTATATAAATTAAGCCTAAATAAAAATAAATACAAAAAAAAACCGTTATTAAAACTAATTACAATTATAAGCAATGTGTATATGTAATACTAATTACAAACACAACTTAAACTTCTGAGCTAGCAACTTAAGAATTTTTTTACTTGAAGTATGTGATATTTTATAAAAAAATAAAATGCTTTAATAATAATTCATTTATAGAATATTATCACCTTAAGCTTCATAAAAAGCATGTTGAATTTTCAATTATATGTATCAACAACATTATTAAATTACAAATATACAAATATTCAAATAAGTGATACATGTTTGAACTAAAAACAAACTGCCGCGATATTTCAATCCTGGAGTAAAAAAATTTATTATTAATTTTATAACATTAGAATACACACAAAAGCTTACACGAAACTAAATTCATGCACTTATGCATCTAATTTTCTGGCTTATTTTGCACAAATCCTTTAATATTCTCCAAATACTTTGTTAAGCCCGCATAATCTAGAACTTTTATAAATATGTGTACTCAGTCATTGCAAATCCGGGCATTTGCGCTGACTTAATATGAATATCTATTCATCGCTTACTATTGTAAATGAATTTCTTAAAAGCTGTCTAGCTTCTAAGATATTTCCTTACACACGTTAATGACGAATGCGTATATCAAAGAATTCTAAAATCCTGGGCATAAGTAACTACTTTTGTAATTGACGTTATCGTTTCGCGCATACACATGATCAACAAGTATATTTTTGTGTTTATCTAATATCATAATATTTTTTTAATAATGATTATCAACTATATTTTGTTTAATTTAATAACTGTTAATCAAAAAAGTGAATAAAAAACATTTATCACATCATCAATCAATGTTCTCACTCTGTATACATATTTCGACAACTAAGTTGTCATCATCAGCAGATAGTTAATCATAGTGTCGCACTTGGATCCGCGGTAAAACTCACACAGAATAATTCCGCACAAACTTTCTCCGTTAATCACCAAATACGCACTGATTTACTTATACTCAATTTAATGTTTTTCAGTCTAACATTTATACTAAAGTACATCCCCGTTTTCACTTATGGGGCTTTCTTACAGATCGTGTCTTCCAAGTAATCAGAAAAGCAAGAATATGACATCAGATCTTTACCTATGTTCAACACATGGTTTTTGCTTTTCACTATGAATATATTTTCGTGACTATCTAATTTACTATTTAGAAAATAGTATTAATATAATTCCTATAAAAAGAACACTAGTCGTGAATCATTCATCTGAAACTTTTAATCGTGAAGAAATAGACTTACAAACAAAGATTTAAAATATTGTTTGCAAGTCGTGATACCGAGGAGATTATTGCAAGCATTGAAAACTTGAACATTGAAACTTCAATTAAATATTTAGAACCAGATTCAAAAAATTTTATTAGAGGCTTGTAAAATCCAAATTAAGGAGAATTTACAGCAGTACAAACAAAAATCAGTTAATAACGAATGGAAGTCTTAAGTCAAAAAACCGTTTTTACTTAAAAGCAGATGAAGAGAATAAGTTAGAAATTTTTGGCAAAATCAAATTTCAAAAAGTGAAAAACTTAATTTCAGAAGGTCCATATGTTGAGTCTAAGAAAAATTCGTTAACAAAAATGATTAGGAACACTAAAGATGCGTTATAAAAATGCCCAAGGTAACCAGAATTTTAAATTAAGTATGAGTAATCCAGTGATCACAAGAATGCATTGTTTACCTAAAATAACAAAACCAGGAGTTCGACGAACCCAATTATTTCAGGGATTAACTCACGGACTTATTAAATTTTAGTGTTATTCGACGTAACGCCATTGTTTCCTTCGATACCTATTGCAGAAACTCTAAATGTTTAGAAGATTTTCTTTATAAAAATAAGATTTAACAAAAAAGGTAAATGAATAGTTGCGATTCCTATGTATGAGAACATTGATGTGGTAAGGGGTTATTATTTACCTCTGCTGATTAATTCAGTTAACCACAGTCTCCATTAAAATTTACCTTAATAACAGTTATTTATTATTAAAATGATACAAAGTAATGAAAGAAACCATATCTCCATTCCTAATAAGTGAAGGCACTTATATCACTTTAATATATAATACAATATCTGTTAGATATGCAAGAAGTATCATTATGCATATATACGGCCAAAGAAGGATAATTAATGAAATAATTCACTGCAGAACATTCTAATTTCACCCAATTCTAATAACCGACGAGCGCTGCAATTAAGCAGAACGATCGCCTTAGTCATTGCTTTATTCCGCAGCAATTATTTCATTAATTACTTTTCAGGTCTGTTGAGGCTCGTATTTCCCTCTGAAGTCTCTTAGCTTCTTCTGAAATTTGGCGAGTTCTTTTAGCTTCTATGACATTGGACATGGCCCTTTTGCACCTTAGCTTTAGAAATTCCAGACCACTTAGCTGGTCGGGTCTCCCCATAGGATATCATATCCGCTTCCTATACGGTGTTGACCTTCACATCTTTGCATATGTTTATCTGTGTATATAAATCTGGTTCATTCTTGCCCTCTTGGCTTATTTTTTTTCGGTCATAGCCCACACCTTGATCAGATAAGGCAAGTTCAAGTGGGTTGTATCTTATATTCTACGAAAATATTAACAGCTGTATTTCCTAGCGATTACACAACTCTCAACACAGTACGTTACGCTTTAGTTGGCATTTAATTAGAGTTCCTTGGAAGCACTAGTTCCCGTGTTCACATACTAACTGCGAACTGTTTCGTTAACCTAGTTTGAATTGTTGTGAGAATATTAATTTCATTAGCGCACTCCGTTTATTGGTAACGAATAAAATATTATATTCTTTGCTTTCTTAAGGTATACTGATATTTCTAAATAAAAGCTTTGTATACTTTTAATACATTTATTAAAATAAAATAAAAATACCGTAAGTACCAATATCACCTGCATAGCAGTTTACAACTCCGCATATACAATATATATATATATATATATATATATATATATATATATATATCACTTCTTAGTAGAAATCTACTTATACCACTATCAAAATGCGTATATATATATATATATATATATATATACCTCCTCTTTGCGATAAATATTTTCGTTTCTAGTGAGTACGCAGTGAGTACATATGTACTAAAGGATTTTCCAATAAGGATTTGACAAATTTTAATTCAATTTGTGAACGCACCCTTTCACTAATCATCGAACTGTCACTGTCAATTTATTCAGTAAACTTAACATTTTCATCATGGTAAAGTACACGAACGAACAACGTCTGCAAATTATAAAAATTTACTACAGAAATTCGGAGTCGGTGACCGCTACTTTAAGAGCGTTAACTCCGATTTTCCGTCGTAATTCTCGCCGTAGTAGACAGGCAGTAACAAGTTTAGTGCAAAAATTTGAGTCTACATATTCGTTGTGTGATGTTGCCGTGGCAGTGAGACAACGGGTTGGTCGAAGTGTCGAAAATATCGCTGCCGTTGAAACGTCCGTAGCAAATGATCCAAATCAGTCAATTCCACGGCGTTCTCAAGAGTTGGGCATCGCCCAGACCACTTTATGGCGAATTTTGCGTAAGGATCTTGGTTTACACCCATACAAGATGAAGCTGACTCAAGAATTGAAGCCGATGGACCATTTGAAGCGACGTACGTTCTCCGATTGGGCTCTGGAAAAGATGCGCCAATATGATCAATTTCATCGCCAAATCATTTTCAGTGACGAAGCTCATTTTTGGCTCAATGGGTTCGTCAATAAGCAAAATATGCGTTATTGGTCGGGTGTATATCCACATGTGCTTCATGAAACACCACTTCATCCACAAAAAATAACTGTTTGGTGCTGTTTGCATGCCGGCGGCGTCATAGGGCCATATTTTTTCGTCGACGATAATGATGGTCACGTTACTGTGAATGGTAATCGTTATCGCTCCATGATTACCGATTATTTTTGGCCCGAGTTGGAAGATGTGGACTTGGACAACATGCGGTTTTAGCAAAACGGTGCCACAAGCCACACAGCACACGTTACAATCGATTTATTGAAGAGTAAGTTTGATGAGCGTGTTATCTCAAGAAATGGACCAGTCGATTGGCCGCCTCGTTCGTGCGATTTAACGCCTCTAGACTTTTTTATTTGGGGCTACGTCAAGTCATTGGTCTATACCAACAAGCCGACAACGTTGGAAGAGCTCGGAGCCAACATTGAACGCGAAATAGCAGCCGTTTCGGCCGAATTGTGTGGCCGAGACATCGAAAATTGGGTCGAACGAATCGACCTCTGCAAACGTGCCCGCGGTGGCCATATGAACGAACTCGAGTTCCATTCATAAATGTTTTGATTGTACTTCAACCCGATAATAAAGTTTTTGAAATATCTCAAATGGTCTGCATTTTATTTTGAAAAAAATTTGTCAAGTCCTTATTGGAAAACCCTTTATATCACTAACGTACACGATTAGGAATGGTCCGATTAGTGCCAGAATGTTGATTCTCGTTGCATAATTCAGATTAATAGGCGATTAAAGCCTGGACGTTTTTAGGGTAAAAGCAGTTAATAAAGATCTGTCAAATTTTACTGAACGACGCCACAGACGCCATGATCCTGTTCAGTTAAATATATCGTTAACATTTTAGATATATATGTACATTACAATAAATCAATAAAATAAGCATAAGAAAATATGCATGTATGAAATTAATAAAATTAAATATAAATTGCGAAGAAGTACTTAAAGTCCTTAAGAACGCCATTGAATGTGTGTGGCCGATATAACATTTTTAATCAAGTACCTATATTTAATAATTAAAATGTGAAGAAACTTGAAGCAATGAAAAATTAAAAATCTTGATTCCAAAGCAAATGACATTCGATGTTTTAATCGTATTAAATAAAAGTATGTGACATTGAATTTTAACACTAGTTATTCTTTGACCTCGGCCTTAGACCATCAGTCAAGTAGTTAAGTTAAAATTGATATTTCTTAATTGTACGTATGTGTAGGAAAAAAATTCAAACACGTGAAAATTATTAAGGAATAGTAATTGTAAAATTAAATAATGTCAACAATAATAATGCATTGATCTTATTTAAACTCTTTCCTTGTGAGTAAGAAGTACAAGTTAAACATAGTACATGCTTATATACTCGTACATATAAAAAGTACAATAAAATCTGCTTCTGGGTTTCCGGGCTGGAACCGCGTCACTAGTATATCTGCCGACGTTTCGTACCCATTTGTATGGGTACGAAACGTCGACAGATATACTGGTGACGCGGTTCCAGCCCGGAAACCCAGAAGCAGATAGCATGGACCACGACCGCGGAAGTCTACGTACCAAATTAGTACAATAAAATTTTTATCAAAAGATTTTCTATGAGTTTCTATATCCTGCCTGTACGATGTCTCAATAAAAAATTAACATAATAATTTGATATTCCGATTTCTTCAGTAGTTATCAAATAATAACAAGAATATGCATTAAATAAAATACCATCCATTTTTCGTTTTAATCTTTTTCATTGAATCTGTGCAACACATATACATATATAAGGATGTTCTCAAACAAAAAGAGCTATAAAACAATTTCAAATAATATTCTATTTGGACCTGAGTGTATTGCCAATGATATCACTAGGTATTTGAAAGATAATCAATTACCTGTATGACTCTCAAGCTAGGAAAGTACATGTTATTAAAAAGCAACTCAGGATCTATCCAAAGCTGTACAGATTGAAATCCGGAAAGTCATCGATGTATGTATACATACGTACTCCAAATTTCAGTCGTGGATGTAATACGTTATCGAAAATTTCATATACGCACAGTATAATTACGGTTGAACAATTATTATATTATACATTATTACTTCTTAATTAATATTAATAATCCCGTTCTTTAGGCTGAATACTGTTTAAATGAATAACGAAAACGTGCAGTATATTTACAATTATTTCAAATCAATTAACAAAACCTTATATAATTTATAGCGAACTTATGGTACTTGCATTTCTAATGCGCATTGTTATATTGTTATCGATGGCCTAATATTATTGATAATTAATATCTAATTTCGTTAATCCATTATGATAAATTATTACTAATTCTTAGGAACTGTATAGTTCCCAAAATAGAGCTCACATGTTTGGTGTGGCTAATAATAAACGCACACAATGAATATGGGTTAGTGTGATCCGGGTTACTTGAAATAATTTTCCAAGTAGTAAGCGTTTATAATCTTATTTCTGGAAAAATTTACTACAGTACCGTAAGAAGAAAGAAACGTTGAGTGCCATAAGTTATATATATATATATATATATATATATATATATATATATATATATATATGTATTAATTAACCCTAAAATTACATATTTCAATATTTATAGTACCATTAACCTTACAAAAATGTGGTACAGCAGAGATAATATTCCATGTCGAGGGAAGTTACGAGTAATAAGAACGAGAAAAGATAAAACAATTATCACCTTGTTTAAAAAAAACCCTTGAATTATCATTGCGTATCGAACAAGCAGACTTGAGGAAGAAGAATATAAAATAAAGTTTGATATTTTTACGTAATCGCGTACACGAATATAATCTGAAATATCTCAGTAAGATAATAAAACGTTGTTGTCAGCAAATTATCGCGAAAAACGTCTTGCTTGGACCCGTAGTAAGATTGACCGAAATTGATCAAAACTGTCTTTTCCAATAAATCTTCGTTATCGACTGAATGCCTAGAAAGAAATCTTGACGATCGTTGATCGTAGTGTAAAGCGTATTGTTAAGGTGTATGTGTGGTTTCGGATCGTTATGCGTATTTACAGGAACTTTGGACACATGTAGAATAATAAAATTATCTCAAAAGAGACTTCTACCGTCCGTGCAAAAGTGAAAATGGTATATGCTGGAGGACAGCCATCCGAAATACCGCAGTATATTGGGTTTTGAATGGAAAGAAGCAAACGGTATTCATACCATAGAATGGCCTTCATAAAGTCTGAATGTATGGACTACCGTAAAGTAGAAACTTCGCAGTCAACATAGCTTCAATATCAACAACTCGCTGTATAAGGAAGATATGGAGACAATTGTTTGTAAGCTACACAGAAAATTTTGTAGCTAGCATGAAGAAACACTATGAACTTATCATCAATAGTACTGTAGACTGAACTCTTTATTAATTATATAGTGCATAAGTGTTATTTATGTAGACTTTAGTGGAATAAAGACTTTGTTATTTTTTTGTTTCATTGAAATGTTAACGGCTTTTAATTTTTATACAGACTGTATATACATACGTCAAATACACATTATAATTGTATTCATCCAAATTTATTATATTTTTCTACACAATGTATTCGGATTTTTTTATAATTTCAATAGGAACTGAAACTGTTATAAATAAGAAAAAATTATATTTCGGTAGCATAGCTAAGTTCTCGAATTTAAACTGTTATTTATAGAGGATGTTCGCCAATGTAAGCAGTTCTGAAACTAGTAATCTGCTAGTTTAAAGGGAAGATTAAACTTCAAATCCTCAGAACCTGTTCATAGTTTACTTCAATGAGCAATATGTAGTTCAAACTAAAAACAGTCTTAGTATTACTTTGTATGTACATATCAACAATTGCCAGATCTGCATATATTAACGGTTCGATATGTCTATTTCTGTTAACTTACATTAAATTATGTAATCCGCTTATACAATTAATGTTATCCTGTAATAATGACATTAATCACTGGATTTTGTTACATATTATAGATTCTGACACACGTATTACGAACTTTTTTACCAAAGACAAAAATCATTTATGAGAAGTATGATAATATACTTGTCTATACCCGTGCTAATATGTATATATGTATATACAAATTATATTTCTACGAGTAATTTAATTTGAACGTCTGTTACTAACTATATTCATTACAGTTTATAATTAAACAATTCATGCCAGTTATTATACATATTATCAAATAAACTAATTAGAAATCTTGAATAAAATTTAAGTAATAAATTTTTTGGAGTGGTATATGATTCTTAACATCTTATAATAAAAAGTAATACTTCAACTCACTAATATCTTCTTTATAATCTCTACCAGCAGATGTAAACCTTGCAATATTTTAATTTAAGAACTTGAAAAGGAAATATTCGTTCACAAAAACAAACAAAAAATTATAAAAACTTAGTATTTAGAGACCTAGACTGAAAATTCAGACAAATTAAAAAACAAAATCTATTTATATTTCAAGAATTGTGATATTATGCTATTTTATTGTCTTCAACAAGGCATAACATATAAAATACGACATCATTTGTATATAATGAAAAATAACAACAATATTAGGAAGATAATTTGCTTTTGATACACCGATGGTTGGAAGAACTTTACTGCTACATTTTTATAGTGAGATCTACATCATGTCGTTTGCACTATATTTTTTGCACTTATACCTAGTTCTAAAAAAAGCATTAACAGCTGTGAGGTGTTCAGACCTGCAAAATACATGTAGTCACCTACTAAAATAAACACGCTTTTCGTAAAAACTAAACCATTAAAATTAGTCAGTTTAGCTCTCCTAGAGTGACTATCATTAACGTTACTTTATTACCAAATATTTCGCCCCATTTAAGCAAGTATGTATATTTTATGGTAATCGGATACACATGTTGTAGACATACAGTATATTATAAAACAAATATATTCTTCTAACATTAAACGGAGGCTACTAATGCGTAAAATACTAATATATGATAATTCGTCAACATTGCTCTTTTGTTTAAATACTTCCTACAAGTATAAGTCGCTAGCTGTTGAAAGTTTACAAACGTTGGAAAACTAGACTTACCATATACAGAAGTTTCTGAACGATAACTAAGGACACATACCTTATGTCAACGGTATACACATTTTTTATATACATATTAAACTTGCACATACACAGCAATTATGTTCTATAAAAAAATAAAAAGTGCAATATGCACCTGAAAATGGAATATGTTTACTTCATCAGGCAAATAGTAGGTTACTTGAAGATCTTGAAATCGTGTAAAAGAAATTGAAAACATATCGAATGAATCTGTTTGATCAAGTCGTATCAAACAGATTAAAAAAAACTTTTTCTGAAGCAATAATTTTATATAATTAGAAAATATTAGAACAACCCAAATTTTGCATTACGTCTTTATTTAGATCGTATATTACTTTTAGAACGAAAATAAATAGATCGATAATAAAATTAAAATGAAACAAATCGATTCCTAATTTGAGGTTAGAACGTAGAACAAAGATATACACAAAACAATAAACTCACAAAAATTAAGAGTTACAATGAAGAATATTATTTTAAGATGATATACATACTTATACACTTATCATAACGTTTTCATAATTCTAATTAAAGTTTTGACTTTACATAGTAAAAATGTTTTGGCATTTTTACTTACATTTTAACTTTCTTCTTAAAAAGATCGAATATAAAGGGTTTTCCAATAGGGACTTGACAACTTTTAATTCAATTTGTGAACGCACCCTTTCACTAATCGAACTGTCACTGTCAATTTATTCAGTAAACTTAACATTTTCATCATGGTAAAGTACACGAACGAACAACGTCTGCAAATTATAAAAATTTACTACAGAAATTCGGAGTCGGTGACCGCTACTTTCGTTAACTTCGACTTTCGGTCGTAATTCTCGCCCTAGTAGACAGGCAGTAACAAGTTTAGTGCAAAAATTTGAGTCTACATATTCGTTGTGTGATGTTGCCGTGCCAGTGAGACAACGGGTTGGTCGAAGCCGTTGAAACGTCCGTAGCAAATGATCCAAATCAGTCAATTACACGGCGTTCTCAAGAGTTGGACATCGCCCAGACCACTTTATGGCGAATTTTGCGTAAGGATCTTGGTTTACACCCATACAAGATCAAGCTGACTCAAGAATTGAAGCCGATGGACCATTTGAAGCGACGTACGTTCTCCGATTGGGCTCTGGAAAAAATGCGTCAAGATAATCAATTTTATCGCTAAGTCATTTTCAGTGACGAAGCTCATTTTTGGCTCAATAGGTTCGTCAATAAGCAACATATGCGTTATTGGTCGGGTGAAAATAAACATGTGCTTCATGAAACACCACTTCATCCACAAAAAATAACTGTTTGGTGCGGTTTGCAAGCCGGCGGCGTCATAGGGCCGTATTTTTTCGTCGACGATAATGATCGTCACGTTACTGTGAATGGTAATCGTTATCGCGCCATGATTACCGATTACTTTTGGCCCGAATTGAAAGATATGGACTTGGACAACATGTGGTTTCAAAAGGACGGTGCCACAAGCCACACAGCACACGTTACAATCGATTTATTGAAGAGTAAGTTTGATGAGCGTGTTATCTCAAGAAATGGACCAGTCGATTGGCCGCCTCGTTCGTGCGATTTAACGGCTCCAGACTTTTTTCTTTGGGGCTACGTCAAGTCATTGGTCTATGCCAACAAGCCGACAACGTTGGAAGAGCTCAGAGCCAACATTGAACGCGAAATAGCAGCAGTTTCGGCCGAATTGTGTGGCCGAGTCATCGAAAATTGGGTCCAATGAATCGACAGCTGCAAACGTGCCCGCGGTGGCCATATGAACGAAGTCGAGTTCCATTCATAAATGTTTTGATTGTACTTCAACCCAATAATAAAGTTTTTGAAATATCTCAAATGGTCTGCGTTTTATTTTGAAAAAAAGTTGTCGAGTCCTTATTGGAAAACCTTTTACATACATATGTGGCAAATAATTCCATTGGCCATCTCTCCCACACAGCCATCTCTAACAAATTTATCTATAACTAATTTGATTTAAACGGTCAGTTGAATTAAAAATCAAATAACTTTTATTTTAAAGTAAATAAGAAGGAAATACAGAGAAACAATAAATTAAATACTTAAAACAATACTAATAAAACAGACACACTTACGAGTTTTACGATTGAACAATTACAGGAACTGAAATGAAAAGAAAGAGAATAGCTCGAGAAACTTTGTAAGATACAAAAGTAAAAATATAATTAATAAGTTAAAAAAATACAAACTAAAAAAATAGGACGTATAAGATTGATCACAGGAAAGTTTTAGAATTGGTACACGAGGAGGAAGAATTTAGGAAAACGAATGAAAGAATTTAAAGAAACTTAAAATCGTAACAGAATCTACAAGAAATTACCAACTAGAGAACGTTAATGGAATAAACAAAAGTTGAAAACGATTACATCCGATGCGTAATAGATATACAAGGATTGAAGGTTTACTATTACAATCTTGATTAGATACATATGAAATGTATATAATTTAATCCGTTGACAAACCTCCCACATTGATTTATTTTTGTTACCAACTCTACAACATTGAAGCTAATACATTCTATGTAGAATATTTATACATTTATATAATACTTCACTCGTTTCTCATGTTCTTGAAAATCAATTCAATTCAAACAGTTGCAACTAAACTGAAAATACAATTTGGAAGTTAAGGAAAACACTAATTAAGGAAACCATTTAAATAAAATAAATACTGGGCGCCTACATATAGTACATTTAATCCTTAAAAAACCATTAATAGAGAATAAGAGAATAATTAGAAATTGGAATAAAAATAATTGCAGCTAGATATACGCTTTAATTTCGATTCAGTATTATAATAAACCCAGCCAAATTTACAGAAATATTACGTTACATTTTTCCGTTTCTGAAATATTTGAACTGTAAATTCATTTTTCATTCTACACACTCTAGAAGGTAAGTGAAAGGTCAACATCGTTTCGCATTAACGTCACTCTTGAGTTTTTCTATTAATACACAACTTTTTTCAGTCACGAAAGCGAGGGCGAAATCAATATTAAGCAATTAAATACTCATATTTCTGTAATAGATATATATTAATAGTATAATTTACATTTTCTGTATGACGCTTGTAGTACAACCATGTAAATAATTGCAATCCGCTACAAATATAAAATTCCTTCTGTATATGAATTGGAATTGGAATATTTTTATTGTTCTTAGTACTCAGCGCTTTCTTGTATCTTTCAGAGTGAAGTATTACAACCACCGATTTCTAGATTCCGTTTAAATTTTTAATCTTATGTTATTTACCAGCATATAATTAACCAAATGCGGTGACTATTGTCTTTGTATTGATTAAAAATTTTTCCCGGTCGTTTTGTAATTATCTGGTCATAATCTTAGCATTCACCTTTTTGTTTATGTTTGTCATTATAAACAGAAAACGCCGCGCTCGTATCTTTCTCTTCTACAATACATCAGATTTCAAAGAGAATAAAAGTAGAAGTTTGAATGCTAAAACTTTGTATTTCATAGTGATCTAATTTCTTTTGTCTTTTTTTTCTACTTTAACTTCAGGATTTTTTAAAATTTACTCCATTTTGATATAAATGAAACGTACGGACGGAGTGAAGGTGTATATAAAATCCCACGCCCATCAAATTGAGAGGACAAAGCATAATCAATACGCTGAAGGGGTAACGTAGACTCTGGACCATTTTTATCAAGGTTTATTGAAGAACTAATACCTGGGGTAAAGACATTCGTATAATCTTTTCTTTATATATGTATATATACAGTGTGTATCAGCCAAATGGAATAAATTCGATAATAGTTAAATGGAAGGGTGTTCGAAAAAACGCTCGGACACGTCGATTGGGATTTTTAGTTG
Source organism: Dermolepida albohirtum (assembly GCA_031893035.1). NCBI lineage: Eukaryota > Metazoa > Arthropoda > Insecta > Coleoptera > Scarabaeidae > Dermolepida > Dermolepida albohirtum. Next base: position 192,127 of record JAVIWB010002085.1, read on the forward strand.
CGTATTTTTTTAAATAAAAAGTTTATACACAGGGTGTGTCATGTAAAAGTGGTCAATACCAACTTTCTTATTTTAAATGCAACATCCTGTCAAATATTAAATTTTTGGATTCTTTAGAAAATTCCAGACATATTTCATGTACAATATCCTATACCTATCTTCGACTGTTTCGGAAATATTAAATGTTTTCAGATTAATAATTTTGTTTACAATTAAAATAAGATTTTCACATAATAGTTTGTTTACCGAACTATTAAGTGAAAATCTTTAATTGTACTTGTACTTCGTTTTAAAATACCTTGCCTTAGCAGTGTTGTCAGTGTCATAACTGTTTGAATTTCGTTAACTACATTTCAGCAAAATGGTTCATTTAACAGAAGTGCACAAAATAACAATTCTGCAGATGATTGGTTATGGAGATAACACACGGACACAAATGGAAGTTGCTCACTTATTTCATGAGAATTTGCCGCCTATATCCCAAGAAACAATTAGTAAAATAGAAAAGCAGTTTCGCGAGTTTGGACATGTAAGGCAAATAAAAAAGCAGCTGCGAATGTAGTAAGTAATGATACCAAACTGGATATTGTGCTTGAGTTTGAAGAAAACCCGCATACTTCTAGTAGACAAGCAGCGTCAATGTTCGATGTTTGCCATTCATCGATTACTCGCACATTAAAAGAAAATAAAATGCATCCCTATAAAATTATACCAACTCAGGAGCTCATGGAAGACGACTTTGATAGGAGAACGTATTTTTGTGAACAAATGATGACAATGTTAGATAACAATGTGATCCAATTAGAACATATTTTATTTTCTGATGAGTGTACCTTTACGCTTCACGGTCATGCTAATCGTCAAAATTGCCGCTATTAGTCCAGGGAAAATCCTCACTGGATGAGGGAAGAACATACGCAATATCCTGATAAGGTTAATGTTTTGGCAGGAATTGTTGGAGATCATATCGTAGGTCCTTTTTTCATTGATGGAAATTTGAATGGCGACAATTATTTAGCATTGCTTCAAAATAATCTCGTGCCAGCTTTGACAAACTTATATCCTGATCTAGCAAACCCACAAGTTCTAGCAAATACGATGTGGTTCCAGCAAGATGGAGCACCACCCCATTACCAAATCAATGTCCGGCAGTACCTCAACCAAATATTCCCGAATCGGTGGATAGGTAGGCGAGGATCGATGGAATGGCCAGCACGATCCCCTGATCTAACGCCATTAGACTTCTTCTTATGAGGATATGTCAAGAGTATAGTATACAAAACTAAACTCCTCGACTTAGCTGACTTAAGAAGACGAATAAGAGTTGCGATTAGATCGGTCACACCTGAGATGTTGAGCAACGTTAGAAAAAATTTTTATTTAAGATTAGGATGTTGTCAAGACGTTTGTGGCGAACACTTTGAACATCTCCTACAGTGTCATTAATGTTTTTCTTGTTATTTTTTACATTATCAAAAATTTTTCAAATTAATCTGAAAACATTTAACATTTCCGAAACAGTCGAAGATAGGTATACGACATCGTACATGAAATATGTCTGGAATTTTCTAAAGAATCCAAAAATTTAAGATTTGATAGGGTGTTGCATTTAAAAAAAGAAGGTTGGTATTGACCACTTTTACATGACACACCCTGTATATAAACTTTTCATTTAAAAAAATACGCAACTAGAAATAACAATCGACGTGTCCGAGCGTTTTTTCTAACACCCTTCCATTTAATTATTATCGAATTTATTCCATTTGGCTGATATACACTGTATATATATATATATGACTGAGGTTTGCGATTGCATTTATTTCTTACCGTACCATTTAGTTCGAGACCAGTTAAGATCGTACAGGCCCGAAGTAGAATTATCTTAGCCCAGTAAAAGTTTATTAAAGCCAAAAAGCTGGGTTTTATATTAAAAAGAACATAAATTCGAATTATTAGATAAAATTTACGCTTTAGAAATGACTGGAATAGAGGTTAGATGTTGATAATGATATTCTGGAAGTTAATATGTCAGCAAAAATGATAACGATATGGAAGTTGATACAGAAGTTGATACGGAATATGAAGAAGAAAGTAATAACGATATAGTAGAAATTATTGAGAAAGAGAATAGGGGAGAAATTTATAATAGCATTGACTTCGATACCGAAATAATTATATTAACAACAGAAGATTATGCTAACTTTTCGGAGTAGAGGAGGTTTATAAGGCGATGTCTGTTTTATTTGAGTAACAATTCAACTTTGTGTTTTCACAGTGTAGTTTCAATTTAAGATATAATCATTGAGAGTGATCAAAATGTTCAAATGTAGATATTGGTTAAAGAATTTACTCGTGGATAGAAATCACCAAATGTTTACTACATTTAAAAGATAGAGAATGAAAGTAGATAATACCAGTAATAATTGAGATATAATGAAATGTGGAATATGTATTGTATTTGTGGAGAGACATTGTTATACGGCACATGTTCATAGCGCTATGTATCAAAATAAAGTATTCGTAGAAGTTGATGGTGAGGATAGTAAGTTATCAAATATCTGACCCATCTACCCTTATATTTGTATATATTGATGTAGAAGAATTTGCGAATAATGTTAGAGAAAAAGTGATAACATCAATAGATGGTATTTTATGTGCACACAATTCATTGAAAATGAATTTAGAACTGTGCAATAAATATGTGCTTTAGGATGAACGTTGAGCAATGTTTTGAATTTAAAAGAAAATATCAACGAGTGTAATCAAATGAGAGATACCTGTTAAATAAATTTACCAGTGTCAATAAAGAAAAGGAAGGCAATCATAAATGTTCGAAATTTCGACAGCGCATCTTTAAATTGTTCTATTTGTTTAGCTTTAACTGAACCAGTAGGAGTTCCACAAAGGGTTACTTCATTGATCTAGCTTTTGCCATCTCTTCGAAGAATATTATTATGTTAGAAGAAATAAATAATATATTCATCAATGTGGACGGTATTGAGGTATACCTTAATGATACAGTAAAAATACATGACTTAGTGGGTCCTTTATATTTTACAAAACGCAAAAGAGCGATACATGTTAATTTATTACTTATTGGCACGGACGATGGGAATTCACACTACTGCTGTATTAAAAATTCGTCTCGATTAGTTTCATCCCAGAGATCTCAATGCGGATGTCGGAAATGTTAGTATATGTAAAGGGTGTTTAACTTTTTTTATATGTGAAAAAAATTATCCAGACATAAAAATGAAGACTGTAAACAAATGAAGGCAGAGTTTCCCGATATTGAATTGAAAATAGTATGGTGAACAATTACCCGAAAATATGTTGCCATATAAATTCGAAAACCAGTTAGTAGTTCCTTTTATTATTTATGCTGATTTTGAGGCTATTTTAAAACCTATTCATAAGTCAGAACCTCATCCTTCTAAACCATTTTCTATAAAATGTTTTGAACATGAACCATATTCTTTTGCCTATTATGTAAAATGTTGCTTTGATGATAACTTAACTAAATTGCATTTTTATCGTGGGAAAAATACAGCTACATCTTTGATGAAAGAGTTAGAAACGGATATTAAATTTTTATATAAAAATTATTTAAGTAAAGTGGTAGAAATTAGTAATTCATTTTAGCTAATGAAAAGCGTATAAATTATGAGCAAGCAAGAATATACTACATACATATCTGAAAAAGAAATAGAATCACTTGAAGAAAAAGTTCGCAATCACTATCACATGACTGGATTGTATCGAGGTACTGCACATATGGTGTGTAATATAAATTATAAAGAAGCCCGGTATGTGCCAATTATTTTTCAGAACTTATGTGATTATGATACTCATTTATTCGTAAAATCATTTTGTAAGAAAGTACATGTAGGGCTTACCATCGATAGTAATGGTAAAAAGAAAAAAGTGTTTACAAATTAAGATTCTTAGATTCATTTAGATTTGAGTTCCTCTTTGGAATAATTAGCATCTTATGAATGGTGAATGATGAACAATTTAATGAAGTTATATATATTATATATAGATATTATGTAGGTGAAAAATTTGATTTAATACGTCAGAAAGCTATGTTCCCATATAATTGCGTAACTTCCAATGAAAGTCTTTCTACATCAAAACTGCCTAGTAAAGAATGTTTTTATGATCTACTTTCGGATAGTAACCGTAAGTGATGAAGATCACCACAGAGTATAAAAGGTTTGGAATTTATTTGATATTTACACAAATAATTTTAAATTGCATCCTACACATTATTTTCCATCACCAGCAGGGATATGTTTGGATATGTAAATATGTTTAATTTTTTTGAGAAGAGTAAACGTGGAGGCGTGAGTATGTGTTGTAAAAGAAATGAAATTGCTAACAACGAATTCTTACCATAATATGATTCTTCAGAGGCAAAAAATATATATTATATCTAGATGACACGAATTTATATGGTTATGCTAAGACATTCAATTTACCACATAGTCAATTTGAATGGTTAACAAATGAGAAGCTCATAGGGATTCATATACTTGCTTGAGAAGACGATGGAGACATGGTATATATTCTTGAAGTAGATTTAGCATATTTGATACTTCTTCTCAACCATCATAATGATTTTTCTTTTTTGGCGTGAACATGTTATTCAATCTCATTCGAAGTATGGTAAATTAATCCCAAACCTTAGCAATAAATCTAATTAAGTGATACATTACCTAACTTTGAAACAATATATAAATCATGTATTGAAACTATATGGAATGCGTCGTGGAATTCGATTTAAACAAAGTTATTTACTAAAGAAATACATTGATTTTAATACAATAAAAGGAAACTTTTTTAAGCAATTTTATAAGCTAATTGTTAACAGCATATTTGGAAAGGTAATGGAAAATGCGGAAAATCGCATTAATATAAAACTGGTTTCTCATTGAGAAACTATTCATAAGACTTGGTGCTGAGGCATATATTGCAAAGCCAAATTTTAAATCGTGTAAAATATTTTTTGCATCCCTAACAGCTATCGAATGTTCGTGTAGATTGTGTGAAGCTTGTATATACAGGATTCACAATTTTAGAACTAGGTGAAAAGATAATGTATCATTTTTTATCACTGAAGGAAATATATACGGAATACCTTCTAATCTACCTCAACTTGGTAAAACAAAGGATGAATACGCTGAAATTATGGAATGTTTTTATGGAACAGGTTCTAAAAAAGCTTTCTGCGTTAAATTACTTAATAGAACTGTAAAAACTGCCAAGGAGGTTAAAAAAAGTGTTATTGATAAAAAATGTACTTTCTGTTTATATGAGTGTAGTAGAAGATAATGAAATCATTAGAAGGATGTACTTATTTCGCTCTGAGTTGCACATAATGTTTACGGAATTGACAAATAAAGTTGCTCTTTCGTGTAAAGATAATAGGCAATATATTCTCCCCGATAAAAAAATACATGGGGGTCATTATCAAATAGAAGAGTTAGGCCTTGAGAAAAATTTAAATAATTTAATTTCTGAAATCAGTAATTTGGTAAATTTGGCTCAAAATCAGAAAAATCAGAATATCATTTTAATATTTAGAATTGTGTATACGTATCACTTATTTCCTTTGTGTTTACTATACTAATTGTGAATGTATTTCTTAATTACTATGTATTTGTTATAATTATTGTGTACGTGTTTACTATTGTTAAATAAAAATCAGTTCATTATGTAATAAATAAATGTATAAATAGTCTCCATAGTACATTATCCTTGGTTATCCATGAATTGTATGTAGAAAGCATACCCAACTATTTAACGAGAACTTTACCCTTTTTTCGACGTATAAGTTTTTCAACCAGATAAACATCAGGATGTTTAGCTTTATCAATTCGGATTCATAAAACCCACCAGAATCTTGTAAGATGTACGTTGCAGGATTGGTATTTTGAAAAAATTTAAAATTTATATCCAACGGTAATTCCATTGAAACTGAATTCCTTCCACATCTTATTTTAAGCATTCTATTAAAACTTTCTACAACTGAAATTTTTATATTAAAAAATGTACTATAATGGTTAATATTATACCAGTCCATAAGTTTCTTGTCATTTACATTATAAAATTCCTTTCTCTGATCGCTTTGAACGTTTCTCGGGATATTTTTCTTCCTTATCCTGCTTTATTTCTTACAAGACTCCCCAAGCAATAAAAATGTATTCATATATACGAAAATATATTTGAAATTATCATATGCTTTGGCATAGGGTATCTTTTTAACCAAATCAATTTGAAATAAGTTCCTGGATCCTTTTATTATCGTATAACCCGTCGTCTAGGAATCCTAGTCCGTGCAGGACTATGTATATCATTTACGACATCCCTTTCAATTTATGACATTTCCTTCGAAGATTATTTCCCCAATTACTGCTTCCATATGTTTCGGTGATGGTCTTGAACCAATGTGCTTCACTGAACGTCGTTCTTTCTACTAATATTATTGTTTTTTTAGGATCATGTATTTCACTGTAACTTTGACAGAACTGTTAATTTCTCGTTTGAATAATAGACATTTATAACCTTTCCACAATATAGTTTATTCTTGTGTGAATGATTTTTATAATGTTTTTAGGTTATATAATATTTTATAAAGTTAAGTATATTTTAAATTTCTAGACCCCTATTGAACACAAAATTGTAGGATTCGTCATCGCACCATTAATGAGTGCTATAAAATTTCGTTACAACAAGAGCCTTTGAATTTTTTAATTTTAAATTATATAAACTATCAGTTGTTTAGCAACATATGCAAAACCATAAATAATGTACGATAACTTTAATTCCTTAGAAAATCTAAAATAGATGTTAATATTAAAGACAAAATTATAAAATAGGAACCTTACGCAATAGCTATAGTATTAGTACCGTCGTAGTAGTAATAACGGGTGTTTTTTTTAGAGGTATAGAACTTTGAAATGGAATAAAACAAATATGATTTTTTTAAATTGACATGAAATTTACTTTATTCGAAAGATAATCTTCTGGCATTATAATTTAAATATGACTTCTGGCACATGAACGCCACGGCTGGCTCGGACGTAGTCTAATCTGGAGGGCCAATTTTCGATGACTTTTTCCAACATTTGTGGCCGTATATCGGCAATAACGCGGCGAATGTTGTCCTCCAAGTGGTCAATCGTTTCGGGCTTATCGGCGTAGACTAGCGACTTCACATATCCCCACAGAAAATAGTCAAGCGGCGTTAAATCGCACGATCTTGGAGGCCAATTCACGGGTCCGGAACGTGAAACTATGCGGTTACCAAACGTTTCCTTCAATAAATCAATTGTGGCACGAGCTGTGTGACATGTTGCGCCGTCTTGTTGAAATCACAACTCCTGCACATCATGATTGTTCAATTGAAGAACGAAAAAGTCAGTAATCATGGCTCTATAGCGGTCACCATTGACTGTAACGTTCTGGCCAGCTTCGTTTTTAAAGAAGTACGGACCAATTATTCCACCAGCCCATAAAGCACACCAAACAGTCAGTTTTTCTGGATATAACGGTGTCTCAACATACACTTGAGGATTATCATCACTCCAAATATGGCAGTTTTGTTTATTGACGTATCCATTCAACCAAAAGTGAGCTTCATCGCTAAACAAAATTCGATTATGAAAATGGGGATCAACGGCAATCTTGTTTTGGGCCCATTCACCGAATCTACGCCTTGCTAGGTGATCGTGTGGCTTCGATTCTTGCACGAGTTGGATTTTGTAAGCACGCAAACCTAGATCTTTCCGCAAAATCTTCCATAAAGTGGATGGACACATATCCAATTCCTGTGCACGATGACGGATAGACTGATTCGGGTCTTCCTCTACGCTACGCTCTACAGCAGCAATGACTTCTTCTGTACGCACTATACGACGTCTCTCTGGATGCGTGTTATCATTTAGAGTATACGTGGTGCGAAAACGTTCCATAGTTAATCGAATTAATTGCTCTGATGGACGATTATGTTCACCGTAATATTGACGTAGTGCGCGATACGTATTTCGAACAGAACCATGATTTTCAAAATAAATTTGCACAATTTGCAAGCGTTGTTCAGGCGTCAGTCTATTCACGTTGAAATGACAAACCAAACTAAATATAAATCACTTAACAGCTGACAAAATGGCCGCCAGTTAAAAAAGTGTTGCCAACTTAAAGTTCTATACCTCTAAAAAAAACACCCGTTAGTAACATGTCATTAAAAATATTTTAGTCGTAGTGTCTCATTTGTTTTCTCGTGTTTCCATTTTGTTTTTCAAATAATTTTGTCTGTTTTCGATGAAAAATAATTAATTTATTGTTCATCAGTTTTGGAAACCCCGCATGGTTATAACATGATGAGTCCATTACGACTTGAACCTACAATATACTGGATTGTCAACGTGCATAATGTTACACACCTATGATCCATTATTGCCTCATTTTTATCAGTCTGATTACAGATGAAGTGGAAAGGATTTCAGACTATACCAAATTCGAATCTGGTTAATCAGATCCATAGTCTAATGACCTACCCACACCCTATTCAGAATATTACATTTTCGGTTTATGGCCTTTTATAAGAACTGAGAGTCTAAATTAGCTAAGAATCTGAAATAAAGGTTCAATTTTTATCATAGAATTACGTTAAATCCTTTGTCATATAATAACATATGTTTATGTAACTACTCCACGCTAAAAATAAATTGTTTTTAAGTCAAGTTTCATTTTATTTTAAGGAAGCTATTAATAAAGTAAGGGAATATTCAATAATAATCTCGTTATCGTTTCTCATATCATTTTGAATTAATCTTGTTTGTATCTAATACACACACAATTCTTGAACATTCCTTCTCATTTATCTGACATTTCTTTGCAAATAGCATTAATGTCATTATCAATCACGTAATATATTTCAACAAGTGCGAAATTAATCCTTTGTGTCGAATAAAATTTGTAATACTTAGTAAGACCTACTTCATTATTTAATGAGTTAATTGTAAAACGTTTTCTTGTCAAAATAGCAACCAGTATATAGAAAGAAATCGATATATCGTGCTAATTATATCTGAACAAATTTATGGAACCTTGAAATATTATTTTAATGGAAACCTAAAAGAAACATATCTCGTTTTAGGAGATAAAGCAACATACAGCATATTAATAATCTTTTATCCAAAACTTACTAAATTATGCCTTTCTTCATAAAAACTATTAAATCTTCTGCTTTTATATTTTTCCTTAATCCTGTCAGTAATCTGTTCTGTAATTTATATTCTTGCACCGAGAAAGTACGATTTGCTTACCACGCATTGTTGACCATTTTTAAACGCTCTATGTTATTTATAGACGTCAGACATTTATGCTTCAGAAGACTTCACGTTTTCATCTATAACAAATTTAACAATGATGAGCTATTCAACGCTTGAATGCACTTTGATTTTACCCATACTATGAACATTAAAATCATCCAAAATTCTAAAGTGGTAAATATGTATATAAAAAAAGAGTTAAAATTCGATTACACTTAATTACAAATACAAATGGTGCAACTCCACTAAATCCAATAAGATTAACATCAATTACATTAATAGTAGGCATAATATACGTTACAGTTGTTAAATCTAAATAAACACATTTCGATACCTAAATGCACGTCACTTTTAGTTATCCCAGTATCAGTAAAGTTAAGATCATTATAAAAGATCGTGTAGTGTACTGGGAATAACTCGCATCACAGACATTCTCATCCAATCACAGTTTCATTAAAACTATGTCATATTTACAAGTGTGAAAGCGTTATAAAAATCATTGACTTAGGACCTAAAGTGTCATAATCAAGTGATGAATTTAACTGCGATATTTAATTTTAATTTTAAGTTTATTGTCACCCCTGGCAACGCGGTCATTTAATTCAAGCCTTGTTTAAAATATTCTAGTTGATTCGGTATCCGGTCGTAAGTTAAACGGATATTTTTATAACCCGCATAACCTTTTAATTCCTTAGCGTTAAAAATTAGTTCATACACATTGGTTTCATCATAAAAATATAACTTCAGACGTTAAAGACGAGATTTAGAACCATTGCACCGACCTACACGATGCAGTTTGAGATCAGAAATATCAAAGATTTGCTCGACCCTTTTTAACAGATCGACCGCAGATTGCTCCATCACTCCAAAAATTATAAAGTTTACATTCTGACGCTTAATGTTGCTTAATGACGCGAAGAACTACCTCCCGGCTGCCAATTCTACCTCAAAATCACCGTATACTATGCTAATGTCAGTGCTGGATATACTCTAGGCTAAAGCATGTGCATATAAAACGTTAATATACTAGTCATATTATGTATCACTATATATATATATATATATATATATATATATATATATATATATATCTACTAAGCGTAAAAAATAAACTATGAATATATTGAATACCTCTTCTTTCTGTTTTATTTTCTATATGGGATTTGCAGTCTAAAAATCTGCCAAATACTTACAGAAAACTAATTTTAGAATAAAATTTAGTTAAAAATATAAAGCCTTATTCAGACTTACACCGACATTCAAACATTTGAAAAACTTTGTTAATAAAATTTAAATAAATCATATTGTTGCTTATCGTATTGACGATCTGTTAAGTAAGCCTAGCTACGTATTCCTAAAAGGCAAATCAATTCATATAAATTTTGTCGGGCGATATGCAAATGTATATATACCATATATATGTAGGTATATATCCATTCATCCACAACACTAAAAATTTTAATTTAGTTCTTCTCATAAAATAATATCTATCTGGTTTATCGATAGTTTAAAGACATTTATGCATTCATCGTCACTCCTATTCAGAACGTCGTCATTAATATAGTACTGTTCATTGAATGGAGCATTTAAGACAAGTAAAATACTTAGGAACAATAATATAACAATGGTCAAAAGAGTAATAATACTAACATTAAGATACGGAAAGATAATTAGGATGGAAAGAAAGAAAGCTAGAGATTAGAAGCAGATTAGAAGAAAATTATAATTGGAAGATCTGAGAAAGGCAGCTCAGAAAAGAGATATAGGGTGAAGACAAATAAAAGAGCAATACAGGGAGATCTGGAAGAAGAGTTATAATGAAAAGGAACTCAACTCTGCCAACAATCCGACACCTAGAAGGATTTAAGATGAAGTAAGTAAGTAAAGCATATAAGACAATCCGTATATATACACATATATACGCATAAATATCGATTATAAACAAAGACAACATGCGGAATTGTTTGCATAATGTAATGAGGATTAACTTTTTCTTTCAGCTGCAACATTTTACATATGTATCGATGACCTCCCTTACACAGGAGTGAATACATTCCGTTGCCTTTCAGCAAGAATTAATATTATTTAATGAATAATAATAGTTTTTATTTCCACCGAAGCTGATTAACATATAAGTATTTTAGACTTCATATTTATTCTTTGGCCTTTTTGATTCTCATGGAGTATAACATATTTGTAACCTGCTATATTCCATTCTTGGTTCTATATTATATAATTTCTGTTCCATACATATTTTAAATCATTATCTTGTAAATGTAAAATAAATTACATATGCTTACATCGTAAAATTGTTCAGAACGCAAATTAAAATACATAACATAGTACGGAGCGTTTGTTGAATTGTTTATCAAATAGGAAGGATGTATATTTCCTCCATATAAAAGTTTTAAATTTATGTACTGTTTATATTATTGAAATCTAAGGAAGTTATTTTATTTCTAAGATATTCTCTTTTCCGGGAAATAAGATTTCAATTTATTTTCACCATTATATCAAACAATATTTGATTGGGTTACTGTAGGAAACTCGTTACATGTAGACATATTCTAATAAAATTATGTAAATTTTATGGTTTTAAATGGAAATCCGGTGATCCATCCCTAACGACCCAAAGTATTGTTTTACACTATAAGCAACAAGTCTGCTGATGTGCGTGCTTCTATATAACTTGTGTTACTAAAAATAAATGCTAATATAAGCTTTCCACTTAAATTCGGTAAATATTGCATTAAAACTTATTAACAAGTTGTAAATTTGAACAAAATATAAGAATGTTGACCTATAAAATTTAAAATAAAGATTTTATACTTTTGTATTACTTATGTTACGTATAATTAGTTTTTCTTGATATATGTATATGCAATAGCTAAAATTATAAGTTACAAACTCCCTAGAAATATTTAAAGTTTATACAATACTATATGTATGCAGAAAATCCTAAACTTTATTTTTTAACTGAAACATTAAATTACGAGAAAGTTAACGTATAACTATCAAATGAACTGTATTTAGAATATGTTCCCAAAACATCTATTTTTTAGTGAATTGCAATTAATAATTTAAAATTCATTATGAATATGTCATAAGAAATACAATAAAATTAAATTCGAGTACAAAGAACTAAGGAGAATGCAAATGAATTCCATTTAAATATAGAATATTTTAAACATTGCTGCCGTCAAACGGTCAGCGTTGTACCACTGGTTTATTGATTTTTCCTAGGAATGAATCCTGACCAAGTAAATTTTGGAGTTTAGATTTTTTTAATGAAATGAAAGGTAGGTATGCTTCAGTATTAATGTCCAGTAATAATGATTTTGTTGATCCAATTCTATACAAAAACTATTCGACAAGGCTTAAATATTTAGAATGAAGTCATAAATGCACTGATTTTGTTGATGAAATTTAACGCATAACTGTGTTATGCGTTAAATTCGCAGCTTTGATAAACGTCTTGACGTTTTTCATTAAATTCAATGACCTATATAAAGTTCCCTGATTCTATATCTTTTTTTGGCTTGATTTGAATATAACATAAATTTATTTGTTCAATAGCACATGCAGTATGATACAGAACATAAAAGCAAAGATGTAAATTCAGGTATTTCTTAATAATTTATTAGTTTAGAAATCGTTTTCGCCATACGAATTGTAAATTCTTATTTTATTCAATCTAATAAAGTATAAAGAAATCGATTGCGCATATATATACGACCTCTTCGACCTCGATCTCTTCAGTATCCACATATACATTGTCCTCTTCTTCGTTATTCTTGTGCTTTCTTCCGAATGTATGTCCTGATGTGATATCAAAGAACGCCTTTGAAAGATTGTCATTATTTTATGGGTTTATTTACCGGCATAGAGTTGGTCCCATTTTATTATTTTTTAATTATTTGTATTTCGCGGTAATATTAAACATGGTTTTTGTTTTAAATTGCTTTATATTATATATTACCGATATATTATCGATATAAAATTACCGAATTCATATACAAGGAGGTACCAAAAAATTGCTGGAATTTCTCTATAAAAAAACCTGCATTCTATTTCCTTTTACAAAACAACTTTAATGCCTTCAATATACTCTCCATTTAACTTTATACACTTGTCTAATCGTTAATTCCATTATTGGAAACACTGTTAGAACTCGTTTCTCTATATGTATGGCTGCGAGCTGATGTGTCGTTTTTTCGTTCACCTCTTCCACAAAATCAGGTGAGTAGGGGATGTGCGGCAAAGAAGTCATGCTGCTTTTAGACAAGAACTGGGGAACTGATAAGGCTGTGTGACCAGGTGCATTGTCATGGCGGAAAAGCCATTCCCCCGTCTGCCGCAAATCGAGCCTCTTTCGTCGCTTACTGTTACGCAGTCTTCTCAGAATCTCCAAATAGAAGCAAAACTTCACAGCTGCACACTGTTCACTTAAGTCTGATATTCCAAAAAACGACGAACAAACGAAAATGCTTTTACAAAAAAATGCAGTGTGACAAGACTATTAGGCGCAAGAACCGCCGAACGCAGAACAAGTTGCGTAAAGCCCACCTAGCGGCAGGAATGCGTGCTAGGCAAGCCCCACTCACAACGCTGCCATTCCGTTTAGTTTTGGATACTCCTCGTATATATTAATAAAAAATTCCATTTTACATTGCTGAATGGACACAAATCTATTACGTGTCTTTCTTATACTTATTATATACATAATAGTTCAAAATCTATATAAAGAACAGATGTCTCAAAAGCTATTGTTCATCTAATGTCATTAGTTCAGAAGATTGAATAGTATTTTGTAAGAATGAAGTCCTGTTTTATCTATATAGCCACTAAATTAAAAACACAAAACATATCTAGAGCTTTAGTATAAAATAAAAAAGTTTCTTTTTATGAATTATTTTATTAAGATGTATATAAACAGTACATATCAATAAACCATAGTTTGTTTATAACCACGTTTTAGAGCAAGTCATTTTGTTCAATACACTTCCAGTAAATTATATACTCTTTTACGTTCCTTTACATTTCTAGACTATTTTGCCAATTCTATTCGCTATGCTTTTCAATGATGATTTAACATTTATTTTGACTATATTCTTTATATTTTCTATCAAACCTAAAATCAGGGAATTTACTAATCATTCCAGTAGCGAAAATTTTGCAACTCGAGAATATTCTAAGATTAATTTAGTTTTGTGGAACAAGGACGTAGGTTTTATTCTAGTCTTTTAATATATGAGAATAAATGGTGTCCTAAAACTTTTTATGCTATTATTGGTTTGTTATCTTAGTAACAAATTTATAGTTTGCAGAACAACTTCGGCGAAAAAACGATCCGACGTGATGCACTTGTTCTGAGAATACTTTTATTTAAATCAACAATTCATATTACACATTAATGAGAAGCACCTTTTCTTCATGCTATGTCTCGTTGTGTTATGTATTTCCACTTTCAGCAAAGCACACATTATCTCATCCTTTATCCTGATTACATCTTCAAACAAAAAGAACTAATATTGCAAAATAAAGTTGTAAGACTTATAGTTCACAAGTCCTCCATAACGAAGCTTAAATTAAGATCAGAAATCTCTATATTCATCTTGGTTTCCGAGCTGGAGCCGCAACTTTGACAATACTGGCACCGACGTTTTGTCATCACTTGTATGAGACATCTTCAGGGCTTAACAGTCACGCTGATACTGGCGTAAGTCTATGGTGGGTTTAAATAAGGGATACTAGTCACGGTTGAGAGTTTGGAGAATCTAACTGGATTGGTGCCCGGGTTCTAGTCTATAGTCAACAAGGGCAGAACCACTTACGCGCAGCAGCCTGGTACAAAGCTTGTGCGATGAAAACGAGTGCCGACACACCGCTTTGTCTCACCGATATATACTCTACTGCACGAGCAAGGAATCCTGCACACACCAGGAGGTTCTAAAGAAACACGGTCTTTTACTGAAAATGAGTCTGAGATGTTCGTATTTTGAGTAAATAGGCTTTAGAGAGGGGGCAAAATATATGCTGAGTATTAGGTTGTAGAACTCTAGGATTAGATGTCCGTCTATGATGATATCATGTTTATGTTCTTATTTACCAAAGTTTCTATATCTAACATTATCCAAATAATCCGACAAATCCTATCCCAGCCTGATAATTTAGCCGATCTGGTAAAAACTTGCTTCACCTCTACCTATTTCCAGCTTCGTGGCAGTTACTACGAATAGAGATTGTATACAACCACGGGGGTCTCTTCTCTCTCCTGTTGTCGCTAATATTTTTATGGAGGCATTCGAACAACAAATCCTATGTTTCTGCAACTTTAAACCGAAATATTGGCTCAGATACGTAGATGACATGCTCGCTTGTCTAAATTTCTAGCACAATTCCATAAGCTTCACCATGGAGGTTGAATTAGAACGTTCACTTCCTTTTCTAGACTTCTTGGCCATAGATAGTTCACTAAGATATTCAGTTTACCGCAAACCCACACACATTGACGAGTATCTAAATGCCCTTTCCTAACATCATCCCGTTCAAAAACAGGGCATCAATAACTCCTTAATACAAAGAGTTTTCATCATATCTGACCAATATTCTCTCTCCCAGAAATTAAATCACATCACCAATACCCTTATAAACAACAATTTCGCTGAACATGATATTCACAGACTATAAACCGATATCTTAATCCTAAAGTTCGACAATCCAGTACTCAGCATACATCATTCCTCTCTCTAAAGCCAATTTACCCTATATGCAACGGTAGAATACTTCTTAAAAATAATATCAAGGGGATTAATATTTCAACCCTTAACTTGAAGGATTAGAATTTTCTGAATTGGCAATCCATCAGCAATCTTCATAACTTCATAAATTTCATGCTAATCCGCAAGTAGCATCGTGCAAATCATGTATTTGCAATGCTGAAGTAAAGTGGACTGTTTAGTCCTCCGCTAAATATGTACTTTTTATAAACAATTGTTAAAGACTAGTGCTGTTCTTCAACACACGCTTAAGGAAACGGAATTACAAATAAGGAATCGATTTTCCATGCCTTAATTTATGATCAGGGGTTTCAAAATTATCAATTGTTTTTTTGACATATGTTTTCATTTGGCTTTCTAAAAAGAATTATATATAATCATTGTTTAAATTATCTATAAACTCTCCAGAAATATATGTGAGTTGTTATCAAAGCTGTTGTTATTGTTGTTTAATAAAACAAAAATATTTTAGTTTTCAAAATTTAAATATAATAATAAGTTAAGTTTCACAACTTTCTTTTGAAACTGTCTACAAATAAAGTGGGGTTTGAAATTCAGTTGGAATAAATTTACAAGTAGAATGAAATATATATTACATGTTGTATAATTTTTAACAAGAAAGCTACCTGAACGATAACAAATAAAACTACTTTACATTCAAAAAAATGGAAAAAGTGTACTTTATCAATAATGATTTTAATAGTACTACAAATATTTATGTTACTACTAACTTTAATACATATTAAATTTAAATCATATCAGTGAATCTGAGATAATAAATATATTTAATACGAATTATGATATGAGCACTACTACATGCCGACAGATCATTACATTAAGTATAACAATGCAATATACATATCGTACATAAAGACGATACACCAACACTTTACACATCCTTCAAAATATCAAAATTCATTCTCTTTAACAAAATAATTTCAATAAATTTTAATACGCCGCAACAAGCAGATAAAATCAAACATAATCAATCAGTTACCAAGTTTCTACAGCGATACTTTTTCCAAATAAAAGGAGAAATTATTTTCATTATACTTTTCTTAATAAATCAAAATTCGAATGTAATAAAATATCTAAAATTTCCATTGTGTACACATGTTATTAAAGATTTCAGTCTAATTAAATATGTTCTTTTGTCTTTAACGGAATAAATATACTAATTATTTCAATTAGAATACATACACACGCTGCGCACGAAGAAAATGATGATTTTTGCGCAAATTATATTTCGTTCTTACTAGATGTATTGTATTTGCTTATTAATTTTTTTCTTAAATAAATGTGTTAATTTTGTACTTATTACCTGAAGAAACACTGTACTGTTTTCATACTTTCAGTAGTATTAATAAGCATTGTTTAACACATGAATAATATTAACTTGTATGCTATAAGTGGATGTAATGAATACAAAAATAAAAATAATTACTTTAAAATAATGAATGAAATAATGTCTGCGCTTTAAATATCTTCTTGCCGCTCAAGATGCTGCAATATAATTTCTAACCGTACTTTTCATTTTACTTCGTGTTTTTAGTCATACTAGTTAAATACTTCTTGCCTTCTTGTTATTGGATACTCAATTTGTCTCATGTAAATAGAATTCGTTTTGTACACATGACAACTCTAACGTGTAATGTGTATCGGTTGTTAAATATTAGCCTAAAAATTGACGCAAAAATCGTCATCACTACTAAATGCATGCATACTCATCTATTTATTACAAAAAATTAGCAAAATATACAAAGTATTGTTTATGTTAAGTATTAAATAATATCTTTTAGTCATTGTATGTAACGTACGTCATTGAACTATTAGATTAATGGGATTTTTTGATGTATCAGATCGGAGGAATATACATATATAGAACAGGGAATTTTTCGTAATATTCCAGAAGTTTTTAAGTAAATGTGATTAGGCTCTTTAAACGAAACATTAAAAGTAATGTATTTAAATATACTAAATCTATATATTGAACTTTCTGAAAAAATGTTTTTCAAAAAAATTTAATATCAAATCAAAGTAACATAATTTCATTAGCTTTTCATTTAAAAAGACGAGTTTTTGTATTTTTAAATTAATTAATAAAAGAATAAGAATATAATTATTTAATTTAAAAATGAATACAAAAATAAGAAAATTAAGTAATAAAAAATCAGTATTACCCCAAAATGCTAAGCGTTTTCAATTTCAAAATAATGGCATTACTATAACCAACAAAAACTGATCAAATTTCACATAAAATTAACAATCGACTTTGTCAATGGAGAAAATTAGTTTCTAGGCTAAATATTTAATCAAATAATTTTAGTTTAGTTAGCATTTTCTCGCAACTTAACCCATCGAAGTACGTTTGCCATTTAATTCCAAATTACATCCTAAGAATAAATAGATCTCAAACTATATCAAAAAATGTTTCACTATAAGTGGTATATCATAATTAATGTAGTAAATAATGTCAATCGACTTTGGAAATACTTGGAAAAGAATGGGTTTATAAAATTTTCAAACACCTCCGTAGAAGGTTCATATTTGAAAATTGTAATTATTAGCTTTTCTAAATTTCACATACTTTTATTTTTATTTCGTCAAAGCAGAAAAAAGCAAATAATACCTATTTACAGACGAATCTTCCGCATTATAGCTTTTTCTAATATTAGAAGCTAAGCGCATTGCGTAAAAACTTAAATAAAGTAAAGCAACATTCGCTGTTGCTTTAATACTATAGCAAACGTTTGCTGAAACTCGAAACTTAATTTTTTTAAGAATAATAAAAAGTACAAAGTTTGCTTCGGATAACAATTAATTCTTCATTCAAAACAAGAAATTGTTTCAAATCTTTCATGTTGCATAATTTATTACTTCACATTTGAGTGACACGTGATATTTTAGTACGTAAATCCAGAAAACTTAAGTGCTGGTTTTATATACCCCATGGTTGAACCCACTCGTCACATAAATTACACAATTTTCGGCTTTATATCATTTATTTTTCAAATAAAATTTCCAAAAATTTGGGTATAACTATACTTGGGGAATATATTAACGTGAAAAGGCATTCGGCTAGTATTACTCGCTGCCCAACATTCTTGAATGCTTGCTAATGGCATCGTTCCTATATTAGATTTAATTATTTAATAGTCGCGCTAATTGTTCCAAATGGACCTATTTTCCATCCCCTATCCCTTCTAATCTAGTGTTAGCATAACTAATGATTTTATTAATCGGTTAGTTGACGGAGTATAATTTGAGAAAGTTCTGTACCTATATAACATTTGAAATTCGCGTCAATATTTGAACCGCAATTATCAGCATCAGTTACCTTACTTAGATCTATTTCAATTTTTTTTTAAAAAAAAGCGAAATACCAATGCCATCCTTTCTGCTAAAAATGTCTTAGTTTGAATCCATTCAGAAGAAGGGGTCAGCTTCAAGTAATTAAGTCTTACCATGTCGCAATATATTGGATAGTAAGTCATTTCTTAAAATGTGTATAAATGCGAAGGATAACAATACACAAAATTCTAGAGTTAAAATATTAACATTTTGAAAACTATATCAAATTTATATACATACAGTTAACGTAACAAATGATTGTAAATTTCAATTGTAATAAGACCTACTACTTATTGTTACTTTCTGTACTTCTTAAACTTCTCTCACTATTATATGAAGTAACGTCGAAATACGGCTAATATGGTACACCATGGAATTAAATTCTTTTTCTTAAGAATAAAATTGAAAAATTAGATTATTCATATATTGAGGTAACCTTTTCTAATATACCTTGGAATATGGAATAAGAATTTCCGTAATAAGGAAAACTTAAAGAAAACAGCTTTATATAATAATTAATTCAAAAAGTAATCTGGTAATTTTAAACACTTATTGTTAGTATCATATGTATCATATGTTAGATAAGAAAAAGCTAGTTATTAAGGTTTTGATACGAAGAAAACCTTAACTTTATGTAAGTATTAATTCAAGAAGTAAAATTTGGTAATTTTACACATTTATTGTTAGTATTATATGTAGATAATAAAAAGCTAGTTATCAAAATTTTGATACGATGAATAATAAAAGTGTAAATCAATCTAACCATTCTTAGTAATGGTTAGATTCATAATTGCGCATTTAGGATTGCATGACAATATTCTTTCATTTTACGTACTTTTTGTTCTAAACAAATACTGTTGAATAATATAATATAATATTTTTGTTTTATTTACCAATTAGATCAGTTAGAATCAGATCAGCAACGTCATTAAATTGGATCATAATAAATGACAAATAATACGCAGACACGATTATAAATATTAAAATGTATTTAGCAGGGACGAAGGTTACAAATTATACGTAGGAATTACTTAGAAAATCCTGTAAAATGATTTAATGGCTTTTTACATACACAAAGTTTAGAGTGGCCAAGTTACCATTGTATAGGAAAGAGAGAAAAATATGATAAAAACGGAACGAAGGTTCTACATAACCAATCTTATTATAACTATACTGGTTAATGAACTTACTGGCAACAGATAAACTTTTTTGCATCTCACTTTATATTAATTGATGCTGCTCCTCTATATTTACATACATAAATATATTAATCAATTTTGTATGTGAAAGACCTACAAAGAGGCTTAATTTGGTGATAGTATTTTATAAGAAAACATGTACATATACCTATCTCGTTTCCCAAATAAATAAATGTTACTTTTTACTAACGTTGAAATTTTCTAAGAAACTGTGTACTAGTAATTAAATATAATTTGTCTAGAAACCTTGAGTGTTCCTAGACCTGAAGACAGTGGTCGATAATAAAATTAGTAAGGAGAGCTCTTGAAAAATAATTTGTTATATTTTAAGACACTAACGAAAAATATGATAATGAATCTAACAAAACCATAAAAAACATGGAAAGACATTTTTGTATTAATAAATACCATCTACAATTACTAAAACGGACAACATGGATAGTCGACTTTAACTTTAATGCATTGCAATAACGCTGTATTCTTATTTGTCTATTAACTGCGTGAACAATTTATCTGTTATAGCTAACCTAACTGAAGATTCTCTTTGATCATTTAAAACGACATATCTTATATAGTTAATTTAGGAACGAAGGATTTTATTTAATCATTACTTAAATTCTTGATTTGAAACATTTTAAGTTAAAATCCATAATTTCCTGGAAGCACCATATCAAATGGACCATACAGCAAAATTCTGAATCACCGAAGTAAAAAGCACATCAACTCAGAGATTAACGTAAAAAACACCAGGATACAACCTCATAACCGGTAAAGTCCTGCAAGAAGTTTCTAAGAAGTTCCTCAAACCCATAATATTTATATTCAACACAATATTACTACTCAACTATTATCCTAGTTCCTGGAAAGTCGCCCAAATAATAATGATCTAGAAACTTGGCAATCAATCAAACAGTCTTTCATCCTACAGACCAATAAGTTTATTACCAATGCTGTCTAAAGTTTTCGAAAACATCTATGCGAAGAGATTAAAGAAAATCTTAGAAGAAAATAAAATCTTACCAATTCACCAGTTCACAAGCAAATCTATAAACTAGTAAACAAAATAAATAACTGCTTTGAACAAAAAGGTTCTGTTCAGCTGCTTTTTGGGCGTGTCACAGGTCTTCGACAAGGGCTGGCACGAAGGGCTACTTCACAAACAAAAAAAAACTCCTAGCATATCCTGACTATAAACTGCTAAAATGTTATCTCCCTCACAGATACTTCCAAATTAAAATTAGCAGTGTTTAGACAGATCTACAGTCCATCCACTCAGGAGTTCCACAAGAAAGCATCCTAGGACCCATTCTATACTTGATTTTCACGGTTGCCACCCGACAACACGCTGCTCGACTACATCAATGTTCGCCACCGACCCCTCAATTCTGGTATCCCACACCGACCCGCAAATACCATCAAGAACACTGCAATTAAATTTGACGAACATTCAAATCTGGTCCAAAAAGTAGCCCATTTAAGTCAACGAATCGAAGTCAATACATATCACATTGCGAAAAGGAACATGTCCTCCCGTCAGACTAAATAACCACCAGCTGCCTCAGTTAGACTCGTTCAAAACCTGGGAATTCACTTTGAAGAAAACAATTAGGAATGAGACTGCATATATTGGATTCTAGGGCGGAAATCATAAATATCATTACATAATAAAGTACTCGTATACGAAACAATCATCATGGCGATTTGGACGTACGATAACTAGCTATGGGAACAGCCAGCAATTCGAATATGGAGATCATCCAAAGATACCAGAACAAGATAATGCGAATCATTGTCGATGCTACATGGCATGTGTTAAACAACGTTATTCTAGGAGACATCTCTATCGCTCCAGTCAAGAAAGTGATTAAGTCGTACAACGACAAATATCGTAGAAAAATATCAATTCAACCGAATAACTTAGCTCAACAGCTATTTAAAATAAACAGTGCATACCACATATGAACTTTAGATAATCTAAACTTCCTATATTTATTTTTAATACTCGTTATTACGTCTATTTAAGAAATTATTATTGTTAATTAAGTATAATTTTTTTTAGATCGTTAAGTAATTGTAAATAAATAATAAAAGGTAATTATTAATGAGGATTTTGAGAAAAATCATGTAATATATATTTCAAATTTATTATATTAAGCAGAATTCATGATGCGTTTTTACTTCAGTGGTCTCCAATTCCTAGAATATCTCTTACTTAACGTCCTGTAACCCTTTTACGGCTTTAAAATCTAAAGCATTAGTATAAAACAAGATCATTCAATTTGCAACAAAATATAATTAAGATGATGTTTCATAGTTCCCTTAAAAAATTAAAAAGCCTGAACGGTATCATTTATTATCTTATTTTTACATGAATATGAAATTACATAAATGCTTTTTATTTGAATAATCTATCGCTATGCTGCTGCTTTGCACATTTTAGATAAACACTTTAGATTTTTACTAAACATTTCTTATGATTTATTGTACGTAGATCACTAATTAGTTAAAAAAAGAACTGCAATACATGCTTTTTTAAATTTCCCACAAGTTAATATTTAACCAAATGTTAGCTTTTTACGTTCTTTTGATAAATATTTTTAATCAGAATTTAGCAGTATAAATTCTTTCTTCTAGAAAAACTGGTCTGTTTTTTAAAAAATAAAGAAAATGTAGAAAATTGTTTGATGTAAGCTTAAACATAGATCTCTCGTTTTTCGTGTATCACTAAAGAAGCAAAATGTAATTATGTGGACAATAATTATAACAATTTTGAGTGATTTTTCATAGACGTAAATCTCGGTCACTAGAAATACATGAATTTTCTAATTATGCAAATTTATTCGGTTCTAGTGGAAACGATGTTATTTTTCAACATGGTGGGGCTAGAAAAGTAAACAGTTATTAATATCAGTGCTTTTCAAATATGTAGAGCAGTAAAACGTCCTAATGAAGTCTCTCTCTCTCTCCCCCCCAAAAGCCCAAATCCCTTAATACAATTTTTTCTTAGGTTATTTAGCACAAAAAATATTTCAATTAGAGAGACCAGAAAATGTTGAATATTTAAAAAATAGAATATGTGAAGTCTGTCAAAGTATTACATAAATAAGTGTAAAAATATAAAAATAAGTTTTATGATAGATTTGAGTTTTTACTACATATGTTAATGATATTTTATTTCCTTATTACTATTCACAGAATATATGAAAGAACCATGTTTAAATGTATGTTCGAAAGATTTATAGATAAAAGTCTATGACTAATCTTTTAAAAGAAAGCACTTTATACTCCGTAAACAAAACGTTCTGAACTATCAGTTTACATTTTTGTTTCATTTTAATTACTTATATATGAGGAAACTTTTGTAGGAGAAACGGAAAGACATCAAAATCTGTATTCCAAGATTGCAACCTTTGAGTAAGCCATTTTACATTTAAGCTATATTACCATATTAGTTACAAAATTTACTCACGTGCTGGTAGTCTTAACAGTCTTCCTAGAAATAAAACTACCAAGTCAAACTGAAATTTGGTTTTGTTTTGTTGCTCAAATACAAATGATGATACAAAATAAAAGGAAGATTATTTTCTGGTATTATTGATTGCATATTTTTAAAAATATCATCATCACATATATTTTCGTATATAACTTGTCAATAATTTAGATAAACTTTAAATAGTTTGAATAAAAATTTCGTGAGTAATTTTGATATTAACTTTTTTGTTAATGAATTTAGCCTCTATTTAATCAACTTAGTTCATGTTGTAATAATATGATGATTCATGTGTAAATATTGATGAAATACAATGTAATACGATCTTCATGTAATTACCCACTTGTATTAATTTAGCCAAATAGATAAAAATTGCATACGCGTCTAATTGGTATTGCTATTACATTTACAAGAGGTGGTTCCAGTCATTTGATTTTTTACTTTCATTAGAGATTTATGTGTAAAAAAATGATATATAATTTGGAATACGAAATTAACAATATTATTAATTATTATTTACACTAAAAGATAAAAGTTTCTTTTTCTGAACAACTAGTTTGATGTAACCGGTTTTAAATTTTTTATTGAGATATTACGGAACATAAGAAAAACAATATTTCAATATAGCAAACATGTTCTACAAATATTGGTTAGACTTAAAATCTAAACAAAATTTGCTTTTATATGGCGTA
The DNA here is from genome assembly GCA_031893035.1 of Dermolepida albohirtum. Lineage (NCBI taxonomy): Eukaryota > Metazoa > Arthropoda > Insecta > Coleoptera > Scarabaeidae > Dermolepida > Dermolepida albohirtum. The sequence continues at coordinate 216,976 of JAVIWB010002085.1, forward strand.
TTTATCTCACTCGTAAAGTACAAGAGGAAACCCAAAAATAACCAGAATTTCTCTATAAAAACCTGTAGTATATATTTTTACAAAACAACCTTTAACACTTTCTATTTAACTTTATACACTTATCTAATCGATGATTTCAATGTTGGAAATATTGTTCTAGCTCGTTTTCTGTATGGCTACGAACTGCTGTGTCGTTTTCTCTTCACCTCCTCCACGTCATTAAAACAATATACTTTCATGTCCCTCTTCATTCGCGGAAAAAAAGTAGCACTGAGCAAGATAAGGTGAGTAGAGAGCGTGTGACAAAGGAGTCATGGTCTTTTAGCCAAGAACTGGCGAACTGATAAGGCTGTGTGAGCAGACGCATTATCATGGCGGAAAAATTATTCACCGTCTGCCACAAATCGGACCTGTTTCGTCGCACAATGTTACCCAATCTTCTTAGAACTTCAAAATTTCATACAGACACAGGCTGTTAACTTAAGTCCTACATTACAAAAAACAACGAGCAAACGAAAATACTTTTACAAAAAAATGCACACAACTTTATTCAGCGAAAGAACCGACTAGTGTAACGTCAATCATCATCATATTTTAGGTGCAAGTAGTTGAACTAGGTTCAGAAACATTTGTGAAAGATTCGAAAGTATATAGGGTTCCTCTCTTTCTGTTGATCTTAACAAAATAATACACAATTTTTCAACAACATATTCATTTATAATTTTTCAAAATATTCCTTTCGAAAAAACATTTTTGCCTTCGTGAAAACCAATCTTGAAAACTTTTTTCAATTGGAACCAAATCGTATGAAACTGAAATGAAACTTATGTACCTTAAAATATATGTGTAAGGTGGTGTTAGCCAGGTATAATCTTGTAAATAAGTAGGATAAAATGTCAAACGAAATTTATAGCAAAATGGCCCGCTAGAGAGGCTTAATAGAAAGAGAACAAGGCCTCATATTAATATTAATCGATTAAAAATACAACAAACGTTTCCCTGAAAGTAATACATGTGTGTATTAGCACACACAAAAAAAAAATCGAATAAATGACGAATATTGAGCCTCAATAATAAATAGTAATTTATTAACGCAAATGTCATTTTCATTTCATCTTTTATTAGTTAAATAAAAACAACACAACAAAAAAATATTATGGCGTTTAGAAGTTATAATCCCTTGAATTGAACATCCCTATAAAAATCATAAAAATAAATGACGAGCATTTTCAAGCGGTAATTTTATAGAACTTTTGGCCTCTTTAAAAAATGCGTAGATTTTGTCCAACAATGGTTGTTGTGAATGAACTAAAGAAGTGCTTAATAATAATTGCTTTTTAACTGCCATAAAATTGATTTTGTTCTGATAGTGGCTCTTTCAAAAATTAGCTTCATCCATAACCAAGTATCACTTACAGAAACATTGCAATTGTATTCTAGCTACTACTACACGAGTACGGCAAAAAATATAAAAAATAACTCCTGATACTTACATCCTTCGATTTTGCATGGTTTAAATAAATATGTATATAAAGTAACTCGTCAATGATGTAAATTTTAAAATAAAATTTAGCAGATCGATTGCATAAGGAGTATTTCGAACATATTGAATAAAGGTAATTTATAGCAGCCGAATATGCTAAACACTTTTTTATAGAGTGAACATAAAATCAACACGAAAAACCTGTTTAAAAACTGTGTATTAGTTTTCTAACACACGTCGCACAATACTACCAAAATATTATGAATGAAATTAATGCATGCAGTTAATAAGATATTTATCTAAGTTGAATAAATGAAACGTTTTCAAACTACTTATTTTACAACTTTATCAAGTATTTTCTGAAAATATATTAACAATTAACATGTAATTGCAATTTGGGCCGCATTAAGATAAAAAGATTAACAACTTTTTTATTTCCTTTTAATAAATATCGCGTGATAAATATTCTTGAGAAGTCTAAAAAAAAATTAAGACGATACATTATAACAATAAGTTTCATTATGAAAATATCATCATAAATTATACTTTGAATATATAAATAAATATAAATATCTTACTTAAAGATTAGCCGTGACGAGTGATTGAAATCAGTAACTGTTTAACAGTTGAATAAAATCTTCATTGATATAATGCAAAAAATATTTAGTACTACTAATTTTATACCGATACATAGTAATATACGTTTCCGCAAAAAATTCGGATACGTAAAATACATAAAATGCTGAAGTAAGCGAGAATTTAGTGTGATCGTGAAAAGTGTGTTAAAAAACGCATGTGTTTCTATACAAGCATTCCCCGAAACTTCGAACGCATGTCTGGGTAAAAATCCAGATTTTCAATTCTAAAAATCCTTTTTAAATCCAACTTGTAAACTTCATTCATAATATTTATGAAACGTCTTCGTTTTTTAAGTAATTTTGAAGTATAATCGGATGTTTGACGTAATTATAATGTATATATTTAAGGTTCCTGGGGTTTATAAAATAATTAATCAATTTTCTAAATTTAGATCGTTACCTACGTGCGTATTTTATCGGTTCTCCTATTTTTCCCGTATACACACATATATAAAACTACATGAAATAAATTGTTTTGTTAATTTGGCAGTATTTAGTACTATATTTGTTTCAAGCGATTTCTATTTACGAGTATAGTGATTATTTTTATATAAAATGCTTTTTCAAGAAAAATATTGTATTTTTACTTTCTTGTTTTATTATTTAATTACAATAAGAAGTATATTAACATTACATCAAACACAAAATCTAAACAAAATATCTGATAACATTAGTGTGCGTAAATTCATGTGAAACTACGATACCAAAAATTAATCATTTTAATGACTCAGTACGTTAAAGATTCTTCGTAAAAATCCTGAGTGTGTATACTAAAAACCGAATACATATAACTCCTTTAGACATCCCATCGCTTCCAAACGAATTGCCAACCAAAGCCCTCTATAAAGAGCCAAAGGGATAGTAATCAAAGAAAGTACGACCATACTGTGAAACGAGTGATATTAAATATTCCAACAACAAAAAAAGGGTAGGTAAACATGTAAAGCATAAAGTCGTTAAATATTTTTTCACATATTTTTCTTTTTATCGTTTTTCTAAGGTCATGTGATATTTAATAACAATAAGTAGCTACTTACGCTAAGCGTTACATTGATACTGAAATAAAACTTGCAAAAAAATTTGTTCGTAGACGCGATTTTGAATCGCTTTTTACAAGTGAGATTAGACATTTCCAATGTATTTTTGAATAAAGCCACGTTCCTTATAATCATTATAATTTAAAATGTATTTAACTCTTTTTCTAGTAAAATACAGATGCTCAAACAAATGTTCATAATAAAAAATATGTAAAGTAACAGATACAATGATCGACACTTTAGCGGAATTCATTATCTAATAAATGTATTTCTCTGAATTTATTATATTGCCTATAAAAATCACAATTAAATGAAAAGAACATTGAATACTTTTATTGTGACAAGTGAAAACAAAACAATTTACCGGTTTTTTCGTAAAAAGAAACTACATAATTTTCAAGAAAATGGAAAACTTTATTTTTTCAAACTATTGGCCATTTGATTCTACACATATTGCCCATCTTTCTGGCAATTTATGGATACCATCCCAAAAAAACTGTTTGTCCTTTGAGCAAAACCATTCATTGAGTCATTTTCTAACTTCTTCGAAATTGGTGCTGCTCTGCAACCGCCTGTCTCATTGATGAGAAAAGGTGAAAAGGTGATAGTTGAACGGGGTTGGAGAGTACGAATGGTGCGATATTATGTCCCATCCAAGTGATTCCAATGCTTTCTTGACCGGTTTTGCTGTATGAAACAGCGCCTTATTGTGCTGTAAAATCACTTTACCGTGTCTTCGGGCCCATTCTGGACGTTTTTCTATCAATGAGTAGTTCAAATTCATAATTTGTTGTTGGTAGCGATCAGTATTAACTGTTCCACTAGGTTTCAACAGTTCGTAATACACCACACCACTCTGGTCCCACCAAACACAGAACAATGTCTTGCAACCAAAACGATTTGGCCTTGGAGTCAATGGGTCGGCTTCGCCAGGTGATAACCGTAATTTTTTGCGCTTAGAGTTTTCGAACTGAATCCATTTTTCATCACCCGCCACTATTAGATGCAGAAATGATGACACCCATTTTTCCATCTTTTGGATTTTTCCCATTCCTCGTAATCAGTCGCTAATCGTTTCGGCCACATTTAACGCTTCTGTCAATTGTTTTTGAGTTTAGGTTGGGTCTTGATCGAATAACTCCACCACTTTTGAATTATCGAAATCACGCCTCACATATTTTTATGGTTGAGGCATACCCCGTACGTTAAGTGAGAAAAGTAATGCGTGCAAATGCACTTTTTCAGGCACGAAACTCGACATTTTCAGTGATGTTCTATGACTGTAACATTCGCAAAATATAACATATATGACTTTGAAGCTTGATGTTAGTAGAATAAAATGACATATATCTCAATGATAATATTGCATACTTAAGCATAGCGACATCTATTAGAAAAGCCGTTAATGACTTTCCAGTGCACCTGGTAAAGTGTTCATGTAATTTAATTAAAAACTCGCAAATGTAAAAATACTCAAATTCACGATACCATTAAGTGTATTACAACGGCTTGAGCTACTAAATATTGTATGATTTGAACTATATAAAATGCTGACTAAATACTAACAATATGCAAACGATAACTAATTATAGACCTGCCAATAACTGTATGTATTACCCTAAAATACTTTTACTTAAATTCGTTGCTGACATAATTTTGGTAATATTTATTCTTTTATCTAGATTTCGAATAAACAAACGAGTCTTGTTAATAGACCATTAGCTTGTTTTCTAAACATGAACAACTTTCTATATTATATTTATGTTAATATTATAACGATTAGCGTTTCGCAAATTTTACCACTATTTCCTAGATTTTTATTTAGAAAACGATTATACTAAACAATGTAACTTACGTATGCGATTCAAACGTATATAATATTTTGAAGAGTAATTTTTGATGCTCTTTGTGAATTTTGTTTGGATTTAGTCACCTTATACCTAAAAAATTAACTCGGTGTTATTTAACTTTTTCATCTTCTCCACAATCTATTGCTTCTTTGTTTATAGTGCCTTTGCTGAAAACATTATCGTGTTTTATGTACGCTCTAATTCAGTATTTTTAAAATATACTACTAATAATGTAAGGATCTGTATAAAGACTCTCATATGAAATCTGATATGTAACACGGTAACTAAACATGTTATGCTATATAGCAATGAATTGATACAATTACTCATATTTTGAGTGTTTTACAATTGGACCATGGATTCTTATTGCAACTATAATTAACATTTTATTACGGCGACGTTGGCATTGTTTTTGTTATAGCGTTGTTTATATAAAGTTTATATGAAGAAAAATGATCACAATATAACTCCGGCTAATATATTATTAAAATTTTTGTATTGTATGTATTTATATCGAATTACTGAATTAGATTGCAGGCAGTTCGAAGTTGTATGTAAGCTCTCACTTTCCACTTACTGAATGTACTTTGTTTAAAACAGTTTTCTTCTAATAAAATTGCGTAAATGTTTTATAATTTGGACTAGCACATAAGCAAGAAACGTGATTAAGCAAAAAGATATTCCCCGTTTTATATACTCGCTAACATTTTTTTCCTTTGAAATCCGTATTATTCATTGTATTGCAAACATTATCTTTTGTAAATCCTACCAAGCAAACACTTTCTTTAATGGTTCATTAGATATTTAACTCTTATATTTATATATAATTAGAATCTAATCGAAATGGTAATAAATTTTTTAAGTTAGCCAAAATAATTAAAGATGAGAATTTACGGTGTTTTCTATTATACGTATTATCAAAATTAGCTTACAAATTTATCTGTACTGTATTTTTTTTTTGGGAAATTTAATTGCACTTTACATTTTCCAAATTCTTGTAGTAACTATAAATTTTTAGTCTTAAATATATTTATTCCCATCATAATTACCATAGTATACAGAAATATATAAGATCTAAGTAATATATGAATCCAAAATTTAGCAACATCTGCAGTATATAATTTTGCCATAATTGCACAATTGCTGTTTCGTAATTGGGTGATTTAGTTAATGACCTTTCAACAAGTTCTTAAATAATATAAAGATAAGACAAAATAATTTATTACAGAAATAAAAATTCCAAATTGATCTATCTAAAGATTTTAATTCATTATTGTATTTATTTTTATGCGATGTTTCGGGCTAATTATGATATTTTTCAAGCAAAAATTTCAAACGAAAAAAACTGTATTACAGTACAAATTATATTTATTGTCATATAAAAATTTTTAAATGTAACGTAATTAAAATACAAAAGGATACATACCAATCAACAATACAATGTCACAATGTCACAATTAATAATTATATATGTTAGTAATAACAGAATTTCAGATAGAATCAGAGTACTAAATGTTTTAAATATAGTCAGTTGGACACTGAAGCGACGTACATACGCATAATTATTAGAGCACAGCCGTTAAACACAAGACACATACACGTACATACATATATGCAAAGAACTGGTTGTTTCAAAAGAAATTTCTAGAGAACGCAGCATAAACTTTAAAAAAAGACCTAATCTTATATTAAGAAACACACATGAGGTAGTCAAACAATAGTTGTCACATAAACAACTGCAAAATTTCCAAACAATGTAACTAATAAGAATTATTGGCGTTGAAGTAATAAATCGTGCACACAGTTGATGTTATTATCATTTTTGAAATTGCATGTATCATTGTGATGTGAAACATCTCTGAAATCAACCATTTAGTGAGGTTATGTTCAATATCAAATATTAGCAGATTGTGTGGTAAAACTGTGTTGAGACAAACCTGTTGTGCTTTTGTTGACAATAACATCATATTGACGTTGTTCTAATCGTTTTTCGACTGTTTGAGTTATTTGGCCTACATAACATAATAAAAATAAGCTATTTAAGTCAATTTGGCATTTTTATTTCTCTAAACATTTAAGAGCATTAAGTCTAAGTTAATTAATCTCAGTGTAGCAATTACCCTTAGATATAATTTTGATAATACTCCATACATAACACACTACACAAATTTATATATACATATATATATTTAATCAATGCTGTGAGCTAACAACCCAATTGGTATCATTGTTGTTTATTTTTCTATGCGTTCAAAGTATTTAACAATCGTTAATTATTTTATAAGGATTAGTTTAAAAAATATAAAAAATTATTTCCGACAATATTTTGAAATTAGTTCAAATGCACTTTCTATGTATAACATATAATGATCAGAAAGTAAAGTATTTATCAATAAATTTAATGAAACCTTTTCAGAAGCGGTAAAATTAATATAATTATATTAAACACTTTTCCAATGACAATTGTAAAGAGCGAACAATGTCTTTCAACATAAAAAAAAATAAAATAAAAACATTTTTATGAAATACCAACCAAATTTGATTTCATTATTTAAACAGTGATTACAACATATTCGTTAAAACATTCTCTTTAATCAATACTAGCTTTTACTTCAAATTCTATAGGACCTCCCCTTAAATTTGACTGGAAGCCACTACTAATTAAACATCTATATTAAATGATTTTAGTTATAATCTTAGATTTACCAATAGCCCTGCGAAATATGTCAAGCTGTTTTGTTAAAGGATACTGATCCACTAAATATTTCTATATAGCAATTTTTAATTAATTACATGTCCACTTAATTGAAAAATAAATCTGACTTTCAAAAGTTAGTGTTGTTAAAGGCATTATGGACAAAATTTAATTTAATTTTTTAACTGCCCTGTGAAAAATACTGAAATCCTGTCTTTAATAACATTGTAAAGCGAATATCTGGAAGTATTAAATTCTTTGAAAATATTCCAGTTTCTTGAGAGTGAGATAATATTCAACTATTTTATTGATCTAATTTCCTTATTTTCCAGGAATTGTGATTTGTTTGGAATGATTTTTGAATATGTAAAATATAGCTGGAAATATAGAATTTTATCCAACGGCGAAAATGTTTATAAATAATAAAATTATACCTTTAAATACAACCGCGCAGGTTACATATTTCATTTCCTTTGATTTTTTTATTTTCTGCAATTTTACAAATTATCATTTCATTCCATTATTATTTATTATTCGCAAAAGTAGCTTCATTAATGAATAACTATTAATTACAACAGAATTAGAACTCAGTATTATAAGTATACAAATACTCTGTCTCAGAGAAAATGGAATTTTTTTTGAATAAAAACAAAAGCTTACTATTTTGGTAAAATTCATATACAGTAGTGTCCGGTTATATTGAACTACTACTGGCCACTAAAAATGGTTCATTATAGCCGAAATTCATTATATCTAACGAAAAATAAATTTGAAAAATGAATTAGTACAAACGATTCTTGTATTGTATACTGATAATTTAAATGAACAAAAAATTATTATTTAACAGATTGTTTAAAATAGTCACTTATTTTAGACTGTTTATAAGACAAAGTTACGTAAATATCATTCAAATACATTTCTACATTTGCCAGGCTGTTCAAAATGTTATCTGGAGCTTCATTCATTTGTAAAAATTATGTACAACATCTATATTTTGCACAACCTTTACAATGGGCACTTGCGGTAATGACGCATTAGCAGCACTACCTTCAGCTTCATTATTCTCTTCTTCTTTCTCACTGTCACTCGTATTAGTTGCTGATTTGAACGTACCCAAGCAACAATATCGTCATCTAACAAAGTTTCAGTACACATAACATTCTCATCGATACGCACATATTCTTCAAAATTAGCATCCATTTCCACAGAGAGGTAGACCATCACCATTATTTTCAACATTATCAAGATCAGTTCTTTTTAGCCACTCACTTAACGGGATTTCATCATCATCATCGAATTTATTGTGATGCTTAAGAAATCCTGCATGTTTGAAACAATTTGTTATTGTTTTTGCTGTGACCTTTTGCCATGCCATGTGAATACAGTTCACCGCATCATGAAGACTAATACGACTGCCTTCTGCACTGCTATTAATCATTATTTTTGAAAGAAGGATTCGTCGATAATTGCTCTTCAAACTGTGGATAACGCCTTGATCCATTGGTTGTAATTTGGAACTGGTATTAGGAGGTATAAACACCAATTTAATGAATTTCAAATTCTTTACCTCAGGGTGCGCTGGACAAGTGTCTACTAGTAATAGAATTTTTCTCCTTAATTCATTATCCCAATCGCGCAATTCGTCACAAAAAATATCTGACGTCATCCATGCTTTTTTACTAGAACTGTATTTTACAGGCAATCGTTTGCCGCGAAAACAACGTGTGTTTTGGGACTTGCCAATAATAAGTAACTTCCTTTTTTCTGTGCCTGTAAAATTTGCTGCAACCAAAACCGTGAGCTTTTCTTTTGATAGTTTTCCACCAATGCAACTATCGCCCTTAAATTTCAACGTTCTGTTGGGCATTAGTCTGTAGAATAGACCCGTTTCATCTGCATTGAAGATGTTGTGGTCTTCATAATTTTGTCGTATGTTGGGCCATTTATTTTGTAACCAATCATTTACTACTTCCATATTAACTGACGCTGCTTCGCCTACAACTTTTCCACTGTTGATATCGTGGCGTTTTTTAAATCTTTCGATTCAGCTTCGACTACATTTGAAATCGCTATTTTCCGCTTTGCTTCCCAAGTCTTCTGCTTTTGTTTGCAGTAAAGCACCGGTAATCGTCGCATTCTTACCTCTTTGCTGAGAAAACCATAACAAAAGCCCTATATCCACTTTTTCGTGAACTGATTTTCTAATTTTTTTGGCATTAGAATTTTTTTCTTCATAATAGTTCTTGAGTATTTTATCTCTTTCTTTCCAAATCATACAAATCGTCGACTTGTTTAAATTCAGATTCTTACACACATCAGCTTGTTTTAAACCACTTTGTAATTTTTTAATAATTTCATACTTTCTTTCTAAAGTGAAAGCCTTGCGCTTTTGTTTTTGATTATCACTTGGCGCCATGTTTATAAACCCACAAGCTACAATTGGTAAGTACTGTAACACGAACGGACAACGTAACGTGACTAATTTGTGAGACAGACTGAAGGGGAAGGACTGACAAGCACCGCGTTTTTGATGCAACGGAGTTTTCGGGGGATTCCCATTCGAGCGATAAAGAAAGTTCATTATAAGCGGCACATTGTTTTCGGTTGAAACGTAAAATATGGTTCATTATATGCGAAAGTTCAATATATGCGAGTTCATTACAAGCGAAAAAAAATACATTGAACTTAAGGGACGATTTATTTGGCCATCTAAAACGGTTTATAATAACCGAGAATTCAATATAACCGGGTTCATTATAAGCGGTATCTACTGTATTTTATTCAAAGCAGTCGCCTTCGGCTTCAAGACAACGTTTTACACCGTCAATTAACATGTGGAATGAATTTTTAAGTTCATATCTAAAGATGTCCTTCAAGATCGTTGCCGACGCCTTTCTAATAGCTTCGACGTCGATATAACGCTGTCCTTTTTGTAGTTTGGAGAAGAGATAGAAATCACAGGGGGCCAAATCCGGTGAGTACGCTTAGATGGTTAAAATGCCATTTGTGGTTAGAAAATCAGTGATAAGTGTCGAGCGATGAGATAATGTATTATCATGTAACAAACGCCAGCTACCATTTTCACGATATTGAGAAGGCACACGATGAATACGCGTCAAAAGACGCTTCGTAACACCAAGATATTATACAGCATTAACTATTTAACTTTGTGATACAAACTCTTTGTGCACTATGCCTTTCGAATCATAAAAACAAATCAACATTGTCGTCACTTTTGACTTCTTCTGACGGCTTTTTTCGGTCTTTGATGCTTCCATTCAGAGCTTGGTCTCTGGATCATATTGAAAACACCGCTAAGAATTACTATTTTAAAAAAATTCCGTTTTCACTGCGACAGGCAGCGCAATTTTCATTCTTTTCAACTAGTTTTAGTTACATTTACTTCTGTAATATAATCACTTAAGGTTGATATATAACCCCTTTCCACATTAATTTTCGTATTCTGTATACGTATTTCGACAACTGAGTTGTCATAATCAGCAGATAATTAAACAGTGTCGTACCTGGAAAACTACGGCAAAATGCCGGTACGAAAACAAATTTCGTACACGATCTGTACCGCTGAAAGCCAAAACGCACACTGTATATTCGTTTCACATAATTTTAACAGAAAATTGTATTCTAGTCTTAAACTAAGACTAAGACTTAGTCTTAGTTTAAGACTAGAATACAACAGAAAAGACTAGTCTATATAAATTCATGCACAACCAATACCACACACCATTGAAAAATACCAAACACATATCTTACACAACTTTAAAAAACCAATATATTTATGCTAATTTTTTCTATTTCTTTAATTTCTGTTCATATTTTTTCTCTAATTTAATACAGTTTATGTATGTGTATATAGTAATTTATTTTCTTATCATAATGCATTATGATTAGCTATGTAATTTATTGCAGGAACCCTTATTTATTTTAACGAGTATTACGAGCAAGATTTTTTTTTGGGATTTCCGATAAACATTATAATATGAAAAGCCCAGTTGAATATTTCCATTTACATATTATTAGTCAGTTATTTGCAATTGTTTACAGTATGTATGCATATGTACATATATGTATATATATATATATATATATATATATATATATATATATATATATATATATATGTACGTGTGTATGTACACATGTTAAATTGCCTAGGCATGTGGATATCCTAATAGTTATTCTATAATTATGTCAAATATTCTAAACTACGTCGACATGTGTTATATATGGTATAAACGATGTATGTATTAGCCTACCAGAATACAACAAATACAGTAGTAGAAATTTTTATGTCATAGCCATTATGATTAATTTTTGTATCTAATCATTTCATAATCCCTCAGTTTTATTGACACATAAAACTTGAAGTCAGATATCAATGAAAATGGATCAGTAATAAGATTAATATGTCAAAAGTACACAATTTATAAATAAAACACGTAGCCAAATAATATTGTAACTTCAAACACAATACCCGTTTAAATTTGTTTTAAAGAAATTTCTTCTTTTGAAAAAACGCACTTTAGCTATTATGTTATATATTTTTCGTTTCTTTAGTTTCATTAGCTTCCTCCTTATTGTACATTATCAATGCTAAAAATAATTTGTAAACAATGGCGTTCTAAAAAACTTATCTAAATTTTAATCAAATGCGAATTTTCCTTGTTGATAATCGAGGAATCCTGATAAACTAAAAATACTTCATCCAATATAATGCTATAATTAGATATATAGTTTTAAAAATGTTTGTTATTCCATGCAATGTTTAGTAAGAAAAAAAAGAATTACACTAACTGGGATAGTTTAAACGAGTCCCCTCAGAAATAACAGAAACATGAGACTTAAATTTTTTCAAATCAATCAAAATCAAATACATTAATTATGTTGTTATAATATTGTATTATTATTATTATTTACAAAAGATATATTACTTAATATTCTCTAAATCTACCTTCCGCTTTAATTACAGCCATAATTCTGTTGCAAAATACTGTTCAAGCAACCGTTTATAATCTCTTATAGCCTCGTGTTTTTGTACAGTTTCTATAGATCTTTATTTAAGCGAATTAATATTGCATAGAAGTTGTTTATTAATAACAAATTAACCACGAGCTCTTCCAGAATTAGAATACTGAGTTTTTTGCGTAAAGCTAGCGACATAATATATAATTATTATTTTGACAGCAAAACCTTGGAAAGCACACACTGTGGAATTTAAGCGTAGTTCTTGATTCTCCACATTTAATGATCACATTAAAATATAACTAATTCGAATCTATGAATGTATCAATTTATTATAAGAATTTATTTCTCGCTTATTCGTTTCAGCTTGGAATATGAGTCCTTGGTTTAGTCACCCAAATACAAGTCTTACATAAATCTACTCGAACAAGTTCAAAGAAAGGTTTCTAAATTGTTTATACTTATACACACATTATCAAATTCAAAGCTTCAATTGTAAACTTCAATTGGATTTGTATAAGATTGACTTTTGAATCTACATTGTAATTATATAGACCTAAAATTCCTTTATAACTTCAATGACAACTAAGGTCCTGAATAAAATAAACTTTATCATACTAACATTAAACCCAATAATTAGAATATACATTTTAGAGCTAATAAATAGAATTATTATGTGAATGAAACGGACCGGAATGATTTCAGAAACTATCTATTTGTCATCAACATAATCCAAATATCATATACCCACTGCGGTAATACAAGCTGAAATTATGGCACTGGAACAATGTTTTTCTTTTTAGATAGCCAGATCACTTTATCACTAGTGACACCTTTCTCTGACAGAACGCACTTTTGTATATTATTTTGTACTACAATTTGTTGCTAAAAACGGCCTATAACTGAAAAGAAAAAAGTTGCGATGTATGTATATACACACATAGACACATTTGAGAACAAAATAACGAACTTAAATTTCGTTGCTATTATGTCTTTCTATTCATCAAGTATAAAGTTTAATAGAATTTTGATTAGTGAATACTGCGACGACGACTTAGTCGACTTGCAATTGATTCTGTACCTCATTAATATTCAGCAATTCTATTGGTTTCTATATATTAATAATAGTTACAATTATTAATATTAATATAATACAAAATATTTCTGTTACGTTTCCTTTTTCCCATGCAAACAGTATAAAGCAACAATTGAAAATTGCAAATGTACCTTAAAAATTTGGAAAACCATTATGTGTACTTGACTAAGCTCTAAAAATTGTTTTGGTACAAGATAATGGTGTCCTCTATTTACGAAATAAATTTCATCGGGATGCCGATTTGGTCACCTCTTGTATAATTATGGTGCGGTTGAATTCACTATAGAGCGCGCTACTGGTAATTTGTGTATTAACCAGTGTTCAAATTACGCGAAAAATGGAATCCCTTAAATTAGAAAACGCTTTCGAACATTTCGTATTCATTCATATCTGAGAAAGGTTTCTTTGATATCTAGGGTTGCTAACTGTATTAGTGTATGTGTATTTAAACGGGTTCATGGAATCCACTTATCATATATTATAAATATTAGTACAGAAAATCGATATTTACGTATGGTACATATAACACAATCAAATTATAATTCAACTCAAGATAAGCTGTACTCCACTTAGACATATTTATGTTATGTAAACTTTATGTAACACATGCATATAGGGATTTCCCTGCTCTATCTACAAAAGGTTTAAAATTTTGTTTAACGCCTAGTGTAGTTATGTAATCACGGATATGTTACATGTTATAATGTATATATATATATATATATATATATATATATATATATATATATATATATATATATCAAAAATTACACCACGTGTTCACAACTTAAATCCAAGCATCTTACCTCGAATTATTTTATTCGGTCATTGTTCACACAATATGCAAAGAATCTCCATTGTTGTAGGTAGTCAACAATTTTTTTATTTCATATTTTCCATTAGCCTTTCAATACATTAATTTTAATTATAATTATCATATAAAATTAGAAAATATTTAAATTTTAATCTATTTGTATAAGTAAAACTAAGAAATCTATTTAGATAATTTAAGGATTTAAATGGCTATAAATAAGCTTCGATAAGTTATTTACACATGTGCGAATATCGAGATTCATACAATAATAAGTTAGTATTTAGAAATTTATATTTGTTTATAAATAAATGAAATAATAATTCATTATCGACAGCATATTGAACACAGTTTTGTAAAGTTCTGATAAATTAAAAGACTATTAACTACAGTTAAATCTAGTTAAAATTTTGACACTCCATTCCTATTACCTCAAGGTTTCAAATTCATTTAAATTAAAACTACTTTAATTTAAATAGTGTACATGGCCATAAGTCACATCAATTAATTAAAAAATAGTTATTGCAAATGAATACTCTCTTAACAGATACAGAAGAGCCAAGCTTGCATTTTAAACATTTAAATCAGAGTCGAATCAGCGTATGTTCCTTCAACTGAAAATGACCACAGGAATAATGTATCCAATCAACAACCAATAAGACGAAAACGTGCTTGTCTTTTTTGTAGTCATACAGTCGAAATTTTTTCTAAACATCTAGAAAGACGTCATAATGAGGAAATAACGGTACAATTATGATGCAGCCTAAAAAGAGCATAAAACGAAAAAAACTGATAAATAAGTTGCGACATGAAGAATATTTTTGCACAACTGATATTGTTCCACTAATGAGAGCACCAGACAAAGATTTGTTAGGCTACATTGCTTGTAAGTTTTGTAGAGGATACTATTGCCACAAAAGTTTATGTAGGCATGCAAAAAATTGTTATTTTAATTCCGATGCAATGAAACATTTCTTGGCCCAGATAGAATGTCAAACTATTATCGTGGTTGGTCCTTACAATATTTTAAAAACCCATTATTTGTGAAGTTGGATGACGATATATTCGTAAAGCCATAAAGAGGAACATCTCTTACTTGTCGCTAAAAGAAAAATGGGTAGGTTGACTCATCAGCATCATTGAAAAGCAAAAATATTGACTCGTTGCCCTTTCCACACCAAACAAATTAATAGTGCTCATAAGATCTACAAAACAAATTCCAGAGTATGATGAAAAAAACAGATGTTTTCGGTTCCCTACATTGACGCTTACTCTCTTGAAGTTCAGAAAGATAAATCATGCACGAGTCGACTAGAACAATTAAAAATCTTAAAGAATCTTATTGATGCAGACTTGAGGTTTCAAGTGATACAGGTCAGAACCTAGTCTTAAATAAATTCAATAAGCCAACGTTGATACCAGCAGGGAAGGATATATAGGTTAAAACCTGTTTTTTTTTCTTATTTTAGTAGTACCATAAAGTACTTAGTTGTGTTGACGACAGAATAAATATTTCCTTTTCTAACGTTTTACAGTAATAATACAATTTTTAGAATGCGTCAAAACGTACTGATTCAAATCCTTCTATTTACTACTGGCTTAAATGAAAAATAAATTAAATGTTTTTTTAATTAGTTATGTTTTATTATTATATGAATATCTTGAGGTGATAAGTTTATACATATAAAAATTAATAAATTTCTTTTATGCTATCATTCTCTCTGCAACTGTTATATGTTATAAAAATTTGTAAGTGGCAATATTTTGCAGTCTGATTATTTTCAACAAGCGGAGGGTGGGAGAATTATCTAGAATTACTTTTTTCTCATAAATTAATAATTATAACATTACCTCTTCAGCTGAATTTGAAAGAGCTTTGTCTGAACCTGAGAAAATTTTGTATTATATAAAACGTTAAAACGCAAACTATTTTAGTGTCTTTAAGTAAGGATGCCAATATAACCTATATACATGAATATGCCTATATTACCGCCACATTGTATGTAATTGGTTCTAGACACCACAACGGCAATCTGAAAAATTACGAGTGAAGTTTAATCGAAACATCAAGAAGCGTTTTTCATAAGCCCAACTACCTACGACGCAGGTTAACTCTGATTTTAACATGATATATACTTCACATATATATATATATATATATATATATATATATATATATATTGTATATATATATACATACTTCATATATGTATATATATATATATATATATATTTTATATATGTGTATATATATATACTCAATGATATTAGAATTGTTACACCTAGAAGGAACAATTTCCTGGAATTGTGCTTTTGACAACAGAATGACTATATTGATAGCTTGTTATGATAACAATTGTATCGTTTTATGTTTGACAGTTTTTGCAAAAAAACAGTTTTTTCTTTTATTGAGTTGTTAAGAAAACGGTTTATCAGAGCTGATAAGTACAAGTTTTTTTTTTCAGTTATTGTGTCTTCGCCTACTTCTGTTAAGCGTAACAAAATGCCTCCAATTCGAAGGCGTCAACAATATCACCATCTTAGTGATTTTGACAGGGGTAGAATTGTTGCTTTTAGAGAAGTCGGTTTGGCCTACCGCGAAATTGCCCGCCGTGTTGGTTCCACTGCAATGACGGTAATGCGTGTGTGTAGGGTGTGGACAGAAGAAGGTAGAGGAACACGAAACAGACCAACAGGTCAACCGAGGCGTACCGCAGAGCGTCAAGACAGGCACTTCAGACTACTAGCTCTGCGAGACCATTTTGCTACTACGCGCCAACTCTGTGACCAATGATTTGGTGTAGAAGGTCGCATTGTCAGTATGCGAACATTATATCGCCGCATTCGAGCTTTTGGACTTGCTTTATACCGTCCACGATTAGTCCTTCCTTTGACTGCAGAACATCGTCGTCAACGTTTGGACTGGTGCAGAGAACGGCAGCATTGGGAAGCAGAATGGCATAATGTCGTATTCAGCGACGAATCGCGATTCTGCCTAGGCATGCATGATGGCCGTCAGAGGGTAAGACGCCGTCGTGGAGAGCGACGTGATATTGGATTTGTTGTTGAGAGGCATGTGCACAGGACTGTTGGAGTAATGGTTTGGGGGGCTATTGCATATGGAAGCCGATCACCTCTTCTGTTTATTCGGGGCAGTATGACAGCTGCGCGTTATGTTGATGACGTCCTACAAACCACTTTATTGCCTTATCTAGATGGCCGTCCACACGTCCTTTTTCAGCAAGACAACGCGCGTCCACATATTGCTCGTCGTACTATGGACTTTCTACGAGAAGCTGGCGTTAATGTTTTGCCGTGGCCACCCTGTTCACCGGATTTAAATCCCATCGAACATGTGTGGGACATAATGGGGAGAAGACTGACCAATTTGAACCATCCTCCACAAACTCTGGCACAGTTAATCCACCAAGTTCAAGTTGCTTGGAACGAGGTGCCACAAGCAGACATCGACCATCTTATTTTGTCGATGCCTAGACGTGTACAGGAGTGTCTACAGCTACGGGGTCGCCAAACACATTATTGATTTTTTTTCAAATTAATGTTAATAAAATTTCTTGGAAATCTGATCGTTTCATTCTTGACTTAAGCTTATCACATTACCAAAAAATCACGTCCAGGAAACTATTCCTTCTAGGTATAACACTTCTAATGTCATTGAGTATATATACTTCATATACATACGTATATGAAGTAAATATGCCATAATATTTGAAAAGAATTATTTGGTAACTGAATTATGTGTACTGAATTTACTCTGTCGTAATTATTCACAAATTACTTATTTCTAGAAAGTAAAAGTATTATTTTTCTCTGGAACGTCATTTATTATTATTAACTTATAAACAACATCCCATATGGATTCAAATGCCTTACTATGGAATAGATATAAGTCCTTATATCTATTCGATAGCAAGACATACTATAAATATTTCGATATAAAATGTAAATATGAATAGTTGTGAATCGTATGAAGCGTTCGATGTTGAGTATGAAGTACAAAGTCCTATTAGCGATACGTTTCGCACTTTATTCTTACAAATCTGTATAATAACATCTCCTTCTATTTTTACTATATCCCAACAATAACTATTTTCAGTTGTGTTGGTAATAATGAAATACAAATGAATTTTCTATTTACAAAATTATCAAGAAGTATTTAGCATATATAAAATCATATCCAACTAAAACCAGAAAAATTTAACTGTAATGTAACCTATTACAATTGCTTGTCAGAATTTTGAAGCTTTTAGATTTGCATTATGTATATACATATATATATATATATATATATATATATATATATATATATATATAAACATTAAATAGAAAAATCAGCTAAAAATAAAGAACTTACAGCATTGTACTTATTTCACGTAAACTCTATACTTAATTTTCAACATGAATGTGCTATAGTCATTGATACGAAGAATAATTAATTAAAATTTTATTGTTTTTTCTGTATATAAAATTTAGAGAACATTTGAGAATGGATAAAATGTAAACAATGTCTGCGAAAATACTTATATAAGGTAATACGATACAGAATTTTTCAACATAATAAAGCATAAATATAAAAATGGTGAAAGTTATTAAAAAAGAGCACATCTTTTTTAAATTTATAATTGATATTAATAGAGATGATATTTTAAACCTCAAGATATATCATCAAAATGTTATGATATAAATGTATGAAAGTATTAAATGCAAATAAAATATATTTAATTAAAAATCGATCGAAATTTAACTAAAAATCGAATTAAATAAATATGATACTTTGCTATCTTATTTTTACTCGTTATGTCTCAGAGTATAGTCATTTAGCCAGTCTTTGACTAGAATTAAGGAATTGTGACCTCAGAATGAATATGTATTAATTTTTAAGTTAAGTAATAAAAAAAACCGTATTTATTAAATTTGTTTAATTACAATATAAATTAAATTTTGTCAAATAGATATTAATAATATAACTGATGTATAAATATAATAATACTCCAATCTGTTATAAACATAATTATTTTATTAACTTTTTAAATACCTTTAAACAAAAAAAAAATAAATTCACTTTTCAGTACAAAATTGCCATTTTAACTGTAATAAATTATAATGCCAATTATCTCCTAATTCCCTATATTATCTCGAAGAGTTTGCTATTGAATACTCATCTTTCTACTAATATGTGTTAGTAAATGTTATCTCATTCTATCTTTACAAATATTTTTCATCATTCTCATATTGTATCACAAATTATTAACTATTTACCGAGAAATCTTTCATATAATCTTATTTTTCCATTATAAATACCGTATATGCAATCCCTTTAACAATATTCAAATACTTTTACTCTCTTATTCACTTTAGCTAACGTAACTCTTCCACCTTGTTCGAACTATATTTATCCTACATGCTAAATATAGATTATACAATGATTTATTAATCCCTTTTCTTTAATTTTTAGATAAAATTATATGAAAAATCTCTATAATTAAATATATACAATTACATTATTAACAAGTTATACATAGGTATTATATATATTTATGGATGCATTTCTAAATTTATTTATGTACATAGATATATTAACTATATTCGTTGAGTTATTTTTCTATCTAAAATTCTAAATTAAAATTAGTTTTAAAACGTATCTGATCCTAATAACCAAAATACCTTCATAAATGTTTTAATCGTTACGACATTTCAAATAGTATTTTTTTAATTGACTTGTTTTTCTATATATATATATATAATTCCTTTCATTATATTTAATCACTAAGGTTGATATATAACCCCTTTCCACATTAATTTTCGTAATTCTGTATACGTATTTCGACAACGAAGTTGTCATCATCAGCAGATAAATTAAGCAATGTTGCACCTGGAGAACTACGGCAATAAATACCCGTACGAAACAATTAATTAAGTGCGTCTTAATAAAGTGCGTCTTGGCTTTCAGCGGTACGGATCGTGTGCGGAATTAATTGTTTTGTACAAGTAACTTGAACCTGCGAACCTACAAAATGTAATTTTAATTTGAAATGGAAGAATACTAATAATGAATACTAAAGTCACATCTGCATAAAACCTCCGGATATTAAAGAACGCTTCAAACTAAATTAAATTAATTGATCTAACTGATTATTAGCACCGCCATAAATATAATATTATGAATTAATTTAATTGTAAAATTATTTTTAAACATTAAAAAATAAACCTATTTACTTACTATCGTGGTCATATGTATTAGACACTCTTGGTAAAACCAGATGTTATTGTAACCGATGTATTTCTGAGTCGTGCGGCAAGTAGTACATGTTGATAAGACCAGAATAACAATATTTTTATGATTTAATATTAGTCTTTGTTAGGGGATAGTGGTGTAATTATAAGAATGGCCTGTTTTTATATTTATTTATTGCACAAGTGGCTGCAGTAGGGTTCGGCTATAGAATAAAAGAATCCATTGTTCTTATATCATAGAATATCAAATAATGCCTAAGGCGCGCGAATTAACAGAAGCGGAATGTGGTCAGATGATTCTGCTTACAACGCAAGGAATGTCGCTCTCCGCTATTGCTAAATAAATGAAATGTTCGAGGTGCGCCATCCGAACTACGGTCAAACGTCATAGGAACCAACTCATACAAGAATAGACCGAAGAGCGGTCGAAAACACAAGGCAACGGCAAGGGATGATCGAGCCTTAGAAAAAACGTGCCTGGGAAATCGCAAGAGAACTTCGCAACAGCCTGCAGGTGACATGTTATAAAGGTGTAATGTCACTGTTTCTGCTCGTACCGTAAGGAGTCGTCTTACAGAATTAGACCTGAGCAGCTGTAAGCTCCCACACAAACCGTACCTCTCTCAGGAGCACAAAAGGAAGCGTTTAGCATGGGCGAAAAGATACGAACTCTGGACAATGGACGATTGTGTCAAGGTGATGTGGTCCGACGAATCAAACATACAGGAGCGTTATGAATAATGTTGATGTTTGTATTGGCGACATTAATATTAAAGTCGACGTACTTCAGTGCAACAGAAATTAATTGAAACAGTAAAGTAACTTTGGCGTTTTTAAATACAGATTTTCGGCCAATCTGTTGCCTTGTACCAACGACGAAATTTGGTGAAGGCAGTGTGATGATATGGGGATCCATGTTCGCCTCAGGCGTTGGAGATGTGTTTGTATGCGACGGCATCGTGAATAGTCGGCGATACCTCAGCATGTTGGAGGAAGTTCTAGAACCACCTGCATTAAAATTATTTGATGGAGAGGATTCAGAATACTACTTTCAACAGGACAACGCACTCTGCCAAATAACGCGAAGTGATGCGCTGAAAATAACGTGCGCGTATTAGATTGGCCGACACAATCTCGAGAACTGTCACCCATTGCATACCCATTCCAATTTTATGGAAATTATTGAAGAAAAGGGTATCCATGTACAAATATGGATCCAAAATAAAATTAAAAGGTAAAATTTTGGAAAAATGAGAGAAAATTCTAGCATAACTATGCTAGAATCTTGTATCCAGCATGCACGTAAGATCCGTACTGTAATACAGGCAGGTGGTGGAACCACTAAATATCGAAAGTATTATTAATTATCGTTAAACGCTTTTTACATATGTAGTATTTATTTATTTGCAATACTTTCCCAAAAATACATAAAACGCCGGCTGTCTAAGACATATGGCCACGATAGTATATCCTATTTTATATTTTAAGAAATTGTATTAATTCGTATTTCAAATAAATTAAGAATATTTACTCAATGTCTCAACCATTCTAAATTCTGTAATAGTACTTTTTTGTATTAGGTATTATACAATATAAGTATGTATATTATTTAAGAACAAAATTATACATATTTCTAAAATTATCCAATACGCCAAATAACAGGTAATGACTTCGTTCAATAACTTTTCACTTTTATTTAATTTTATTGGGAAATGTTTATATACTTAAGTAAAACGAAGATTCAAATATATACAACAAGTGAACTTTAGTAACATCGTAAAATTTATAATATAGTGACACCCAGTGTAAACACTTCGATCCTTGAAAATTCCCGCTATTTTTCTGATTTTCGGGCTGTCGTCCTAGGTTAAAATAAGTAATTTGTTTTTGAGGAATATCCAACATCTTTTTCTATACACGTACATCCAGTATATATTTTGTAACATTTGTTTCTGTTTTCTACTTGTTTTCACTTTTTTTTCTTATAATATTCTGATTTTTATTAATTATATTCATCAAAATGGAATATTGATTAAGTTTCTAAAAAATACATCGACATTACAAACAAAAATATTTAAAATAGCTTTAATTTTCTCACAGATTGTTATGAAAATTAAAAAAAAACTAAATTTATTTACTCTTCATAGCTTAATGTCGAAAATTTTAAAATCACTTGTAAATATATATCTTAACATTTTAATTATTAATGCAATTAATGATTGCATTGTTTAGAAGAGGAAACAATAAAATAACGTGGGTCAATCTAGGCATAGCGAAATAAACAAAGAATTATATGTTCTTCCTAGGCTTCCTTTGAATACTTTTCTAAAATATATTCTATTATATAATACCAAAACGCATAAAATTTGAGGTTTCTCTTCTGATGTGGTTTTTCATAAAATTTTCGAAACCCTGACATAAATATAGTTTCTTTATCATAACTCCGCTTTTCTGGGTATATTGAGAAGAATGTGGTATTACAGATTTATTGAAAGCGTTAACCATAAATTTTGTACTGCTTCCTTGTGCGATTAAATATCACTTGTTACTACCAACATAGCAACTAAGGCTAATTATCATTTCGTAGAGACTTGAAATTTTATCAATTGATCTAATATTGTACAAACTAAAGAATAATACATATAATATTTAGTAGCAACGTTAAAACCCATCATAAATATGGATTTACTGATTTGGTAAAAATGAGACATCAAGGAGATTGATTCGCAGATGATTCATGTATTAGATTAAGTAACGAGAATTAAAAGTAACACGTGAAAAACACGGGAATTAATGTAAATTATTTATTATGCTTTAATACAGACCCATATTTTTTTCAACAAATTTCCTTTAAAAATTTTCAATCTTTGAATTATAATACCAATAACAAAGTTTTCAAATACACTACATCTAATATTAAATCATTTTTGTGATTTATTTCAAAGAAGTTAAAATTTGAAGGTTTCATGTGTGTTTATTAATATAATAATATTTAAAAATTAAATCAGCCTACTTATCGACGCTATTTCCTTAAAGTAAATTAGAACCGTATGTATCCCCGAATTACTAGTAATTTTTATTTTCAAATCCATATAAATTTTTCATAGATGCATATATCCAATAGTTAGGACTGAAAAGTAAAATATACTAAACATCTGGTATATCTTACCCGTAAATTTCGTTGTCTAGATAGAGCAGATTATTCAAAATTATCATTTAAGTTTTTACTAACAGATTGAATATGAAACTTTAAATGCTTTGTATAATGCAAACTTTAATCCGCATATTGTTTACAAACGCCAAACAGTTTTATCTAAAATCTATCCAAAACGATATAAGCTAAAGTAGAAAATATAATTTATGTAATATCACAGGGAAATTATATGTAATAAAAGAGCAATTATGAAACAGGTATATAGTACCTACATTCTTCAATTCGTTGGCGAAGTTTAATTAAAACTTTCACTTGTTAACTGAGCTGTGTCACTTTTCGTTTTCCATATATTCGGAAAAGGTAGAAGTACTAAAGTATAATAATATTAAAAATGCTTTTATCAACAATAAACATATTCGTGAACTTGTTAGTTAATTTAAATCTTGTATTTCCACCTTAAACATTTTCTCTTGGAACTGAAGACGAGATAATAGAATTACCTTTTTCTAATAGAATTGCTGCAGAAAATTTATTAACTAGTATTTTCATTCATAAATACATGTATGTAAAGGGTTTTCCAATAGGGACTTGACAACTTTTAATTCAATTTGTGAACGCACCCTTTCACTAATCATCGAACTGTCACTGTCAATTTATTCAGTAAACTTAACATTTTCATCATGGTAAAGTACACGAACGAACAACGTCTGCAAGTTATAAAAATTTACTACAGAAATTCGGAGTCGGTGACCGCTACTTTAAGAGCGTTAACTCCGATTTTCGGTCGTAATTCTCGCCCTAGTAGACAGGCAGTAACAAGTTTAGTGCAAAAATTTGAGTCTACATATTCGTTGTGTGATGTTGCCGTGCCAGTGAGACAAGGGGTTGGTCGAAGTGCCGAAAATATCGCTGCCGTTGAAACGTCCGTAGCAAATGATCCAAACCAGTCAATTCCGCGGCGTTCTCAAGAGTTGGGCATCGCCCAGACCACTTTATAGCGAATTTTGCGTAAGGATCTTGGTTTACACCCATACAAGATCAAGCTGACTCAAGAATTGAAGCCGATGGACCATTTGAAGCGACGTACGTTCTCCGATTGGGCTCTGGAATAGATGCGCAAAGATGATCAATTTCATCGCAAAATCATTTTCAGTGACGAAGCTCATTTTTGGCTCAATGGGTTCGTCAATAAGCAAAATATGCGTTATTGGTCAGGTGAAAATCCACATGTTTGGTGCGGTTTGCATGCCGGCGGCGTCATAGGGCCATATTTTTTCGTCCACGATAATGATCGTCACGTTACTGTGAATGGTAATCGTTATCGCGCCATGACTACCGATTATTTTTGGCCCGATTGGAAGATATGGACTTGGACAACATGTGGTTTCAGCAGGACGGTGTCACAAGCCACACAGCACACGTTACAATCGATTTATTGAAGAGTAAGTTTGATGAGCGTGTTATCTCAAGAAATGGACCAATCGGTTAGCCGCCTCGTTCGTGCGATTTAACGTCTCTAGGCTTTTTTCTTTGGGGCTACGTCAAGTCATTGGTCTATGCCAACAAGCTGACAACGTTGGAAGAGCTCAGAGCCAACATTGAAGGCGAAATATTAGCCGTTTCGGCCGAATTGTGTGGCCGAGTCATCGAAAATTGGGTCCAACGAATCGACCGCTGCAAACGTGCCCGCGGTGGCCATATGAACGAAGTCGAGTTCCATTCACAAATGTTTTGATTGTGCTTCAACCCGATAATAAAGTTTTTGAAATATCTCAAATGGTCTGCATTTTATTTTGAAAAAAAGTTGTCAAGTCCTTATTGGAAAACCCTTTATGTTATTTCTCAACTTTTTTTGACATTTGGAAAATGATTATATGTGCTATAATCCGACATAATAATACGACCTCTTGACATCTGATTTTGATGCGTAAATTACATGAGAAAATATCTATATTTCGTATTTCTATAAGCAATTTAATTTTATTAAATATATAATTTTAATATTACCTATATGATTAAGAATTATAACTATAATGTGAATTATCTTGTGGGAATATATTGAAAAGATGTAAGTATAACCGAGAAACAAGACAATATTAAAAATAACACTTCAACTTCATCTAATGCAAATATGGAATATACATAAATATAATAGTTTTATCGACTTCATAGTTAATCTTCTTCGACTCTTGCCTGCTTACATTAAAAAATATGATATACTTTACAGTTCATCAGTTCCAATGCATTCATTCATATTGCTGACGTTTGTCAAAGTTGAATGTTTTAGAGTCAGATATGACAATATAACTTCAATGAATTTTAAAATTTTTTCTATTGATAATTTAAGTAAAACTAAACGTAATCTATATGTTAATAAAGGCAAAGAGTATGTAGAGATGTATAATAGAGAATAAAAAACGCGTTAAAAAATTAGGAAATATTAAAAAAATAGACAATATCAAAAATTTTACCAATATGTCATGGCTACCTATTTTAGATAAACAGTATAATAGAAAGCTGAGTATAGAAAAGGTTAGTTTTTATGGATAGATAAAGGATTTATGTATGTTCGATTTGTATTAAGTATTGCTTCTAAATGTAAGTCAAGTAAGATAAATATTATATATAAAATATAATATAAAAAATAGACATTTAAGAAACGATGATTCGCAAGGACGTTTCTTGAATGGATAAGACTTTCTTAAGAAGCGATCCTCGTTTATGTACAATAGCTTAGTATTCAAACGAAAAGGATCTCCTTGCTGATAACATGTATTTATCACAAAGATTATTGGAAGACAAAAATTTTAGAATAACATTTAATTCCTTGACATACCTAGCAAACAACGATAAACAGATATTGTGATATTTCTCCTTAATTGGATAACCTATTAAGGTATAAATGGTGTTTTTATTACGAAGTTTAATTACAGGTTTTACTTCATAAGAATTTGGAACAACCAAACTAATTGTAACGCTTCCCTTCAAACCATAATGATCCGATAGAAACATGTGATTTATAGAGAGCTCAAATGACGTAAATTCAATAAAATACGATGTACCTATCCAAACAAGTGAAAATTGTTCGATAATACAAAATTAATGTCTTAAATATTAGAAAAAAAATAATTTTTGGAAATAGGTGTTGAAAATTGAGAATGCGCGCGTAAACGCCTCTCTCTAAATATAAAACAACGTAAACTAATTCATCTAAGAATAGAATATAGCAAATACGCAACAACTTTCTAAAATTTTGTACGAAAATGAAAATGAATAATTTTCTTCCTATCGTATACTATTTTCTATTAAAATGCAACAATACCGGAAATTTACAAACAAGACTAATAATGTTTCACTCCCGTTTATTACTTATAACTACATTTACATAAATGTCACTCTATATATATATATATATAATAGTACCTAATGTAATAAATGTACCTAATCAAAGTAACGTCAAAAAAGAAACATCTAAGCACGCTACCCGTTAGATCACCTGTTCGTTATATTGTTTTTCGTGAAATGCAACGTAAATATTTCAAATTATAGCGTCGCACTTCATTCAGTATTACATCTATATACGTCTATTTATATTTTTAATTAAATATAATTCTACATACTTACATTTGTGATATTTATTTAAGGGTAATACTATATCTTGCAAGTCGTAACAATTTACAAGTTTTGTACATTGAATATATATTCGCTGTTAATTCATTGGAGGTATTTAGGTTCTTAAATAATTATCAAATGTATACTTACATAACAAAATTATTTTACTTAACAGACCAAATATATACCATAACAAAATATATAGACCAATTTTATCAACTGATCAAGTATCAATGTATCCCACAAATAATTAGTTTTTTCAGCAAGATACATGAAAGTGTGTACGTATAATAAATTTTAGCATAGCATTTTTGCAGGTATTTGCATACGTTTAAAATAGGCGCTGAAATTATTTAGAAGCCAAGAACAGTATACTTTCAGCGAATAAGCTAAAATAATATTTTACTTATTCCTTCTTTAATCCCAGAGAAATAGCAAACAGAATAAAGTTTGATCAAGTTAGTATTTTTACGAAATTAATACAAATATTATGAGTTTCACACGAATTAAAAATATCTTCTCGATATACATATATATATATATATAAACGGTGAGAAGGAATAGATCTTGACAAAATCGAGTAGGAAGAATACGTTAAGTTATTTTATATTTTTATCCATAGAAATTTGTTCCACCTTCGATAATAGGTATGTGCTATGTGTGTTTAAAAACTTCTCTTGCCTCTTCTTTAACATTCAAACAGAAATACACATATGACTTATTTCGATATAATTTTCTTTTAAATTTTAATTTACTTAAATTTTTATTAAAATACTAAACTCTTTATTTGCACTGTTAATTTCCTATGGAAAGAAAAAGTTGTTTTTGCTTACATTTTCTCTTACACAAAACGACAAATAAATTTCTAAAGAAATCCATAGAAACAACAAGATTCATTATACGTGGGTTGTCTTTTAAGTTAGTTTAGCATATAAAACTGGAATAAAACAGTAGATAGCTTTAAAAGACTACATTGTTTTTCGAAGTATTCTCCACGTAGATTAATTCACTTTTGCATGCGCTCGAACCAACTCTGGAAGCAGTTGTTCCACTCGTGTGTTGGTACAGTCAAAATTCGGTTTTCGAAGGCAACTGGCGATTGCTCTTTCTGGTGACTGAAACCTTTGACCACGCAATCCATTATTAGTTTTCGGAAAGGTAAAGAAATTGTTGGGACTGTACGTAGGAAGGTCCAACAATTTGACGTTTTGTTGCGTTAAAAATTCAATTGTCTTGTGCGCTGTGTGCGAACTTGCATTGTCTTGGTGGAGGATGATTCGTCGTTCAGAGTTGGTTTTTCGAAGCTCAGCGATGATTTGCGGCAAACAAATGGTTGTGTACCAATCGGCATCTTTTTGGAGACACTTCGAGAACGAATGACTTTTGTCGGCTTTTCTTCACCTTAGAACATCTAAATAGACGATCGGCGTTTGTTTTCTGGCTCGTATGAGTAAATCCAAGATTCATTACCACTAACAATATTGTACACGTTTTTAGAATTTCCAGCGTTGAAACTATGTCGAGTTTTTTGACACCAATTCACCCTAGCCGCTTTCTGTTCTTCGGTCGACAGGCGCGATATCCAACGGAACACTATTTTTTTTACACACAATTCTTTATGCAATTTTTTTTTAAATTGAGGTCTATAAAATCATCAATAATGCTTCAATCTGGCGATATGTCACATGTCGATCTTCGTTGATGATCTTGCGCACAGCACCGATGTTTTCCTGGGTGACTTTCCTGGGCGCTTTTGTGAAGCTGCTCTTGGATCGTCTCTAAGACCAATCCGCCCAGGTTTGAATTCTACATACCAACGAGAAATTGTTGTCTGATTCAGTGCTTCATTGCCGAAAACAGAAACCAACTCTGCGAGGCATTCTTGTTGAGATAATTGTCTTCGAAAATTATAGAAAATTATTCCGCGAAAATGTTCTCGGTTTAATTCCATTTTTCGACTAGCTTGTCCACTTTGACAATTCGTTGTAGCTACAACACTACAGTATCGCACTGAAACTTTGAATTTAGATTAGCTAAGGATGGAGGTTAATTTTTAGTACTAACATTTGATTAGTGACACCTTCTATATTCTACTACGCAAAACTTAAAAGACATCCCACGTATATATGGTTGTACGTTTTCATTAGTCTCTTAGATTTCAAAAAATTTCTATAGATTTACTTAAAAGTAGAAAATTGTTGAATGCATATATATGGATTTGAGGGCAGATAAGAAAATAGTAATTCAATGAAGACAAGAATGGTCTTCAATTCAGTTAAATAGTTTAATGATACGTCTTCAAAAACTAACACCCTACATTTGCATTTACTTTCGCATTAAGTTTGTGAATTCACCCACTTTGAAATAAAATTAGTTAATTGTAGAACATATTTTCTTTACATATATGATATAGGAAAATGTAATTATCTCATACCTTCTGATAGATTTACTATTTACTATTAGTTTAAACCGGTACGTTGGTATAATACTACATTTGTCACAAATTACAATTACTTAATATCCACTGATAATATATAGCTTAATTACCTTAATTGTAAAGTAATTAAAATTGATAAATTTACATTGGCTTCATTGAAAAAATTTGTACCACTATCTATTTACTATTATAAACATTTCGTACCATCGACTATTAACATTTTGATGACTATTAAAATTTTCAAGTTTCCATGACCCAAAATCTTTAAAAGAAACCAGTTCTTCAAAACAAAATACTAAGCAAACGGGAAAAGTAACAAACAAAATTAAATCAGTTATCCAAAACAAACTATAGTTCGGGAAAATGTTCCCTTACGTAAAGGTAAAAACACACTAAAAATCAATAAAAGACAAATGACATTGCATTGTAACAATAGGGTACTTGAGTTTTCGTAGTTTAAAATAAATAAAAGAAAACATATTGAGATACGACAAAAACATCTTACATCGTCGTATTAAGATATTTTACGCATGTGAATATTCTTTCTGCAAAAATATGAAACATAGCAATCATAACGTAACTACGTTCTGAATACAATTAATACTCTGCAAATCGCACATATGAATCAAATAGAATACTCGGTAAATGTGTAATGTGTAATGTCTACCAAAATTTAGTTAAAGCGAACAATGTAGGCGGGTTTCTCCCCACCATCGAGCGCTTATTTAAAGCCTAGTTTCTCACTGGGAACACTCAGTACATGCACGAATCTCAGTGAGATAGGATTTAGAACTAAGGTGCTAAGTCAGTTTCCACTGGTGTTTCGCAATTACTTATTTAACTTTGCACAAACGTTATAACCAAAGTGTTTTTTAAGCAGTTGTTAATAATATCAATTAACTGTATTGTTAAGTTATTACTGTTAATAATAAAACTATTATAATAAAAAATCATGTATTGTGATGAAAAACCGACTACCCGAAAACGGGCATTAAACCGCGGTGTTTCTGAAGAAAATATAATGGATAGAATACCTCCAGCATCAGAAAAACTTTTCGAAAATATACCTTGGCTTCATATTATGACGGATATAGCAATTACTGCAGCCATAGCTGAATTAAAGGTAACTATAAAGATAAAATTAACATACATATATTAATGAAAACATACAAAGTCAAGGAAAACACTATAAATGATACGTAACTTTGTTTATAAAAAAACTAAATTTAAAATATTTTCACGTACTACTTAGAATTTGTAGTTTAGCCATCATTTAGCATCATATGCTATTATCTGCAAGATAAAACATCATTCTACTTATTAAGGTGTACATAAAATTAGTTCAATGCATTGCTATAGTCCTAAAAATTACAGTTACTGTCGGATAAATATTAGGATGGACAAATGCCAAAATGATTAACAGATTACATAAACTTCTTATCACAAGGTCACTATGTAATACGTGTACGCAGACAAGTTTGTCTACTGCTTACATTTGTACATATGTCTGTTTGTATATATTTACATATCTTGAAATAGTCCCGAGTTCACTGGGGCCATCTAAAGATATGTAATTACAAACAGAGATAAATTTACGAATAAATCGTTGTTATATGCGAAAACTCTTAATCGTAGAAAGATCCATTTTATCACCTCAACACGTAACAAATTCGTGATTTTTTCGACCTATGGCTTTTAATTAAAAATAAATATATTACATTTTCGTACATATAGTAATTAAAGAAAAGTATTGTTTCTCTCTATATGTTTACAATATTATCGTATATACCCTATATCAAAAATTAATAGATTTTATATAAAAAGCACGAATTGATTTGCGTTCTTAAACAAGGCAAAAGTTATAAAATATATCATAATAACTGTCAATATTTTTTATATTATTATTACAGACTCATTGGCACATAAACACAACTTATTCTTCTTCCATTTATGTCTACAATTTATAAAGAAAAGACCTTCATGCAGACGTAAAATTTTCCATAAACGTATTCTTATACAAATTATATACTATTTGCCTATTATATCTAAACACCTAAACAGAAAATAGAATACCCAATTGATTTTTATTTGTACTTTCTAAATCAAATTATAGTTTAATTTTTTCATTTCTGTTAGTTGGTTTTTGTTTTTCTTTCATTATAACCTAAAATCTCAATAACCGCCTTTGCAAGGTGTTTATTAATGTTACAATATCTGAAATTGGCGCCTACAGATTACAATCTCCGCTTGTTATGACTACGCTATCTGACACCCACTTAAATAATGCATCATAATATCTATCTTGAACGCAATTTAGAAACAATTAATTCCCTTCTATGTGTAGTAACTCGCAACGTCTTATTAACGTTAATTATATATTTCTTAAAATTTAAAAATATTGTATATTAAGAATATGTAATTAATAAGTCTCTTTTTTGTTTTTCAGTTCAAACGCATGCTAAATAAGGAGTTATCACACTTTTCGGAGTCAAGCAAATCAGGAAATCAGATTTCGGAATACATTTGTTCCACTTTCTTGGGTGAGTAAATCATTATTTTAACGTATATACATAACTACAAACAAAATATGAGCATTTTTTTTGGTATATTAACGTACCAATTTAAATTCTGCTCTAGTAGTTAAATTTAGTTAAATTCTATTATGATTTAGAATCTTATCTCTGCTGCTAAGTACAGTTACTTTTAGCCAAATATTATTTCCATTATATAAAATGTTTAATACTCCCTAAAGTATTAATTATACTAACTTATCGATATTTTATATTTTAAGCAGATAAAAAATATATAATTATCTTTATCAAACGTATCTATAAAGAAAGCTGATAAGTAATTATTTGCTAGCGCATTGACATTTTAAATATAATTTATATTATTTAAACATGAAAATCAGTTCTTTTTTCTTTATTACAGACAAACAACAAGAATTAGACATACCTTCATTACGCATTGACGAAGGTAGCGAGAATGTGTCCAAGGCAGCACCACCTAAAGGAAGGCCTAGTAGAGGCCCACACACAACAATGTCTCAGATATCAGGAGTAAATAGAAAACCTCTCCATCACACCAATTCTTTTACTGGAGAACGTTTACCATTATACGGCGTGGAAACACCCCATGAAGATGAATTAGGAAAAAGTTTGGCCGTCATAGATAGATGGGGAGTTGATATCTTCAAAATAGGTGAATTAAGCAATGGAAGACCACTGACCTGCGTTGCTTACACGACATTTACATCTAGAGATCTTCTCAAACACCTTCTTATTCCACCAAAGACTTTCATAACGTTCATGATGACATTAGAGGATCACTACGTTAAAGATAATCCTTTCCACAATTCCCTTCATGCTGCCGATGTGACTCAAAGTACACATGTACTGCTTAACACTCCGGCATTGGAATCAGTTTTTACGCCATTAGAAATAACAGCGGCATTATTTGCCGCTTGCATTCACGATGTAGATCATCCTGGACTCACTAATCAATTCCTCATTAATTCTAGTTCTGAACTTGCCTTAATGTATAATGACGAAAGTGTTTTGGAAAACCATCATTTAGCGGTGGCGTTTAAACTACTTCAAAACGAAGGTTGCGATATTTTCTGTAATATGAATAAAAAGCAACGCCAAACATTAAGAAAGATGGTGATAGATATGGTGCTTAGTACCGATATGTCCAAACACATGAGTCTGTTAGCAGATTTAAAGACTATGGTTGAAACAAAGAAGGTAGCGGGATCTGGTGTTTTACTTCTCGATAATTATACTGATCGTATACAAGTCTTAGAAAATTTGGTGCATTGTGCTGATTTAAGCAATCCAACCAAACCGTTGCAATTATACAAACGCTGGGTTGATTTATTAATGGAAGAATTCTTTTTACAAGGCGATCGAGAAAGAGAGGCAAGAATGGATATAAGTCCAATGTGCGATAGACATTCGGCTACTATAGAAAAATCCCAAGTCGGTTTCATAGATTATATTGTACATCCTTTGTGGGAAACCTGGGCAGATCTTGTACATCCAGATGCACAAGATATCCTAGACACCCTCGAAGAGAATCGTGATTGGTACCAAAGTATGATACCCCCTAGTCCTCCAGCTGAAGAGCGTCCTGGTATAAGGTTGCAAGTGACGGTTGAAGAGGGTGAGGCAGAAGCCGAAGCCCCAATGTGACGGAGGCTGCTGGGTCTCTGCAGGAAGCTGTCCGAAAAGGTACAGCAGTGGTGGCGCGTTCGGCAATAATTTTGGCGCTGGCGCCCCTAACGGCCACCCCGCGCTGGCGCGGCCTTTGTTATGTTTGCATCGCTTTTGACTGAATCTCTCTCCTAAGGCTAGCAGAGCCTGGAATTTTGTTCCCCTCAAACAAACCCCTCGACCCCATACATTTACCCAAAATCGCAAAACAAAATAATGAGAAAATGGCAAAAAATATGTAAAATTAATTAATATATATAAAATATAAGAAACCAGGGAGTGTAATATGTTCTGTTTTGGCCTTCCCAAAATCCTCGTTATGCCTTATTGTAGGAGTGAGTCGTGCCCTGCTCTCAGTACTGATACATCTGTATATATTTCATAATGTCTGTCAGTGTAATACTCAGCCCCATGTATGTATAGACTATTACGTGTCATGTCAGCTATGTTACACAAATAAAGCTCTCTCCATTTTAATTGTGTTTGATTTCATTTATTAATTTTGTTTACAAAATATTTTAAACTACCTTTCTTTATATGATATAATCAAAAAAAAACTCCTTTAATGATGTAAAACTTCATAGTAAGCAGATTACTAAGAAGTACGACAATAATTTTTATAAAAACAACTACATATAATTATACTCCAGAAAGTAAGATCCAAGTTTTAAAGCTTCATGTAGGAAATATTAAATACAATTTTTTTAAAATATTGCATATATTTTATTAAATGACACCTTTTACATAGCATAATAATATTTTAAAGATTTATCATAAAGTACATACAACAAACTATAATGCATAATTTTTTGTTTTAGTAGCAATACCAATTGAAAATTATAAAACTAAATAATAAATTAATAGTTTGAGATTCATAGTTTTTTTATTAAAAATATATACATACATTAAACCCTTTTTTAAATTTACTCTATAATATTTAGAACAATGTTCTATATTATTTATATATTTCATTTACTTTACAACTAGTAAATAGTAACATTCAAGATAATCTCAGGAAAAGTTACCCTATGATAATAAATTATCAATGGCAAGTTTATATATAGTAAAATATTTTTAAAACGCTAGTATGTTACAGAAACCATTGAATTTTTGCAGTTACATGTGTCATGTTAAATGGAAACAAGTTTCAATCAAACCTAGTAAGAATATTCATAGGAACATAAATAAAAAAAAATAAACGAATTTAGTTTATCAATAAAATTTTATGTTCGATTTTACTAAATATTGATTAACTACAAAAATCTGCTAATGAATAATATATAAAATGAATAAAAAACAGACAATGTAAATTATCAATATTTGCTGATGCGTTTCATATTCCGGAACTGTCATATAAATTAAACCCAATAATCTAAGTTTACATTAATGATGAAATAAAAATGACATTTGAACTAATGAAATCTTACAGACAGTGTTATTTATACAACAGTTTGACTGTCGGTTAAAAAAATAAGATATACTCTTTCAAGAACAGACGAGAGACGATATCTGTACCCCGATTATATGTCAACTATCGATACTCTTACAATACAAATAATGGTAATAAATTTTTGCATGCTGAACCTATAAAGCTAGTGCGGATTCCAAAAATAATTTGCAACACCAATTGCTTTTTTCCTGGCATTTATAACCCCAACTTTTCATATACTTTGTCTTATTGTGAGAAATTGAATATAACAAAATAAATTTTGTGTCATAAGAATTTCTACATTCCATTTTACATATATATAGACATTTAGAATTAGAAAATTACGACAAAATGGGACCAAATTCTAGTGATTTTGATTCTAAAGCAGCACCTAATGATGATTTTTATTATCAATCATTAACGTAATGAAAAGCGAAATGTAAAATTAAATAATATAGGTCAAACGGAAAATATTTTAGCGTTAAATAATTTAGATATATTATTTTAATATTTATGGAAATTCGAAACTTATAAAATTAAAAAGAGAAAAATTACAAATAAAAAGACATTGTAGAATACACGCAATTAAAAATATTCTAAAAGTAAACACTTTAATGATGAGACCAAAGAGATCGTATTTAAATTATCACATTTAGATGAAATACACCTTAGAGGTTTGAGTTATTGGTGCAGTAACATTTAAAACAATCATTTAAAAAACATATTAGTCTTAAATAAAAGCATTTATTTCATTGTATTTTTGTAAACTATAAGTTAGGATAGTAAAATTACATGTACATGTTTCAAAACCACGACTGTATAGACTTTTCATGGAACTTTGACTTCCACAAGCACTTTATTTACTACAGCAGCTTTGCATATCAAGAATTCAAAATAAAAAGATCCCATAGCTGTCTCATAGAACCAACACGACAGCTGACATATTAAATTACTATAAATGAAAATAGAACGTTTTAACTGAAAATAATAAATTTTCTGCATATAAACCGAAAAATTAAAATTTAATTTACTACAAATAGTAATGAATAATATCATTGCCTCCCTTTTTCGTCCAATACAAAAATGTATTGACTGACAAAAGAGAATGCGTCTATCTCACAGATCAGCAACTATGTTTTCAGTGTGTAATAGACAGACGCTTGCGTCACGGCTTTTTGGCAATTAAAGAATGTTAAAAGGAACAACATATGATAGGATGTTATTAATAATAGAATGATTCCCCTATAAATAGTAATTTCAAAAAAATCCAAAAATGAAAAATATTAAATTGTATTGCAATTGGACCAAGCAAAAATCGAATCATAAAAGTTGATAAATACGAAATACCATTTTACAAACATTTCAAGTGTTTGAATATACATGCATACATTAATTTTGCGGAGCTTAAAATAATACATTCGAAGGTACCAAAATAATTTCAAAAAGACAAGATCAGATTTTATCTGGTATAACAGAAACATTAGAGAATTCATTTTAAAGCTTAAAAGTCAGTAGTAAAATTGATAAAACAGTATCTGGAGCTGGTACATTAAGACGGGACGTTCCACAATAATTTGATTTGCCAAAAACTTAATATTGATTTTATGTTATAATTATAAACAAATCTATTAAAAAATAATACACATATGACACTAACAAGCACACAATATACAGGTGTGATATAATAATAAACAACACAATCGCTTTGTTTCTTTTTATTAACTATAATTTCAAAAGGGACCAAAAACATAGCTTTTTATATTTGTCCTAATTGAAAAAGTAACTTTTTCATTTATGTTCTCACAAGTCGTTTCTTATTATTATTATG
This sequence comes from Dermolepida albohirtum, assembly GCA_031893035.1. NCBI lineage: Eukaryota > Metazoa > Arthropoda > Insecta > Coleoptera > Scarabaeidae > Dermolepida > Dermolepida albohirtum. The sequence goes on from JAVIWB010002085.1 coordinate 254,495, forward strand.
TCTGTCTTGATGACTCTACATATTTACGAGGGTAGCCGTTTATATTTGTGGAATTCAATATTTTGCCCGGTCAAATATTCAGTTGTTTGTACCGACCTGTGAGAGCTCGCATTGTCACGGTGGAGAATTAACTGTCGTTTTCGGTTTGTTTTACTTATTTCTTCAAAAACTTTTTGCAAACAAATAGTTGTGTACCATTTGGACATGACCATTTTACAGCTCTCTAAAGGCACGGTTGCAACGTGGCCGGTTTTCCGAAAAAAACAGGCCACCATTTGTTTTGATGTGCTTCGAGCGCGGATAGCTTTTGTTGGTTTTGGCTCATCTTGGAATACCCACACAGTCGACTGCTGTTTGCTATTGAACTCATAAGTATAGATACAAGATTCATTACCTGTGAAGACTTTATAAATGTTCTTTGAAGCACCGCCATTGTATTTTTTGTGCATTTCATGGCACCAATCGACGCGAGTCCTTTTTTGAGCGGTTGTCAAATTATGTGGTACCCAACGTGAACATAGCTTCTTAACGGCTAAATGTTCATGCAGGATCTTATGCACGCTGGTGTTACTAATACCTAGAGATGCCTCGATCTCATGGTACGTCACATGACGGTCTTGTATTATCAATTCAGACACTGTGTTGATGTTTTCCGAGACAACAACATTTGAGGGACGACCTTCACGATATTCATCGTCCAAAGAACACTGTCCAACTTTGAATTCACTATACCAACGACATACTGTAGTTTTCGTTCACCATATAAAGAATTCAACTCGTCGATGCATTCTTGATGAAATAATCCACGCCGAAAGTTATGAAAAATAATTGAACGAAAATGTTCGCGAGTTAATTCCATTTTTTCGATGACAAAATTTTCAAGATACTGTCAACAATAGAAATAGCGACCGGATAATAAAACTGTCAAGGAAAATATATAGTCAAAAATGACAAATTTCACGATGCAATCATCAGATCGGAGGCAACACCAACAGTGTTGCCAGTTCCTGAAATATAAACGGCTACCCTCGTACAATATACCACCATTCTTATAAAGCGTAAGTGACTATATCTCGGTAGCAATTGAGAATAGCTTGATACATAGTCCTCTCATGTTTCATCAAGTTTTTTTATCATTTCTAGTTTAACCGGTAGTGTACACAATTTTCTTTTTTCAAACGAAGCAACAAGGTTTTTTGATTTCTGAATGTACCACATGTGTAAGTTGCACAAACAGAAAAGTTAGGGTTATTAATAAACCTTACTATTCTAGTAATTATATATAATTATAAAGGTAGTAACAAACTTGACATTTTAATTTTATTTGTAGGTATCAGCTGTTCAATCTTCAGTAAGTTTTGTAATGTGTCAACAATGACTTTTTGTCAAAAATTTCATACAATATTAATATATGGTGATTACTTAATTCAAGAGTAGCCGCACACTTAGGTATTGAATATTATTACGAATTCCACTACGGTGCCTTCGTACACCCTGAAAAAAGTTACGAACAGGAAACATGTCCGAAAATAAGAGTATGCATGGGCAAAAGCTTTTTGTAATTATGAAAATACAATAGATATCTTTGTAAACATAAAAGCGCACCCGCATATACAAATGTAAGCAGTTGTAGTTAATACAAGTATATCATCTTCATCAATTTAACGCATCCTTATGATAAATAAATGTAATTACAAAATAAACTTACTTAAAAATTTACACCTTAATGATCAAGATCGACATTTGAAATTTATTGCTGGCTTCACGTTTCATAAGATGGAAAAAATTAATTAAAAAATTCCAAGGGCGGATGAGTCACGCTTTACAAATAGTAATAATATCCATAGACATAATTATCATTTGCGGCCTAATTATAATCCTCGTTATGTTCTCATGCATTACTAAATAAAACAGGTTACGAATGTATGGTGTGGCCGACCTGGATATCATTTAATAAGACCATGTTCTAAAGGTAAAAACTTAAGTGCAGAAAATTACTTATTTGTTTGAAAAATGATTTAAATTTACTTTTAAAGGAAGTTCCACATCACATTCGCAGAATTTAATTTTACAGCATAATTGCAGAATAGTAAGAAAATGCTTTAATAATAATTTTCCTAATAGATGTACGAGGTCCCATAAGTACCCGGCCTGACCTAGAGATGGCGGTACTTGTTTGAAAAGTATTACTTTATGAGAAAGTAAACAATCTGTAAAGCATATGTTTTAAGTTTGAAGAGGCCACGTTGTTTAGTATTTGCTTGGTAGCCATCAATAGCGAACGATTTCAATGAATTTGTAAAAATGGAGAAAATTGGTCATCGTTACGTGATACAATACTTTTATTTGAAAGGCTTCAGCCCAACCGATCTAAAAGCTGAATTGGATACTACTCTGGGTGAGTCTGCTCCTTCATTTACAACAGTGAAATAATGGGTAGCAGAGTTTAAACGAGGCCGTACGAGCTGCCAAGACGAGGTGATAACGCCAGAAATGGTGAAGAAAATCCACAAAGCGGTACTGGATGATCGTCGACTGAAAGTGCGCGAGGTAGCAGACGTAGTAGGCATTTCAAAAAGTGTGGTACATCGCATATTATCTGAAAATTTAGACATGAGAAAGCTGTGTGTAAGATGGGTGCCGCGTTCGCCCACACTCGAGCAAAAACAGTGTCGTGAAGATGTTCAATTGAGTGTTTAGCGAAGTTTCACAGCAACAAAGCTGAATTCTTGCGCCGTTTCATAATCATGGATGAAGCATGGGTCCATCACTTCACACCCGAGACAAAAGAACAATCAGAACAATGGACTCAAAAGGGAAAACCGGCTCCAAAGAAGACGAAGACCGTTTCATCTGCAGGCAAGGTCATGGCATCGTTTTTTTGGGATGCGCGTGGAATAATTGTGATTATTAGGGAAATTGTATTTTGATTTACTATATAGATAAACTTGTATAATTCTTGATTTTTTTTGGAAAGAAACTATTATTATTATTATTAAGAAAGTGTTGTTTCATCAAGACAATGCACCAGCTCATAAATCCGTTATTGCAATGGCCAAAATTAATGAATTAAAGTTTGAATTGCTACCTCATGCATCCTATTCGCCAGATTTAGCCCCCTCGGATTATTTTCTGTTCCCAAACTTCCCAAACAACGATGAAGAAGTGATGTCGGCAGTTAATGGCTATTTTGAGGAGCAGGACAGTTCTTATTATAAAAAGGGTATCGAACTTATTGAACTTTGCTGGGAAAACTGTATAAAGCTGAAAGGAGTGTTGTTGAAAAATAAATATATTTCTTTCGAAAATTTTTGCTTTCTTTGTTGGGTCGGGTACTTCTGGAACCACCCTCGTATTGTTATACATTAACCTAATCGATGCCCTGCTAGCTTCCGAATTTAATGTCGTTGGATTAGTTCTTATGGGGAATATAAGATATTGGTCAGACAAAACAGTCACAAAATCTAAAAGAACTAAAATTTAAGGTAAAAACCATTGATGTGGTATTATAATATAAACATATGACAAGGCCAAATATCGAACCACACTATTCTATTATAGTAGGCAAGTGCGTATCTACAAGAAAAAGGTGGCCATTTTGAATTAATTTTAAAATTTTAAAAAAATGATTTGTGTACGCTTTTCATTCCTGTGAAACCTCTACATGTCTGCACTGTCGATTTATTGAAATATATATATATATATATATATATATATATATATATATATATATACAGAAAGAGAGAGAGAGAGAAAGAAATTTTAATTTATTGTTTGCATTTTATTTGTTTTCAAAACACAAAATTTAGCTCAAAGCGTAACAAACTAGCTTCATCTGTTTTCAATTTTGGCTTTTACAGATTTTTTAAAATTTTATCTTCCAAGGAAGTGAATGTTTGCCTAGACAGCTTCATTCTTTATTGTAGAAATAAGTAATACAAATCTTTAACATAAATGGGTGCATTAATTATACGAAATTTATATAGAACCTTATTTTATACTTTTCCTTACTCTACAAGAACAACTATTGGAAATCAATGTTAATAGATAAATACAATATCCTTAGTTAGGTAATAAAACTTACAATACCTTATTAAAAGTTTTAACAAATTAATTTTAAACTCATATCAGAAAACTAAGCTATCAAACATGTGTACATACAATTGTATCAAGATGAACAGAGTATACCAGAAGATTGATATAAATGTAATATCGCACAAGGAATGTCAAGCATTAATTATGTACATACAAAATATATTTACTCAATAGGAACTCTAACATACAAAAAAAATGACTGAAACCGTACCAATGCATAAAAACACAAATTCAACAGAATCAATACAATATTATTCAACTAACAATTATAATAAATTATACACTATTTTGTTTTAAATTAGAGCTAGTCATAAAATAAAAATCTAAGAAGTTCACTAACTATAAATTTCTATTAGAAAAAAAGCTTCAATTAATCAAACATTTTGAAGAAATTTCTGTTGGTGTGTATTTGACGACTACCTTATAATAAATAACAAATGATATAATATAAATTAGTTAAGTTTAACAACTAAGAGTAACGTCAATGTTTGCAATAAGATACAAAATAAAAACGCATATAATGTGAATCAAAATTTAATGAAAATTTATATAGTATAACATCCTTAACTCCCAAAGAAAAATTCTTAAATCCTATAGACATATAAATTGCTGCACTAATATTTTAAAAATCAAGCTACCTTTTCTCTAAAATAGTAGGATTAGAAAATTTAAACTTCATATAATTAAACTTGACCAAAAAAACTAATACTTTTTTAATACTGAAGCTGTTTTGCCAATTCGTGTTAAAAAATTTATGTTTTTTATCTTAACAAATTTAAAAACTATTAGATTAGATAAGTAAATTGAATTATTTTCTCCCAATTCTTTACCGACACGATTTTCCACTTCATACAGAAAATTACACAATTCTTACATTACATTTAAGACGACATTCGTTTTTTTAAATAAGAAAGGTATTACTATTTTAGTATATATAATGTTTAACCTCACTGCAATTTAAATATACAACATACTACATAAAAAAATCAAGAATTTAACAATATTAAAGCATTAATCGCTTTTTAAAGAAATTCATAAAGTTATTAAGATTATGTTACTTAGTATAAACTTAGTATAAAATTAATTGGCACCAAAAAAAGGAACTATAAAAATCAACGACTATTGGTATATATACATTTAAAAACAAGGAGACAAATAAACATTGCGTAGTATGTTATTAAATCACATGAAATTTAAATTTGCCTTCATTTAATTCTTTGCATCAGAAGCACAGAATGTGAAACATTTAACAGTTAATGTTACACAAAAGCATAGGATTTAGCAATATCACAGATAATATTTCGACTAGCGGAAACACTGGATATTTTTAAAAGTTGCCTAAAAATAGCATATTTAATGTATTCTTTTAAATCCTATACAAATGTGGTAGACAAGCAATGGTTACACAGGCCTGCGATAGAAAAATTGTTTAAAATATAATCAATAATTTTTATCGTTTTTTGTACGCTGATGATGGAAAAAATTTAAAAATTTCATCACGCACAGTTTAGTAACAAATTTCACTTGAAATTATCGGCAACTATGCAAGTAAGCATTGCAGTGTTTAATCTTAATAATTAAAATTAGGCTTAGACTGGTCGCGGGAAACATTTGGTCGGGTGGCATCACTAAGTAGCTGCCAAAAATCTGTTCGATCCCACAGTAGAAGAAACACACAACGAAATTTCGATGGGAAGCGAAAACGATACCACAAGAACTATTAAACAAAAGCATTCAGTTTTACTAATTATCTGTTGTTTTTATGAAAAATGTTTCATTACTTATAATTTTAATAAAATGTAAAATAAAATATACATTCCATAATTTTTTATATTTATCTTACTATTCCTAAAATACACCTGTTTTTTTGTGAGAAACCCCTACGTGATAGAAAAACATAGTTTTCGCTTTTGAGTACATCACTGAAGAAACACAAAAAAGTGACTAGAGTTAAAACAATTTTTCAAAAGTATTTTTTTGCAGGCCCGTGTAATTTGCGCTGACTCTCTACAATATATTATGGCTAAATTTGTACTAACGTAAGTGACCAAAAAAAAGTTATTGTGGAATTCTATCACGTAAATAAGACAAAATCGATTCTGTTCCTTGTTCAAGAATAGCATATCTGGGTTGACGAAAGCTATTACCTTTCAATTCTAGACGCCTATAAAAGTTAAATAACTAGTCAAATATAAAATCAATATTAGATAACTAACCTTAATTGTTTCATGTTACCTAATTGCGGTGGTACAGTACTTATATTATTGTTTGTTAAATCTAAGGTAGCAAGATATTTAAGCTGTTGTAAGCCATCTATTTTAATTTCCGTGATTTGATTATCAGAAGCAATCAATATTTCTAGATGACCGAGTTCATAAACACATTGTGGTATTTGGATAAATCTAGGCGAGAATAAAATTAATAACATCTTGAATTAATATCGTCAATTTTAATTAATCTGAATTATATTTAACATTCTCCAGTAATAAATTAATGTGTTATATGGCGTCCTCTAGTAACAAGTAATAGAACTAAAATATTTCTTATTTTAGGTATCTGTATATATATATATATATATATATATATATATATATATATATATATATATATATATTGCTTTTAATATTAACTTTTTCAACGAAAAATGACTTTACCAAAAGCATATTTAACAAAAAAAATTAGTATTTCAGCATGCCACCGGTTACACAGTTCAAAACTTTCAGCTGCAGAAAATTTAATAATTTATGGAAAATGTAATAACTTGCATGGACATGGTCATAACTATATTGTTGAGGTTACTTTGTATGGACCAGTAGATCCAGTAACAGGTATGGTGGAAAATATTTCAATTTTGAAACAATATATGGATGCTGCAATTATGAATGAACTAGATCACAAGAATCTAGATAAAGATGTTGAGTTTTTTCATGATCGTCCAAGTACAACAGAAAATGTTGCATTGTATATATGGACAAAAATGCGTGGCATGATGGCCAAACCAGACTTGCTCTACCAGGTTAAAATTTATGAAACAGAAAATAACTCTGTCATATACCGTGGAGAATAGGCTGTGTTAAAATTATCTGATTAAGTTTAATATACATCTGCTTTATAAATACATATATGTCCTTTTAAATAAAAAGTATACCTGGAACATTTGTTTAAACGGCTTTGACTTTTATTATATATCTTACCTATTATTTGAAATGACCAGTTCACGAAGCAATTTTAATGATTTCAAACTTTCTGGTAAATTATCTAAAACATTTTTTCCTAAGTCCAAATACTGTAGTTTTAGGAAATTTGATATAAAATCGGGCAATATTTTAATTTGATTCATAGACATATTTAATTCATTAATGGTAGAAGCTAATTGTTGTAACCTGCAATTTTAATATGTATTTACAAAGACGAACCATACTTTTACTAAAGAAAAAGAACATACGGTAAAGGAACGACAGCCAATTTATTTTTACTTAAATCAACTATATTAACCTCTGCAGTAAATGCATCTTCAAAAACTGAGTCAGGAATATGGGAAAGTTCTTTCATGGATAAATTAAGTGATCTACAATTCTTCATAGTGTACCTTTAAAAATGCAATTTAATAAGAAAAAATGAACAATTTACATAACTTACTTATTTGGAAAAATGCTAGGTTCAGCAACAAAAGGCTGTGTTACTACTAGAGACAAAGCTAATTCCTCTTCATTAAGTTTATCCCTTAAATATTTTATTATCCTGCTGGTTCCACCTCTTATAATATCTTGTCTAATGTGTTTTATTGTGTTTCCTTCGATTTGTAGATTTTGTAGGTGCGGAAGTAAACCCAATGTGTTTGGTAAACTGCATTTTTAAAATTATATAAGGTGAAATATTAATATTAAATTATTTATTGCATTAGATTTTTATTTTAAACAACTAGGTTTCACAAATTAAAAAATATATACATTGCAGAAAAATTCCCAGATCAATAAATGCAGTTCAATTACCAAATATCAAAGTAATATATGAATAACTTGTTAAAAATTTGTATCCCTTTTAGTAAAAATTGCTGTTGAAATTATATTGTAAATGTTTATATTCCATCAAACTTTTTAAAAAAATTTTTGGAATGGGAGTTTTTAGATTTTTGGAAATTTTGTAAATAATGAAAATGTATAAATTTCTAATATAAAACATAAATAATTTATAAATTTTCTACTAAACATCAAAAGTAACTAGATGTTTACATTATATTGTTAATGTAATCAGCAATTATATGTTTTATTAGTTACTAGGAAACAACAGCTTACTATTATATAATTCTTAGCTAAATAAAAGAGTTATTGTAATTAAAGTAACGACTATGCAACTATTATTAACAGTTCTCACAATGATATTTAAAAATAATAAAACTGACCTGCTTAATTCATTATTAGTTAAATCCATTCTGATTATATGTTGCAACATGGCTATTTCTTTTGGTAATTCTTCAATCTTATTGTCTCTCAGATCTAATACCTTCAAGTTTGCTGCATCTTCACAAAAATCTTGAGGTATAGTCTTTAAAGGAAAAATGCAAGACAGTTCATATAAAAATAGAAACAAGATTAGTACATACTTTAATATAATTATTTCCAAAATGTAATTCTTGTATATGTTCACAGCCATCAAAACTAGGTAAATTTTCTATATCGTTATGTTGAGCATATAATGTCAGCAGTTTTCGCATTTCACCCATCTTCAGAGGCAAACTTTTCAAATTATTATGAGTTACATCAAATTTAGTGACCACTAAAATAATGTTATATTACTAAAAATACATACAAAATTCTGAGAAAATTGTTATACTTTACCCCTCAGGTTAACAATATCTGGTGGTAGTTCTGTTAATTGATTATGGGAAAAATTAACATCTGTTAAACGTACTAGATAACCTAATCCAGGAGGTAAATTGGTTAGATTGTTATTTGATAAATCCTGTAAATGTTATGTTAAGTTTTTAATATTTTGTTCTATCAAAGTGAACCTTTTCTGATCCCAGTAATAATAAAAATAACACAATTAGATAAACTAATAGCAGAAGAATTGTATACATTAAGATTTAAGAATGCATTTGTAGATTTTGTTACAAATTTTTTTATTTAAAGATGTCGTCCTCTTGGATACCTTAATTTAATTACAAGTTATGAATGTACATACTTCAAATCACTGAATTATTATTTTTCATATTATAAATATATATATAGAAAAACTTTATTTTATTATTTATTATTTTTGTATGATAATTACAAAAAAATCACCTGTTTATAATATAAAAGCTCGATTTTGTGAAAAGTATTAATACTTTATGATATATAAATGTATTAATTTCTCTTAGCATATTTCTTACGTGTTTTACATAGCTTCCTTTTAGTAATAATCAAAATACAATTTTTATTACACCAGTTTCTTAAATTTTGCTACTTTAATAATACAATACTACATATTAAAATGTTTTAACAGTTACTTCCATTTTACGTATAATATTTTTTAGCTTATATTTTAATATTTTTTTGCAAGAAAATAATGCCTAAACATCTGTCCAAATATCTTAAGTGAGTACCTTTTGTTTTTAGAGAATAGTTATGTATTTGCTTAAAAATTATGACAGACATTTATTTGGAAAATTATACACATCTACACTAGTGTGTCTTCTTCAAGTATATGTGAACATTCAAAGTGCTATGCAGGATGGCGGATCAGTAATTAGTAAGTTTATACAAGAAAACAAACTTTTTATTTTTTATGTATTCTCTGTGTAACTCACTCTATTTAGTCAACTGATATTCAAGTCTTTTTATTTCTTCGGAAAAATAAGCTTTACCTAACTGAAATATGCATTAATTTCAGTGATTACCTCCTCATTCGACCTAAATCTCTTGCCATGGAGCCAAGTTTTCAAATTAGAAAAAAGAAAAGTCTGAAGAAATCAAATCTGGTAAATAAACTAGGTTCTGAAGGAGTTTGAAATAATATTCGTGAATGTTTGTCATTGACGCAGTCGAAGTGTAGACATCTGCATTATCATGAAAAAGAAACACTTGTTTCTCCTTTAAGTGGGGCCTCTTGCATTGTATTGCATCGTGCAGTCGATCTAAAAAAGAACCATAATAACCAGTAACTATGCCGGCCTCAGATCATCGTTTCGATTATTGTTTCATTTCAGGTGTATCTAGGTTTCATTAACCGTTATTATTCGACGCCAAGTCTTTCAGACCATGTCTGAACTTCGTTAAATTGAGGACTGAAATGCATTCTCGTTCGCATTTGTGATCCACAGTCAAAACATCGCACCCACCTTGCACATAATTTTCTCATACTCGATTCGTTATGCAAAACCAGCGATCTATATGAAATGTAGATACTCTACTACTCCGTGTACTTTTATTCGACTGTCATCTAAAATAATGTATTTTTGTAATAATTTCTGAAATACGCCTATCTTTTGGGCGTCTACTATGTTGTTCATCAAATATGCTGCTCTGGCCATGTTTACATTCATATGTCCATCGTTTTATGGTTGGTAAATAGACTCCAGCTCAGCTTTTATTTCATGGCTTGCTTTGTTCTTTAAAAAAAAGAACTTAATCATGGGTCGGTACTCCACTTTTCCCATGTTATAGAACAAGCTAAAAACAATTTACTCTCTATTCAAATAACTGTTGCCTTCATTCGCCAGACTCACTAACAACTAATCCACGATTTTTATCAAATTTTTTTATTCAAGCAAAAAAAATAATTTTTAGTTGTTATAATTTACACGAAATTATTATTATTATTTTCAGATATAAATATCTAGGTAATTATATTTTAAATATCACAATGAAATTTCTGTGATGGAAATATGATTATTTATTTTATAACAGTAACAAAACAAATAAACAACACTAATATCATAAATATTGAAATTTGTAGTACTAAACCACAAATTACGATGTTATATTCTATAGAACTACATGGTCCAATTATACTGGTGGGAGTTGGAACAGAGTGCAGAAAAGGAAATGTGTTAGCAAAAACCTTTTATTTTTGCATACTGCATATAATGACAATTTTATGCTAATACGTGTGGGGCTTGAAAAATTTGTTGAATGAAAAAATCATATAATCTCAAAATACCAAGGGTGCGATGTACCAAATAATGTATTTTAACTATGACATTTGTATGTCAATAAAATATTTCATTTATTGTTTCTTTATTTCTTGTAGTCTCTACTATATTTTTGTAATTATCTGGAATATTCAGATTACAACTAATTAGACAAAAGTGGTGTTTGCTAGCAGGATAATTTTATATCTTATTAATTTAATTATTACGCTTACAAAAGTAAAGAACCGTATTAAACTATTTTAACCTAATGATTATTAACAAACCAAGATCTACTAAAATTACAATAAAATGCAATTTAATTATAAATATAACCAAAAATACTTTAAAACTTGACCAAGTGTGTTGCAAAAGGAGGAGTAGCAAAGTATCGATTATTAAGAAGTTTGATTAGTTTATAATTTTTTTATTATATATATATATATCAATGTCTTTTAAATGGTTTCACAAATAGTTCCAAATATTCACTTCAGAAACTTCAACAGCATATGAAATGATAGGAATATAAAGAAATTTTTTTCCAAGTTATCAATAAATATTTTATATATTCAAGAATTTTTTAATTTTAAACTGATTTTGAGGACTATTGCTTATACCTTTATATTATTAAATATTAGGCAAATAGATATATTTAGTGAAAAAAGAAAATGCAAAACAATTATACTGTTTTAACTATAACAATTTGGAAAATATGTAAATTATTGAATTTAAAAAATGCTGCAACATTTAAAAGGAATGTGTACTGTGTAATCACATGGAATATTTATTTTTATTAATTTTATATTTCCTCCGTGTTCTAACATATGGTATGCTCATGAACATTTTGTACTTTTATTTTAAACGACAAATTTAAAAGGTGTGTAAATAATTAATCTTCCCACCATGTATGAAAAAACAAACCATAAATTTATGATGATTATAGCATGGAATCATTTCTCTATCCTTGCATTATGAAACATAAAAATTTTACATGAACAAAAATCGTGTTACGTGCTTAAAGTTTTTTTAAAATAGAATCATTGAATATGGCTCAAACTGTAATGAGCTTCTTTCTGTTTTTAAGTAGAATAATTTGATTAATGAAGAGTAAAATAAAACACTCTCATCTTTATGATGTTATAAAAACGCTTATTAGTGCACATTTTAATATTTTACTTATTTTGCTTAAAATTATCTCACTATGTCACTGACTTAATGTATTAACAGTGTGTTTTAAACTATATCTTGAATTGTATCACTAATTATATGAGCATGCAATATATATAATAAAATCTTATGGAAATGGAGAAGAGTTATAGAATAGCAAAGTTAATTGATGAATAAATTGTAATATTATTATTGTATCCTACTTAATCATTCTATAAAATAAAACAAAAGAACATTACCAGCTGTTGCAGCATTACTAAATCACCAATTTTCTCAGAAACAGTTACTAATTCATTATGTGATAGATTTAGTATTTGCAATTCTGTAAGTGTATAAAAATCATCTGGTAATACACTAATTTTGTTACGGTTTAAATTCAATTTGGTTAACTTCCTCAAACAACCAATTCCTTGAGGTAAACTTGATAAATTATTGTCTTGTAACTAAAAAAAATTATATTTTCAATCTTACTAATAATTAATACCAAGTTTAAGTTACATTTAAAACAGATAAATCTTCAAATATTTTTATATTATCTGGTAATTCTTGCAATACATTTGAGCTTAAATCTAAATAGTTTAGTGATTTATAACTCCACCAAGGATCATCAGGTGCTTTGCTCAAGTCATAGTCAACACAGGTATCTTCGAATAAATTGTACATAGTAAATATAGATGATGGCACTAGAAAATAGTAAATACAGATCATATGAATACTAAAATTCGAATATAAATACCTGTGGCTAAACCGCGTCCCGATAAATTTAGTTGACCAGTCCTTCGGACAACTTTTATCATCCCTTCTGTTAATTGATTATTATCTTCTTGTTTAGTTTGCAAATGAAACACTGGATTTAATAGTTTTCGTCTTGATTTAACTTGGGAAGGTTTAGCCATTTTCTTTTCTTTAGAACACTAACTTATTTTTAGACGTAATACTATTGTATTTTTTAATTGACTGTTCCTTAAAAATATATTATACAACATAACCTTGAATCTGTCAAATTCTAAATTAAAAATTTCAAATATAACGAACTGTGGTGGTATCGGTGGTACTGTGTTGGTCCGGTTGCTTGTGTATCAGGCGTTATCCAAATGCAAATGGAAAATGGAATGGAATTTCGTGTGGAAAGTGAATCCAAGGAATATAAAAAACTCAAAGATACAAATTTTGATACAATAGATGACAAAACATCAGTTATATCCATTGTATGTCGCATATGTTTTGATGATTCAAAAGAAGAAAGTATAATAACACCATGTCATTGTAAGGTAAATACTATTGATTTCTACTATTTTTATACAAAATTGTTTTAATGAATTATACAGGGTACAGTTGCATTTGTTCACCGCAGTTGTTTAGAGAAATGGTTAGCAGAATCCAATACAACATCATGTGAATTATGTCATCATGTTTATGAGACAGAAAGAGTGCCAAAATATACAGCCAAAGAATCGATATGGCAGTGGATTCGCCATCAACCACAAAATCTTGGATTTAGAGTCAGACGAATTAGATGTGACTTAATCGCTTGTGCCATTTTAACACCTCTAGCTGTGGTCATTACTTATATCTGTTTGTTTTCTGCTGATTACTATAACCAGCAAAAATATTCAAATATACCTACAGCAAGATGGACATCAATATCACTTTTAATTATGATTGCCATAATGTTGTTTGGTTATTACATATGGGTATATGTAGTTGTAGGTTATCATGGCAGAATGTGGTATTATTGGTGGCAAAGAGAGTGTATAGTAAGATATATACCTCCAACTAGACGAAGTATACATGTAGAAACAAATCAAAGTATGAATGAAGCCACAGTAGAAACTGATATTGATGCCATCAATATAAGTGAAAGCACTGTAACAATTGCAGAGGAACTACCTGAGAAACATGATCATACTACTGGTACAGATGATAATCATTCTAGTCATGCAAGTATTATTAGTGGAAATACTGATACTAATCCAAATGGTACGCTAGTTTAAATATTACAAATTTCCTTACTTGTAAATTTTCTTTAAAACAAAATTAAATAGTTACTGAAACTTGTGATAATAGTATATATACACAACACTGTATAAATTTAACTGATAGTTTTTTAACAATTGTGATGTAATTAATGGAAATAGGGTTTTCTTTTGAATATATACAGTTTCATAATTTATATTCTAAAATTAAAACAAATCAGAGAACTTTAATGATAGATATCATTATGTTCAAATTTATTTCTATTAAAACATAAACAGCATTTTAGCAGAATTCTTATACAAGCATTCATTATGTAATCATTTTCAAAATTTTCATATCACAAAACAAACAAAATATATGCATGTGGCATTTTTATTTATAATAATTTAGGAAAACTGTTGAGCTTTAAATCACTTTATTGTTAAAAAAATATATATTTGAAAATTGAATTAATAAATTTGTATGTGAAAATTAAAAAATAGTAAAAAAATTCAATATTGTTTGCAACTTAAAAATGAAAAAAGACAATTTATCTTAAAAATTAGTAATGCAAAAGAATAGTTAACCATATTTGTGATGTTATATATATTATACTTGATAATCTGACCTTATAAATGTTTCTTTTAATATTGTATTCTATTGAGGTTTTGTTAGAAATTATATAACCCATGCATGTTTTATATTTAGGGTATTTTTCCTATAGAAGTGAAACACATTTTCTTTATTACTATATTAAAAAGGTCTATAATTAATAATAATAAATAATTTTAATTTAAATAATCACTACATCTATTTATAGTAGATTTTGAAACTAAGAATTAGTGCATTAACTTATTACAAACCATACCTAATTTCATTAAAGGATCATAAGTTCAAACTATCTCTTAGAATGTTAATATTTGTTAAATTAACAGACTCATATTATGCCTATTATTATATTTTTGACTGATATAATACATTGAATTTTACTAGTATTTAACTTAATAAATCTTATAATTGTTTATAAATACTTCATATTATATATTTGTTTATTACAAGAAATTGTGACAAAAAAAAATATATACATACATATTTTATTAAGATAAACAGAAATAATGCTATATCATTCTACGTACAGTAATCGAATAATATTACTAAATTTTATTATAAATTTAAATGTCGCCATCATTCGCATAAGCTTAGAGCAGAATACCAGTACAGACTGGTACTGAAAATCACTATCTGACCTGTTTTCTCATTTACCATGCTTCATAATTTACTTTGTGCAGAATGGTACCACAGATTAGTAACAGAAAGTTAGTAAATTATATACATTGAAAAATTATATAGTCAGCATTTACTTGAGGCTCATATTAAAGGAACAAAAACAAAACTAATAAAAGTTTAGTTTTCACTTTCTTAGTTAATAGTACAACAATTGTTCCCTTAACACATTCAGATATATAATAAAGTTCTTCATTAGATATATAATAAACTTGCACCGGCAATAAAGAGCTAATAAAGAATCTATTGTCAATTATTGGCAGACATTTTTATGACTTATTTAGAAATGAATATTTGTAATAAGCATATTTTCTTTTAGGGCAAATGTATAATATTTTACTTTGTTTTACAGAAACACAATGACAACTAAATATTATCTGTTCACAATAATATTGATTTATAAATATAAATTACGATACGAAATAAAAAATAGTATAAAGTAACAATAAATTAGAATTTGATATATACTATAACAAGTCTCACAGCAACTACATATAGTACTTCCACATGGTCCACACAGTATTAATTAATAAAGTACCACTTTTATTTGTGTAAGTTAATTAATTACTCGTCTACAGAAACTATGGAAAAAATTTAATTGGCATGATGTTGACAAAAAACCTTCGCAAAAAAGCGAACCACTCATAAATAACAATAAAACTTCCACATGTGCTGGCATGCTCAAGGTATATATTTCAAAATATTTACATAAATTAAAGTTGAACATTGCATTTAAACCAATAATAATCTGTTCAACTATTCAGAAAATAATAAAGGTAAAAAATAAAAACTCTGGAGGCTATTTGTTAACTGATTCTCTATTTTAGTATCTATATATATCACAAAGAATGCAAAACGAACTCAACATGTAGTAACATACAACTAACTCTATCAACTAAAATATCTAACAGCAGCATCTGTATATACTTTTTCGCGCATGTTGGCCAACTGTTTTTCATTATATGTTTTCTACACCACAGCTCAATTTAAATGTTCTACATACAGTCTAAATTGCAACAGTTTATTAATGTTTTCGTTGTATGTTTTCTACACCACAGCCCAATTTAAAAGTTCTACATACAATCTAAATTGCATAAAGTATTTAAAATATACATACATAATAAAATAAATAATATAATTTTACATTTTGTAGAATTACCAACAATGAATGGATTGAGAACATTTTTACATTTAACTTCTGAAGTACTCATATTTTTCTCTAGGTAGTGATTGGTAAAAATATCAGTAACATTCTTACTTATGTTAACTGTACATATTTTAAGTATATTATACCTTTTGCACTACATCTTAAAATAAGCTTTGATGTCTATGTGTTTAGATCATTTGCTATTCTCAAAACTTTGGATAGAATGTAGAGCAATTTGATTGTTTATCATTAAAGCAGTTTGTTTGTTGGTGATGGACACATCACACATTCTAATTGTTTGATAACTTACAACAGATGCGTATATGTTATAATGCATTTCTTCTTGATACACCTTCACTATCAAAGAGTGTTGTAGGTTCCCAAGTATCGTATTTTTCATGAGCTTTCAATTCTTTATGTCTTGCTCCCAGCCATTTCTATGTTATAATCGCTAAGCTTACTTGGTACTTTCACTTGTCTTTTATTGGCCCCGACTTTACTATTTTTATTGTTTTGGACTTGTAGGTGATAGATTTAGATGATATTATTGCACATCTCAAAGCCTCGCCTTATAGACGCTTTGGCAAATTTGTTTCAACTAGCATGGTTCTCACCTTATCAAGAAGTGTTCTATTTGTTCTTTCACTAACTCCATTCTGTTAACTAGTATGTAATAATAATGTATATGCGATTTTTTCCTTTTTGCCGACAAAAGTTTTTCAGTTCATTTGAATAGAATTCGCCTCCATTATCACATCTGACTCACGAACATCAGTATCTATTTGCTTTTAATTGTCTAATTAATATATATCATCAAATTAAACCCAGCTTCGCCTTTTTCATTAATCAAGTATAATGTAGTGAAATGTGAGTAATCATCAATTATTATCTGCTAGTACTTCTTATCTTCATTGGCACCGATTGGGCCTTCAACATCTCTATGAATTAACTCACTTATGCGTTTGGCCTTGGCAGTTTCACTGTTTCAAACAGTCGTAGCAGCCTTGCTTAGTTGACAAGGGTTGTATACAATTGTATATTTCGGTAGATTAATCTTCATATATTCTGTTGATAGATGACCTAATTGCTTGTGTTATCTAATATGTTTAAATTACATTCCCTTTTTTCAACATAAAGCTTTCAATATCCATATTTCCTTTATATATAAATTCTATATGTACCACCTTTACTTTTTATTACAGCTTTTTCTAGTTTGAACAACACTTGATTTCCTTTGTCATTAATTTTATTGACAGACAATGATTGTGTGTCAATTTTGAAAGCACTAGTGCTCTAAGAAAAAATGGCAAACCTACCATATTGTAGCTTTGGTGTTCCTCTTTAGTTGCTGTTAATAAATTTCTTACTCAGACTTTATTTTGTAAATGTTCAATATGGACCATCTGTTTTAACATATTGTCTCTTGAAACATGGTCTGTAGCACAACTATTTAAAATAAATTCAATTCTTTATTCATATGAGATTTTATTTGCCATACCTATTACGATCTCAATGACAAAAGATATTTCTTCATCTTTCCTTTTTTAATATTATCATTTTTCTTACTTTATGTGTGCTTGTCTTCTCCATCTTTTTCCATAATTTCTTTCTCTGTCTCTTCAATTGCCATTTCTCTGCATATCTGATTTCTTTCTCTTCTAGGGTCAATCCCTTATGTAATGTCTATATTTACCACATTCAAAGCATTTTCCTGACACTACTTTTTTATTTACTCTGAAAGCATAATTTTTATTAATGTTTGCTTTGACTGTATGTCTTTAAATCAGCATCTATAAGATTACTCATCATAAACTGAATATTATGCTGGTTTGAACAGTATCGAATGCTGTTATGACAACATATTTTTCTGTCAGTATTAGCAAGAAATAATATACCTTATCGTATTCATCTAACTTAACTCCTGTTGCCTCAAGTTTCTGTAGTAGGGTTTCAACTTGCATAAAGTGATCCTACAGGTCTTGTGTAGTACACATTAATTTTAACTATTTTTCTATAACAAACAATTTAGAGAATGTGCTTTTTCTTTCAAAAACATTTGCAAAAGATTCCAACATGTTAGCAGCTTTTGTGTCATTTACATATTCAATATCAGATATGCCCTGTACTATTATGCACCTAGCCTTTGTGGCGCCTTTCCCATTCGCCATGTTTTATTGCGCTTAATGTTTCATCGTCAATTTCCAGAACATTCTTCACTCCATCCTTTTCCAATAATATTTACACTCTAAAACGCCAGAGTAATTTGTACTGCTTAATTGCGAGAGTAGAACAAGTGGCGCATCTTTTCTTCTGGAATATTCATCGACTTTTCGGATAAATTTGATAGTAAAATGTTTTTTCCTTCAGCACTACGTCCTAGACCCATAACCTATTAACTGACTCTTTAAAATTTATATATATATATATATATATATATATATATATATATATATATATATATATATATATACAGTGAGTTCATTAATGATTGAGATGGAACCCTATGCAACCAAACATACACTATTGGTAGCCTTACATTCAAAATTCCCTAGAACCTAGGAATTACCTATAGTTTTAAAAAAATTATCCAACACACTTAATATGAAATTAAATCCAACTTACCGCTCTAACCACCAAAAATTTACCAATACTTCTGAAAATTACTGATAATTGATAACACGTAATTACAAATCAAATAAGGCAAAACGTCAAACAATTTAGTAGGGTTATAAAGAGAGATCTGTCGCGATCTAGTTACAAGGATATTTCATACCAACTGTAATCTTTGTTGTTGTATACTTGGTTGCATAATCCGTCTCAATCTTTATTGAACACGTATATATATGTGGGGTATGATTTTAGGTTTTTAGTATTCGTAGGTAAACAACTAAACGTCTTACTTCTTCAACGTCTTGTTAGTCACTGACTTGTATCGGGGTGTGTTCGGAAACCAGGATCCCACAATTCGGCCGTCCTACTATCATCCGCCTCGAATGATTCCTCATCGATACCATTATGTATCCAAGTTTTCATGTACTCCGCGCATGTGGTAGTATGTGTTGGTCCATCATGTTCACCTTCCTTTTCCACGTTGTACGTGTCGTTTGGTTTGACTCTGGTAATGCGGTAGGGACCCAAATATTTGGACTTTAACTTCATACCAGGATCTCGTTGTGTTCTCTTTATGGCAACTAAATCACCATGGTTGTATTTCGTGGGTTCACGTCGTCGTAGATTATATGTTTTCTTGTTTTCTTCTTGAACTGTGATAATCTGTTTCTTCGCATCTTTTATCAATTCATCTCTGGCGTCTTCAAATTATTTTTGGATTTCTTCATCTATCAGCTCTTTTATCTTCATCTCCATTTTACTTCTCATCTTGGTCCCAATCATCAATTCAAAAGGTGTTGTGTCAATACTTCTTTGATGTGTCGAATTCACGTGGTCAACGTATTTATACCATTTAGAAGGATCTTCAAACGATAGTTTTGATAAGACTGATATCCCAATAGAATTAATCCTTTCAACTTGACCGTTAGCTCCTGGTAAACCCGTTGTAATTTTAATATGATTGATATTCTCGTTTAGACAGTAATCTCGAAATTCTTCGCTTGTAAAAGCGGTACCTCGATCCGAAATTATATTTGCTGGATTTCCAAAATTTTTCTTTTGATTGTCGAGCTTGTTAATCACTTCTTTGGATGTAGTCGTTCTTGTGGGATATAACCATGTAAATTTCGTAAAGGAATCGACTACTACAAGGATATTTTTGTAGTTCTTATTGGTTGAGGACAAAGGACCAATATGATCAATATGATAAGTATGTAAAGGAATAGATTCTTTGGAAATAGGATGTAAATAACCTTCTTGTTTTCCTTGCTTTCGGTTAAACAATATACATGGCACACAATTTGATATAACTTTTCCAACTTTTTCTCGCATTTTAGGTATGTAAAAATCTTGTTTTATTCTATCTTGCGTCTTCTTAACAGCAAAGTGACCTTCTTCATGTATTTTTCTTATAACTTCGGGTTGAAAAGTCTTTGGCACTACTAAAATTTCATTTCGATTTGTGAATTTGTACAAAATGTAGTTTTTAATTAAAGTAAGGCTTTTCTTTGAGGATTTCTTTAATAGCTTTCGTTTCGCCATCTTCTTCTTGAGCTTTTTTAATCTTGATTGTCAAATTATTAATAGGTGTAATTGTCATGATCGGATATCTGCTTAAAGCATCGACGTGTTTCATTCTATCTCCATTTCGGTGTATAATTGTGTAATCAAATTCTTCTAGCATCAGAGCCCATCTTGCAACTCTTGTAGCTATGTCCTTTTTGTTCATGGTCTTCTGGAAAGCAGAACAATCTGTTACTATTCTAAATCTCATGCCTAACAGGTAGACCCGAAATTTTTTAAGTGCCCCTATTATAGCCAAAACCTCCAATTCGTAACTCGAATATTTCTTTTCTGCATCCGAAGTCTTTCTACTCGTATAATAAACGGGATGAAAAGCGTCATCGCTCGATTTTTGAAGCAAAATCGCACCGTAACCATTCTTAGAAGCATCCGTATGCAATTCAGTTTCAGCACCTATTTTGTAAATGTTGAGAACTGGTTCATTAGACAATAATCTCTTGAGTTCCTGAAATGCATACAACTCTTTATCACCAAATTGGAACTTTCTGTCCTCCTTCAATAAATCGCATAACGGCTTTGCGACAATCGAATATGACGGTATAAATTTACGGAAATAGCCGGTGAGCCCAAGAAAGCTTTGTACCTGCTTGGATGTAGTAGGTATAGGGAATTTCATGACAGCCTCTGTTTTACTTGGCGAAGGGAATAATTTACCATCCTGTATTACATGTCCAAGAAATTCGATTCTTCTCCGTAGAAAATGATATTTCTTTTTATTTATTTCTAATCCATAATCTTTAGCTGTTTGAAGGACAATTCTTAGTCTTTCTAATCCTTGCTGTTCGTTAACTGACGGAATAATTAAATCATCCATGTACGGTAAAACAATGCCTTGACAGATCAATTGTCTGAAAACACAGTTTATAAATCTTTGAAAAACAGCTGGGAAATTGCATAATCCAAATGGTGTCTTCAAAAATTGATATTGTCCTTTATGAGTTACAAAAGAAGTATACTTGCGGCTAGCTTCTTCGACGTCAACATGGAAAAACCCATTTTTCAAATCATTAGTGGAAAAAACTTGAGCATCTTGTAATTTGTCTAGTTGCTCCTCTATTAATGGTAATGGATATCTGTCTTTTACTACTAGTTTGTTAAGTTTTCGATAATCTATACATACTCTGCTTAATCCTCCTTTCTTTTGTGTTACTACTACTTGACTAGCATATTCTGAACTGCATGGTTCTACAATTCCATCACGAATCCATTCTTCTACCTGCCGATCAACGATATCTCTCTCTATAAAAGGTAGACGTCTAGGACTGTGATACATTGGTTCATCTTGATTTAATGTAATTTTCAATTCGACGTTTGCAGCTTTAGTTTTTTGAGGTTGATAACCCAAAATTAGACTTATTACTTCTCGTCTTAAATCTTGACTAACCTGTTCACCCACATCTGGTTCGTATTCCGAAATTCCTTCAATGTTCATGGCTAATATTTCCTGAATCTTGTTCACTTTAACACCTTCAAAGTTGACAATTAATTCAGCATTTTCCAAAAATTCGCTTCCAATAATCGCTTCAGTTGATAATATGGCTTCATTTGGTACTATATGTATCTTGGTTTCAAATAAATTGTCATCAATAAGAATTTGGCATCTAAAAGATCCTAATGTATTAATTCTTGCTTTCCCAAAACCAGAAAGTATAATGTGATCAGCTTGTAAACGGGGATAATTTAATTTAGAATATATATTTTCATTAATGATGTTCACTTGACTGCCAGTATCTATCAGAGCTAAAACTTTCAAACCATTTATTAATATGTTTTTGTGCATCTTATTTAAAGTATCAGGAGAAATTTCATTTATATTCGTAGAACTGGATGAATTTGCAGTAGCGTTCGAAGTTTCCTGTGGTCGACTTGTCGATGAGGGGTATTGTTGCCGTTGCTGTCTGTTTCTGCATTCACTTGCCTTGTGACCAAAAGAATTACATTTAAAACATTTCAATCCCAAATGCTTCGATCGACATGCTGTTGATTTATGTCCGATTGTTCCACAGTTAAAACATCTAATGTCCTTGCTATTACTTTGCATTGATTGATTTCTTACATTATCTCTGTATGTTGCTTCGTTTGCGCCATACTTTGGTTGCATTTTTTGTCTTATTTCACTGTATATCTTTAATTTAAATTTAAATTCTTCAATGTCTTTCGCTCCATAGAGAATTATTTTGTTGCTTTGATACCTTCTATAACATACATAACTTATTAAAGCATCAGTGTCGATATCTCCACGACTTGCAAGCTCTTTCATTACTAAGAAGTATTCTTGAATAGTCTCATTTTGTTTTAACTTTCGCTCTATTAATAGTTTGTGAAGTTGAGCACAATTTAACTCATTGCTAAATTCCTTTATAAGAGCAGCTTTCAATGCGGACCATGTCGTGATATTTTTTCGCTGTCTATAAACAATCTAGCTAAACCAGTCAGAGATTTCTTTCCAAAAATAAAATTATGTAGCTCACCCCACTCTAATAAATTTGATATGTCTTCGAAATCCCGTATCCATTTTCTAATTGAATATTTTCCGCTTCCATCAAATTGTGTTATGGATCCCTCAACATCTCGAAAGCCAATAGCAAATGTTGCTGGAGATACTGCTGAATGTGTTTGTGAATTTGATTCTTCGTGGATACTTCTGGAATCTTGAACTTCATTGTCTTCATCTTCTTCTTCTGTGTTGAAACTCTTCCGAGAATTTTCTAATTGAACTAGATCCATTAATCCGTCACAAATATTTTTAATTAAATTGTCTTTATTTAATTTTTCACTTTCTAATTGCAAAATGTAAGCTATTGCAATTAAATCAACAATAGAAAGGTTGTTTTCTATGTATTTTGTTTTTTCTAAATAGTCCACTGAATTTTTGTTAAATAGAAATCCATTAAATTCACGCAATCGTTTCCTATTATTTCGATCACCCTCGTAGCTAAATACTAATTTATGGAATGCTTTTATAACACTTGTCGAAGCAGCTTTGATGTTTCCCGATATATACGAAATTTGTCCGAGTATCGTCATTCTTACTTTTTCGTTAGTTTCCCGCGCACAATGTAAATAAAAGTTAATGCTATGGTTTGTTCCTTTGTGCAACTTACCGATATACGAGCCAGCACACTTATGTATATACGTATGTATGTATATGTGCACCTGCAGCTGTTGCTTGAAAAGAAATAGTCGACTTTTTGTTCACATGCACTATTTGTCTATCTTCGTCTTGCTTAATATCTTCTTCGCACAAAACCCTCGTCCACTATATACTGTCGAATACCTGTACATACGAATATGGTTGATCCCTGTTGATCGCGGTCGAGCCCTCATAAATTGTAGGGTATGATTGTCCCGTATGATTTTAGGTACTTAGTATTCGTAGGTAAACAACTAAACGATATATCAACGAGAAGTATTGTATTAAAACTAAATAACATAGATGATTAATATAATATATACAAAGAACATCCAATTTCTTAGCAAAAATGAACTCAACATGTAACAACATACAACTAACTCAAACTAATCATATCAAATAATATATTTTACAGCAGCAACTCTATATACTTTTTCGCGCATATTGGCCAACTGTTTTTCATTATATATTTTCTACACTATTATTATAGGTAGTTAATATGTGATCGTAAAAAATATGTTGGTCAAACGAGTAAGAAGTTCGAGAAACGTGCAATTGAACCTCATTCTTCGTTCATGAATAACAGACAGAACGCAACCTGTACCAATCGAAATTTTAAATATACAAAATAACGACGCAAGAAGTTTGTGCAACAAGTGCGCAAAGCGATGCTTTTCGCACGAGTGCAGAAATTTGTATCACGAAGCATTAAGCAAGGGAGAAAAGTACTTTGCGCACATGTTGCACACTATATTTTTTCTATGACCACACTTTTTAAT
Source organism: Dermolepida albohirtum (assembly GCA_031893035.1). Taxonomy (NCBI): domain Eukaryota; kingdom Metazoa; phylum Arthropoda; class Insecta; order Coleoptera; family Scarabaeidae; genus Dermolepida; species Dermolepida albohirtum. The sequence continues at coordinate 279,361 of JAVIWB010002085.1, forward strand.
AATAAAATGTAAATATATTTTATTTAACCCTAGAAAGATAATCATATTTTAATACACGTAAAAGATGATTATGCGTAAGACTTACGCATGCTTTTCAGGAAGCTTATTTTTGGCATTATGATGACTTAATTACAATAAAGTAGTGTTGATTAGTTTTGTATAAATATAAATGAAATAAAAAGACCAGAATTTAGAATACGTTTGTATATTTATTATCAGAAAAAAACAAAAACGAAACAACTACTTCATTAACAAATAAAACTTAAAGATCATATTTCATTGAAAACTTATCACCATTTCTGGGCTTGTGTTCAGTCATTTTTAAGTATATACTAAATAGGTAAGGTATTTTTATAAAATACATATATAAAAGTTTTTAAAAATCAGTCAGGTACAACTTTGGCAGATGTCAATGTTATGCTCACGACAAATAACTTTTTCGCAAAAATACCTTACCTATGTATTTTTATAAAATACATATATAAAAGTTTTTAAAAATCAGTCAGGTACAACTTTGGCAGATGTCAATGTTATGCTCACGACAAATAACTTTTTCGCATTTATAGCACGATGCATTTGCCTTTCGCCTTATTTTAGAGGGGCAATAAGTACAGTAAATACGTTTGGTTTTTGGTTCTGGTTCCATAATATCATTTGATGAGTGCGCATTATCTTTTGATAATGCTGTGGATATATTTTCACGTAAATATCTCTTCAGAGTAGGTGCTTCTAATCTCTTCATCATAAGAGGTGTTGTTAGTGCAGTGCTTAGGTTTTTCATGAAATTTTTGCGGCTTAGAGGCTTGTCACCTTTGCTTTTGACATTATGGCTATAATTAATATAAGCATTAATACATGCTATATTTAACATTCCGTAAAAAACAGCCATAGGCCATCTATTCGTCTTCCTAACACAAGACATTAGAGAACACATTTGATCTAAAGTATCTACTCCCCCTTTCGTCTGATTATAATACATAATCATTTCAGGTTTTCCGCTGATTTCATTGACAGAGGCATCTTCGTCGCAGGATGATAACATGTAAACCATTTTAGCTGGCTTTGGCTTATAAGAAACGAGAGTAAGGGGTCCGTCGAAGCAAAACATTGATGTTCCCACTGGCCTTGAGCGACAATATTTCATCTCTTCCGGTATCTCACGTTTGTTCGACCGAACTGTTCCTACCATAGTCAGTTTATATGGTTCCTGAAGTAAATTTTTTGCCAAAGGAATCGACGTGAACCAATTGTCGCACGTAATATTACGACAACTGCCATGCAGGGGCTGTGATAGTTGTTTAACGTAATATTCGCCAAGTGGCAAGCCATTGGTCTGTGTCACTTTCCCCAAATAAGGAATTGCATTTATCATGTACTTTGTACCACTGTCGCACATCATAACAATTTTGATTCCATACTTACTTGGCTTATTAGGGATGTACATCCTAAATGGACACCGCCCACGAAAGCCAAGTAATTGTTCATCTATAGTTACATGAGCTCCTGGAGTGTAATTACTTATACATTGTTTTACAAAAATGTCCCATACTTTTCTGATGGGAGTAAATACATCACTTGTTCGAAGTGAGAGGCATATGCTTTTATCATCTGTTCGGAAACACCGTATTAAAAAATCGAATCTATCACGACTCATTACTGACACATACACCATTGACAAAGATCGATCGAATAGTTCATCTGTAGTCATGTGGTTATCCTTTCTCACGGCTGTCATTACTAGGATCCCAATCTAAGCTCTAACTTCATCTTCGTTTGTGTCACGAAATGTAGCGCTGGTCATAGATATACTTCTTTTCAATGCTATCTCAACATTAGTCCATTTGACGATTTCAATAATTATTTCATCAACGAAAAATGTTTTGAAACATGAAACCGGATCATTTATATTGCGGCATAGGCGTGTGGGGCTCCTTTGAGATCTAAAAATATTTAATGCTGAAACACGGCCGCGTCTACTTGATTTCGAAGTCGACCAACAATGTCTATTCTTTCCTCGAATAGCTCTCTGAGGCAAAGTTATTATTCGCTGAAATGCCGACGAAGAAACCGCTTCTTCCATATTCTCTGCGAGTATGGGCTCGCTTTCGATAGCTGTTTGCTGTTCTTCGCTCTCTAAATCTTCGAAACCTTCTTCAACGTCGCTCTGCACTTCATCTTCATTATCGTGGTTTTCCATCTCGCTATCCGTCTCTTCAAAAGCGATCTCGTCATCATCCTCTAAAAGGGCAGCTAGGATAGCATCTTCGTCCAAAGTCCGACGTGCCATTTTATTTTTCTATTATGGCATTAACAAATTTCAGCCTACCATATAAAACCTAAAAATTATGTGCATAAAAATTAGTTATCAAAAAATAATTAACACAAAAATCCATATAAATAAAAAGCGTGAAAGTCCCATTAAAGATAATCATGCGTAATTTTGACTCACATGCTCGTTATATTTCGAAATTGGCAATACTTACAGCAGCGACGCATGTGTGACACGTAAGATCTGCACAACGACTGAAATGTCTGAAGAGCACAATGACGAATTCGTTTTCAATAAAGAGAAACCACATTACTTTGAAAGCGCATGCGTAAATTTTACGCAGATTATCTTTCTAGGGTTAAACAATGTAACATGCCATTTGACACGAATTGCCAATTCGTAAAATAGAAAAGGTACACAGAAATTTTACATTTATTATATTTCTGTAACGGACAGATGACGTACTAGCAATGATTCAGAGAATTGACAAATCTGTTAATAATAATATGGAAGTTACCAATAAAATCAGGCACTCATGTAAACCCTTCAATAATAATCTATTTAAAAATATAGAACAATCATTAACGCCATCAATAATACATTTCAATATCCAAAAATTTACTTAAAAAAGGAAAGCCTGGAACTAATATACAAAATTGGTCTAAGTTTATAAGTTATTACATTAAGTGAAATTAACAATGATGTTTGATATAATAATGTTATATTGTTCAAATAAATATAATGTATATTCAAAATAGGATTTTCCGTATTATAACAATTATCATTTGCAAAGTAGAAAAATTTCTTAATCACAACGAAAAAGTATTATAGTCAGTCACAAAATATTCGTATACCCGTGTATGTTAAATATCATTAAATTTGCTAAATATTCTAACATTGGAACAAACGTTTTCGTTTATTTTTATACGATCTTTCTCTATTGTAAGCCATAAATTTAAAACAAATTCGGTAAATCCTTTTTTCATAGTATCACGTATTTGTGAAAAATAAGCATTTGATCCTTTTACAAAGATGAGTTGTAAAAGTAATCTCATATTTTGTAATCACTGAAGGTTGATATATAACCCCTTGCCACATTAATTTTCGATTTCTGTATACGTCAGTGTACATTTTGGTTCTCAACGGTACGGATCGCGTACGGAGTTTGCTTTCGTACGAGTATTTCTCGCCGTAGTTTACCAGGTGCGACACTTTTTAATTATCTGCTGATGATGACAACTTAGTTGTCGAAATACGTATACAGAATTCGAAAATTAATTTGGCTAGGGGTTATATATCAACCTTCAGTGATTAAGTGAATCAACCACAGGCTCCATCAAAATTACCTTCATATTTTGTAATATGCACGAGTTAACAACACTACACAAAGGAAAAAAACCTTTAGGCCAAATAGCCAAGTTTATCGAAAAAGTGTGTTCTCCAGTGCAGATTTGAAAAATATTCTGAACTGTTGATATTGTATCGGGAAATAGGCATCCAAAGATTCTAAGTGAGCGCAATCAGAGAACTGTTACTAATATAATGAGTTAAAATTCGTAGATAAGTGCACTGAGGACAGGCATACAGATAGAATTTTATGCTGGAAAGAAAGTACATAAAGAGAATTTGGAGAAAAGCCGATAATTGATTCAGTGATATTCAAAAATTAGTTGGCTATTTTCAAGCGAAGTGAAAACAAAATAGGAAAGTATGGCGAATAAATTCATAGATTATTTAATCTAAGTTAAATATATAATATTATTGTACATGTTAATCATAAAATATTTTCTTGCAATTGTGTAGGAATGTACGAAAACTTTCATACATCAGTGCGCGAAGTAAAAATAACATAAAAAGAATAAACCATTTTTATTAAAGTACAATTATTAACTTTGGTTTGAATTAAATTTGATTAATTAAAACTTGTGAGTACCACGAAATTTATTAAAAACAATCTAGATATTACTTTGCCAAAAAGTAGTGCTTCTATAAGTATAACATTTATTAATAAAAGTTTCGTTTTTCGTGAAATTATGCATCGAAATATTTTACAAAAGCACATTTTGATATTAAACAATTTATTAATTTATAATATACATGAAAAGATGTATATATAAATGATTTAATTGTATTTACCTAACTCTTTTTGCCTAACCAATACTCTGCCAAAAAAGTATAGTGCTCGTATAGGTGCATTTATTAATAAAATTTTGCTCGTTACAAAAAATATTGTAGAAACTATGTGTGCGAAGATATAGCATTCGCGCAAATAAAGTACTTTAAATTAGCGCTCATACTGGACAAATTCTCTTCACAAACTTGGTTATAATTAAGTATTTCATAAAATTTTGTCGTTTATTCACTTTGCAAGCAGTCAAAAGGCTATAATTTATATTTGACAAATATTAAATAAGAATCCACGCACCAATTTTTGTTAGAATTTTTATCATTTGTACTATCTTCATAATATGCGTTTATTTGTTACACTGTCAGTTGTGAATGAACTTCAATCAATAGCATATACCCGTTTTTACAATATTCAACTTTCTAATAAACAAAAGAAGAATCTATAATATTATTTATTTACTTCACTGTCATATTTTCTGATCGATATATATTTTATTCTACCTATTTCCATTATGTACACATATTCTGGTAATTTTTTGTATTATTATAGCAATTTTTAATATAATTGGCGATTTACAAAAATAGAAAAACAAAAGTAGAGTTCTGTAATAAAAGTATATGGGTACAAGTTAATTGTTAAAACATTTAAGGAACAAACAATTTACATTAGGGAATAAATAAAACACTGTCTAAATTTCACACTATATTATATATTTATTGAAACCAGTTTAGTCTGTTGGGACATTATCGAGCATGTCCTAACAGACGATACTAGTTACAGTAAATATATCAATATAATATACCGTAAAATTTAGACTAAGTGTTTAATTTATTCATCAGTGTTTTATTTATTTCTCAGTGTAATGGAATTTCACAAAGTAACAAACTCAACAATCAATTACTTAACAAACATTTAATTTTTTGCTCTATTATGCAACCCAATCAGGTACAGTTTAAGTAAAATAAAATTAAAAATACAATTCCAAAAACGGTTTTGCACTTACATAAGTAAGTAGTAAACACTTCACAAATGAAATAGTGATAACGTTCTATTTTGAAAAATTAGCCTAAGTATTACTTTGATTATTTTTAATATGACATTAATACATGTTTGTCCATTATCCCAACAATACATAAGCTAAAAATTTCCATAAGTAGAACTATTACTGTTTTTTGTCGGAATGAGTATTAGTTTTGTACATAAATATACTTTGAACATCTTGGTATTCTAATATCTTTGTACTCCATAGTTATACACATTTGCAATTAGTTTCATACATTGTGGACATTTCATCTTCCTGCAATAAATTTTACACATGCTTTATATTTCGTTCAACTGTCATATTTTCACATTACGAATTTTACTATTTCGTAGATTGTAGATTTCTGACTTACCGCAATTTATTCTCTAAAAACTTTTAAATGAAGTCTATGGTTTTCAAAAATATTTTTGTTAAGTTTTATTTTTCATCTTGATCACGTTTCGTTATCTGTTGTCATTGGTGTTTTTTTGGGTATTAATTAATTGCTAGTGTATACCTATATATATTAGGCGCACCGGAAAGTTCTGCCCTCGATTACAAGTATGTGCATATTCATTTGACGCATATTTTTTATTATTTTTATTTTATCTATAGATAAAGTTCGTTTACGCCACTGTATTTTGTACGAATTTCAACAAGGAAGAAATGCTACAGAAGCGTGTAGAAATTTATTGAAAGTGTTTGGTGAAGATACAGTTTCTGATAGAACATGCAGAAGATGATTCGAACAAGTTCAAATAGATGATTTCGACCTTTCTGATAAGCCACACTCTTTGATCGACGACGATACTGCAAGATCATGTTAGAGTATAATCCTGTTTTGACAATATCGGAGATAGCGGAAAGGCTTAATTCAGCTCAACGAACCATATTCGGAAACTAGGGTTGGTGTGGAAATATTCGAGATGGATGCCACATGAGTTAAATGAGAAGAATTTGAATGATCGAGTCATCATATGCACGTCTCTGCTTGCACGGAACAAAATCGAACCCTTTTTGGACCGGATGATAACTGGGGATGAAAAGTGAATTACCTATGAAAACATTGTAAGGAAAAGGACATATTGTGAATCCGGAAAACCTGTCCCCTTAACCTCTAAACCGAAATTGAGCCTAAGTAAGAGAATATTGTGTATATTTTGGGACATTCGAATACCAATACATTTCGAACTATTGAAACTGAACGAAAAGCTAAATTCGGAGATGTACTGTCGGCAATTGGATAATTTAAAAACAGCACTCCAAGAAAAGAGACTGGCGATGTTCAATAGGAAGGACTTCATACTGCTTGATGATAATGCTAGGCCACATATTGCCTTGGAGACTCGTCAGAAACTCTCTCGCACCCATCATACTTCCCGAACCTAGCACCCTCCAATTATCACTTGTTTCTGTCCTTACAAATTTTTTTGCAGGACAAAAAATTCAAAACCGAAGAAGAGATCAAAATAGCACTGGTTCAATTTTTCGCCTCTAGAGATAAGACATTTTTTTAAAATGGGATATACAAATTGCCATTACGCGGGCAAGAAGTCATAAATAATGATGGAAATTATATTAACTTTCCGTAGCCCCGACATATATATTAATTTTTTTTATATTTACAATAAAATTGAACAATTTATGATTTTAATAAACTCTGTTCTCAGGTCAACTTATTTATTAAATATGTTTTAATTCAATATTAAAATCCGTCCCAGGCTATTTTTATATGTGAATTACGTAGCATCAATTAAGAGATGTGGTAAGCTTTAATAATTAACATTTTTTTACTTATGTATTATTGTACTTAAATTGTAAAAAATTGATCTTTGATTTTCTAGTTATAGAGACAGTAATGTATATTAAAATTATAAATTTTATTTTGTGATACAATATTAAATATAAAAATGTGTGTAATTAATGCTTGCACTAAAGAGGGCAAAATAATACGCACGTTTCACAAAAATGACAGATGATTAAATGTACATATCTAAGGTATATTACATTTATTATGAGATCAAGAGCCAATACAGCATTTTAGTACATTATTTAATGCTAACATACAAGATAACTTAATTTTTATAGTATCAACACAAGCTCTTTTAAGATAAATAGAAAAATAACGTATCAAATAAATCCTTTTTTTGTTATTATTGCACTTAGAATCTGTGATTATAATTACATAGCTTTCAAAAAGTGTCCAAATGATTGTAATAGTGCCTGTTAAATTTAATTAAAAATCTTACCACTTAGTATGATAAATAAGAATTTTGCATCACAAATATTAAAAACGTTTTCTAGTTCCATGTATAAATAATCTTTTAAAATTTAATAAACATTAGAATTTAAATCTCTTAATTGAGTTCAATACTTATTGGTAAAATAAGTATCATTTTATTACATGGTTTAAGTTTTAGTAGCCTTAAACAAAATTCATGTCCAAAAAGTCGTCACATTTTCATTTTAACTTAGATGTTTATCAGTTCCAATAATTGGAAGATATTTATTATAAGGAAATGTTTTAAAATTAAACAATATACATATATTCCTCTGACATAAAATGAACAAATATCGTGTTCATTTTATCAAGTGACTACCAAATTTCTTAAACAATTAGTTGCTTATTTTAGTCCTAATATTTGCAATATATGTTTGTAGGTACCTTTGTTTACTTTAATAAAGCACAAGTTATTGTTACAAGCTCTTATAATAAAGTTTGGAACATCTTATCTTGTAATACATTTTTATTTGCTGTTCAAATAACACAAAACCTATGCAATATATTTTTATTAAACAAATTAACGTGAAGCTGTATGTTTTATTAATAGCACTGACAAAATTATTGATTTACTATAAACTATAAATGAAGAGATAATTATTATCTGAAAATATAAACGTATATAGTATGTTGAAAACGAAATTTTATTGTCAGAGTAGATGAAAACTGTGTAAAAGCACATGTATCATGCCATTAACCGATGTAATATTGATAGATGCATATTTGGAAGGTTATTATTATTCTTTATTTGTACTTATCCAGTGTTGGAAGTTCATTTTCAAGAAACATGTTAAAAATTATTTGACGTCTGGGCTGTCATTCGCTTCTTTCATATTCAACTCTCTAAACTAATTCCTGTATTTTAAATTCAATCAATTGAATTACACAAAAATCGTAACAAGAAATCAGAAATGATAAGGTAAATTCAAATTTTAAAAATCAAAAACAAACAATTTCAAATTAATAAAACAATGATTTAAACAACATCATTACTTATGTGAATCGTAAAGAGCCTCAAAACCTCTTTTATTGAGATGTTACTAAACTGACAAATGATGCCTTGACTATTTTACGAAATGTTACTAGACCGAAATAATGAAGTGTCTTCCCTTGAATCATCCGTGTTCCCTCTTTTGTATGTAGCTCCTTGATCCCTGTGCAAGTCTGAACGAAATACGCATAAAAAATGCAACTGTCGAACTTGCTGTGTCTGCGAAATCTCTGCGTTATAATTAATCAATTATTTCCTGTATTTAAATTTTTAAAACTATTTAAAACACGCAGTCAGGTTATTTTGATGTTAATAATTATATATAAATATATAATTAATTTCTTTACGATGGGAAATTAGTGAAAACTATTATTTTCTGCTACGCCATCGTTAATTAAAATCACAGAAATTAATTAGAACTAACCTGACTGCGGGTTTGAAGTAAATATTGGATCTGTTTCCATAATGCGATTTAGGCGTGTTAAACGACTCGAAGTTATACTGCCTAGTGTCCTAATTGATAAGGCAGCCGTCTAGAAAACGGCAGATAGATGTTTGAGTCCTTCTCCAGAGCAGAAATTTTTAATTAATTTCTGTGATTTTAATTAACGATGGCGTAACAGAAAATAATAATTTTCATTAATTTATTAAATTGCTGAATATTCAAGAATTAATTATTTAAATTATTCTTTTATTTTCAACATGTTGGACGGTCGTTTCTATTCGCATCTAGTTGTGCGCGTTTATTATAATTTTAATGAAACACAGTCAAACATGATCTTGGGGAACTTTATCAGTTCTAATTATAAGAATAAACTACAAACTGTCGACGCCTTTTTACTTCGACGTCGCCATAACGCTTTTCTTTCATCGGCAAATGTAGTTTGGAAAATAGATATAAATCACAGGGGGCTAAATCCGATTACATGGTGCATTATCATGTAACCAATGCCAGCTACCATTTTCACGATATTGAGGGCGCGCACGAAGAATACTCGCCAGAAGACGCTTCATAACACCAAGACAATATACAACATTGACTGTTTGACTAGTTGGTACAAACTCTTTGTGCACTTTGCCTTTCGAATAATAAAAACAAATCAACATTGTCTTCACTTTTGACTTCTCCAAACGGCTTTTTTTCGGTCTTTCTTCGCTTGGATGCTTTCATTCAGAGTTTTGACGCTTGTTACAATAGAATATCTAAAGTTTTCATCCCTCTTTGAGTCTTTAATTAAGTCTGTACTATGTTGAATTCAGTAAGCTTATATGGTACAAACCTTGCACAAATCTTTCTCAGTCCCAAATGCTGTGCTAAAATACAATGAACTGAATCTTTGGAAATATTTAATTCCATTCCCACGTATCGCAAGGAGGATTTCGGCTCATTTCTACTAAATTCACACACAAGTTCGATGTTACTTTCCGCAACCACAGATTTCTTTGCACCAGGATGTTCGTCGTCATTTATATCGGTACGACCGTCTTTAAATCGTGTATACCACTCATTCACACTCGTAAGTGATAAACACGCATCCCCACACACTTGTTCCATTAAATTAAACGTTTCAGTATACGATTTAACGACTTTAAAACAACTTGATATTTGCTCTATGTTTAAAATTCAATTTTCGACCAATGCCAAGTACACACTGTTATTTTGTACGACCTTACCGACGCATATTTTTTTTTAATAGATAGCGCCACTTAGAATTACTATTTTGAAAAGTTCGATTTTCTCTGTGACAGACTGGATGTATGTATATATTCTGAGCGGTAAATTACAAAAATTCTGGATTTTGAATTTCGATTATAAGTTTCTTAAACATAATAAAAAAGTATACTTTATATTTTCATAAAATGTATTAGGTGCGCAACTAAGTTCTCGCTGATTTTTTGATGAAAATGCAACTTTATTGTGAAAAAATGTTTACAAGTGAATCATTCAAAATATTGCCCATCGCTAGCGACAACTTTTTCACATCTTTCTGGCAGAGCTCGAATACCGTCACTGTAGAAGTGTTCGTCTTTTGAGGCTATCCACCAATGAGCGGAACTGCTGATTAGCCAGACCATGCGCCATCGAACGGAACAAGTAACAATCGGACGGCGCAATATCTAACGAATATGGCGGGTGGGGTAGGACCTCCCATTTGAGCGTTTCTAAGTAGGTTTTAACGGGTTTGGCAACGTGAGGCCGAGCGTTGTCATGCTGTAGAATCACTTTTTCGTGCATCTGTTCGTATTGTGGCCGCTTTTCGCGCAGTGCTCGGCTCAATCGCATCTATTGAGTTCGATACCGTTCCCTAGTGATGGTTTCGTTCGGTTTCAACAGCTCATAATAAATAACACCGCCCTGGTCTCACCAAATACACAGCAAAACCTTCACAGCGTGAATATTCGGCCGAACCGACGACATAGAAGCATGACCCAAAGAGAACAAAATCATGGGCACTGATTTTGTTCTC
>JAVIWB010002087.1:0-28318 GCA_031893035.1 Dermolepida albohirtum
AAATTGTGTGCCAATTGCCAAAGTATTTCGGAAGGCCACGCCATTTGCAGCCATGCTCCATTACATACAGTATGGCGTTGAGAACTGTCAGGTTTGATAGGCTCACATTCCCACGTTGGCGCGGGAAGCACTTCTCAATTTGTTTGTATTGTTCAGCTGTAAGTTCCATTCCTGCATTATAACAGATTTTTTCAAAATAGTGTTAACAGGCCCTAATTTTAAGACGCTGGCCTCAAGGGGGATGGAGGATATTATCACAGTTGACACCAGATACTCCGCTTATATAGAGGACGCTTATAGCTTGGAACGCTTTGCCGGTAGTGGGACAAGCACAAACCCGCTTTTTAAGGAAGAACCCGGTAATAAATTATCCGTGGATTACTGGAAATGGAAAATCAATGGCGTTATCGGGCGTCCAGTTATGCGAATGATGCTTAACAACCTGGATAAGAATAACGAAAAGTGGGTTCCGGGAGCTGGCTCCGGGACGACTGATCCCATTGCCCTTATGTCTTCAGTCGGAAACACCTTGGTAACCGGAACTGAAGCGGCGATTGTTATAACGACCGCCGCCGTGGTGGCGGCGGACGCCGCTGACGGCGCGGCCAGTTCCGGAGGCCTTCAGCATATACCTCTTCTTGGCAATGCCGCCAAAGGCACTTCCGCAGGAGCCCGCGCTTTTGTGAGAGAAGTATCGGAGTGGATTAGAACAATCAGCATGATACTTCTGCCCTACGGCTTTTATCTCGCCTACATGTTACCGGCTTTTCCAATGGTGTTATGGATTATCGCTGTTTGCGGCTGGCTGATCCTGGTTATGGAAAGCCTGGTCGCCGCCCCTCTTTGGGTCGCCGCTCATGCGCTCCCTGAAGGCGAAGGTTTTGCGGGCAATCACGGGCGTCAAGGGTACATGCTTTTCTTAGGCGTGTTTCTGAGACCTCCGCTTATGGTTTTCGGCTTTTTAATCGCCATGACTCTTTTAAATGGCTTAGGGCTGGTGATCGGAGTAATCTTTTCAGCTTTCGTTTATGACTTCCTTGCTGACACCGTACTCGGCATTTCCGCCACCTTGGCTTATCTGGTCGTCCTGGGCTCAGTCATAACCATAGCCGCCTTTAAGTTCTTTGGCCTGATTACTCATTTGCCTGACAGGATTACAAACTGGATCGGGCAACAGCTACACTCCCTGGGCGAAGCCCACGAGAGCGCAAGGGTCGCTCAGCAATTCTCCGCTACCGGGTCAGTCAGTAATCAGGCTGGTAATGCGGCCTTGGCCGGTTTGCAAGCCGGGGGCGCCGGTGCTGGCGGCGGATCTGGTCAGAGTCCAGTTGGGGCCGACGCCGGAAGTGGGCCTTATAACGCCGACAGACAAGACAAATTGGCTTTTAGAGCCGGCGCCGCGCTTGGAAAAAGGTTCGGCGGTCAAGGGTCGGCCAATGGTGTAACCGGCGCGGACAGTGTCGGCAATGCCCAAGGCACTGTAAGGCCTCCTACGACTTCATCAGATCACTCTTAACTGAAGCTGGCGGAATGTTGTCGGGCCAGCTCTCGACAACATTCCGCAACCTGGGGGTCACATGGCTTTTTTTAAAAAAACCAGACAAAAAATCAAAAAAACCGTCAAGGCGACGGCTCAGGAGCATAAAGATCGCTTTGTAGTTCCGGGCCGGATTCTCGTCACTCGATTTAAACAGGTACGGGCGCAATGGAAAAACCCAGACCTGAACAATTTTAACGAATTGCTCCAAGCATGGCAAATTACTGAAGATATGATTCCGGCTGTTATAAAAAGTCTCCGGATCAGGAATTTAATTTTCATTTTCACTTTGATTATTATTGGCGGCTTGCTTCTGGCTCAAGGATTTTTATTCACGACTCTTTTGATTCTGCCGCCGATATTTTTCGGGCTGATGACCGGCTTTTGGAGAATAAGCCTCCTTAAAAATAGAGAATACATCACTTTCAAGGCTTGGTTCATGTCGCCAGCTAAAAAACGGCAAGAGGCAGAGTCAGAAATGAACGGAGAAGGGGCGGAAATGCCTTCTGAGACACTTTTAGAAGGCGGTGCCGTGGTTTCTTCTGGCGGGGAAAAGGAAGAGGCCCCGAATGAGGCCTCTGAATCAATCTCGGCTGAAGGTGACAAATGAGGTCAATTACCCTGGGGCGGCCAGTATCCTTTGGAACCCAAAAATTCTTTCAGAATTTTCACCAGAGCTTTGCTGTCAACATTTTCTTCCATTTCTTTAATTCGATATGTCTGAAAGGCGAGAAGCAAAGAAGCCGGGATCATGAAAGACCTTTGAACGGTTTTCTCAGTGGAAATATCGGGGGCCTGGGCGGCGTTATTTTGGGGTTTGTCCGATTCTTCAGGCTGTTGAGTGGTTTGTTCTGGCGCTCCAAAGATGGATTTATGGAAGGCTTGAGGGTCAATCCCGCCTTCACCAGGGCCAGCCAGCTTTCCCAAGTGATTTTTAAGCTGTTTTTTTGCTGTCATGGAGTTTTGCCTTTCTCTTATTGCCAACCAAGACGTTGTGAAACTTCTTCGGCTAGGGCTGTGTAATCCGCCGCTCCTGCGCTTTTAGGATTGAGCTGAAAAATGGATTGATTATGACCAGGGGCAACGGAAAGATCGACGTTATCACGGATGACCGTTTCAAAAGTCAATTTCTGTCTTTCGGTCTTCAAGAAGTTAAGAACCTGAACATCAATATTTCTGCGTTTGTCAAAGAAGGTGGGAAGAATCCCGATGATTTTGAAATTTGGTTGCAGCAAGTCTTGCTTGCGCCACATATCAATACAGAATTCAACGAGGTTCAGACCTACTAAAGAATAATATTTGCACTGAACCGGCACAAGTACATAACTCATCGCGTTAAAGGCATTTTGGGCAATAAGGCCTAAATTGGGCGGACAATCAAGAAGGATCAGGTCGTATTTACTGCGAATGGGCTCTAAAGCTCTCGCAAGTAAAGATTCACGGTGAATAGTTTGGGCGAATTGAAGATCGGCGCTAGCCAAATACATGTGACTAGGAATCATATCAAGATTTTCGTCCACCTCCTGGATGGCCTCTTTGATCGGGCTTCCGCCCATGATGCCCAAAGTCGTTTTTTCCATGATCGGCACTTTAAAGCCGGATTTGAGCATCTCTACAACATGGTCAAACACCAGCCCCTTACCGCAAGCATCAGTAAGGTTTCCCTGGGCGTCAAGGTCAACAAGAAGTATTTTTTTCTGCTTCAAAGAAGCCAAAGCGGCTCCAAGGTTTTGGGTGGTTGTGGTTTTGCCGACTCCGCCTTTTTGGTTGGCAATACCGATAATGGGAGCTTTAGGCATGTAGAGCCTCCTTTCGGGTTTTATTAAATTATGTAATTCTGCAATTATGATTATATGCGTTTCTATGATTATCACTTTGTGCAAGTGATGTCAACTCTATTCCGACGCGGGGGGATAACATGCGTTATTTACTGATTATTCTTACATGTGCTTTGGTCTTGCCTCTGGGCTGCGCCTCTACGAAGGTTAAAAAACAGCCTGAACCTGATCCGGCTCTTACAGCTCTCCGCACGGCGGCAATTGAAGTCCATGAAGAAATGATGACGGCATCAACTTTGATGCACGACGGCAAACCGCGAACCTATGAAGAGCTTTTACCAAAAGATTATTCGCTGATGGTCGCGGCTGAATTCAAATGGGTCGGCCCTGCCTGGCCCGCTGTTAAGGCCCTGGCTGAATCTGTCCAATACAAACCGCTCCTACAGGGGAGAAGGCCTGTATCTGATCCGGTCGTGAACGTGGCTTCAGGGTCGAATAGCACGGTCTACGATTTACTGTCAGACATAAATTGGCAAATACGCCAGTCAAAAGGACAAATCCGGATTGATTCAATCAATCGTGAAATAATCCTTATTTACAAGTAAATCAGGGGATTAACATGAAACTCAAAATACCCTCCTTTATATGCGGTTTTCTGATTCTCTTGAGCTGCCCTTATGCTTCAGCTCAGATAAAGGAAACTGACCTTCCAGAAGCAAAGCCGACCTCTGCGCCTTCGCCGTATCCGGCCCTTCCGCCGACTGTTCCGCCTCCGGATTACACCCAGGGGCGGACTACGCAAATTCCGTCTTCAGCTCCGGAAGTGGAAAATTATGAGCCTGAGTCGGTGGCAGATGACAAGGGGTCGGAACAAGGGTACTCAGAACCGGCTCCAAGGGTCGTTTTGCGTGGTGATCCTGTCCCTGCTCCCGTATTTCCGGCTTATGCCTATCAGCGCGACAACTCAAGGCCTCAAGTATTAATTGACTTGGAAGGCAGAAAAGGAATAGAGTATAGCGGTATGCTATTTGATGGTTTTTCTCCTGATATTCCAATTATTACCATGTGGCCTATTAACCGGCAAAGAGATTCGCTTGAGGCCCTCAATGAATATATTACCGCCTTCCCTGATCGCATTACTCATACCGTTTTAAATGGCTTTTATGGGTCGGCTGATAAATTTGCACGGTACCAGTCCTCCAAGACTAAGGCTTTGATCGAAAAAAAAGGCTCTTCCATATATTTTCCAGAAATGGCAGAGCGGGTCATTGATCCAATAATAGACAATAGATGGACTTTTACCGAAGCTGGACAGACGGATAATCCAGTCATGCCTTTAGGTAATCGGATGGAGCTGAAGCGTTGGTTGGGTCACATTGAGGAAATTTTTGACCCACTTTTTGCCCGGTACTTAGTTGAGGCCAAAAAGTAATGAATGATTTGATTGCTGATAAATATGAAGCTCTTA
Organism: Dermolepida albohirtum; assembly: GCA_031893035.1. NCBI lineage: Eukaryota > Metazoa > Arthropoda > Insecta > Coleoptera > Scarabaeidae > Dermolepida > Dermolepida albohirtum. The sequence goes on from JAVIWB010002087.1 coordinate 4,784, forward strand.
TAGGTCACAAGCCAGAACAGCATGTAATAGATCGGCTGAACAAAATAGCTAAAGTGGTCGGAATAAGCGACTCTGACGCTCTTTGGGGCCTATTGTTGGGTCTCGAATATTACGACAGGCTCTTTGAAGGTCACCCCAAAAGACTTCATGACGCCGTAATATCATTACAAAAAAGAGCCCCGATACAAGGCTGGATGTGGATATCATTGGCATTAGGCGGGGTGGTAATACTTGGGACGATCTGCTTTCTGGCGGGGATTGCTGTTGGTGGTGGGGATATTCCTGCCTGGTTGGGCTCGAATAGCGGCCTTTTGGCGGCCCTGACGGCTGTTTTGCGGATCCCTGCTGGTTGGATATTAGGGCCTGTTAACACTAACGGAATGCTTCAATGGTCAATGCAAAAAGGATGAAGGCCGTATAAATGACGTCCAGCTTGTCATACCGCGTAAAAACACGCCGAAACCCTTTAAGCCGCCTGAAGCACCTTTCTACTTCATTGCGTCTCTTGTATAGCTCTTTGTCGTAATCCCATGGTACCCGCCGATTCCGCTTTGGCGGTACCACAGGGGTTAGGCCAAGACTAACAACCAGGCGGCGGCTCTCGTCACCTTCATAGGCGCGATCCATGAGTACGAATTTAGCTTCAGGCGGCAATGTCCCGTTGGCCAGCAACCATCGACCTATCGGAGCATCATGCTCGTTACCTCCAGAAAGGCAAAATGTCACAACTGTTTCGGCATTCGCGGCAACCAGATGAACCTTTGTTGTCCAGCCTCCTCTGGACTTACCGATGGCTTGAGGGCCGTTTTTTTAAGAGCCCCAGTTCCATCAGGATGGACCTTCACGCTGGTGCTGTCCAGCGAAAGAACCTTTACGTCAACCGCTACGAACTGCATTTGCTGCATAAGGATAAACACTTCGTCCAGCACACTGTTTTTCGCCCAGCGATTCCATCTTGTATAAATTGTGTGCCAATTGCCAAAGTATTTCGGAAGGCCACGCCATTTGCAGCCATGCTCCATTACATACAGTATGGCGTTGAGAACTGTCAGGTTTGATAGGCTCACATTCCCACGTTGGCGCGGGAAGCACTTCTCAATTTGTTTGTATTGTTCAGCTGTAAGTTCCATTCCTGCATTATAACAGATTTTTTCAAAATAGTGTTAACAGGCCCTAATACTGGCTTGCTTCCCCTGGGCGGCTTATTTATTGATTGATTTGGTAATTAAGTCCGGAATTAACGCTTATGAAGAACAAAAACCTAAAAAGTTTTGGACATCTAAGCCGTTTGTTATTACAGTATTAATTATCTATTCACTTATATCACTAAAAATATGTTTCATGGTGATAGGGATGTGATTATGGATCAGGCAAGATTGGCGCAAAGCTCGGCAATATTATGTGGTTATGGCGTTTTCCGAAATGATATTGAGGTTATAACTGATGTACAACACTGAACAATTGAAATTTCTGAAGAGCAAAGCCGGTTACATCTGGTGGAAGTCACCAGGCGAGGCTTTAGAGTTGCCAAATAGGCTTATAGCTCAAATAATGAACATTGGGGTTGCTTCTGATGTGGGTGAAATGGAGTCGCTGTTCAGCCAAAAAGAGTTGACGGAAGTAATAAAGGCGGCTGAGATAGGACAGTTTGAGCCAAAATCATGGAATTTTTGGCATCGTCGCCTCGGCTTGGTCGGGCCTTTAGATTCCATACCTGAAATGCCGGTAAGAAGTTGCGGCGTCAATGAATTTATACCTAGAGACATTACCGATGGCTTGAGAGCTAAAGATGGCAAAAGCGCAAGATTTTCACTTTGATGTATTGCCTCCGGAGCAACAAAAGCTTTGGCCTGATTTAAAACCCGTCGCTGGTTTGGATTATACTCTGTATGGGGGTACAGCTATAGCTTTGCGGTTGGGTCATCGTCAATCTGTTGATTTTGATCTTTTTTCAGTCCCGGCGCTGCGCGGCTTAATTTTTTAGAGCTTCAAATAATGGTTAAAAGTGGAAACATTGGTCAAAGTCTAGCGGCAAAAGAGTACTATGAAAAGCAACGCAGAAGAACCGAAGCTCGCATTATTCACGCTATTGCCGACTTGCAAAAAGAAGGCATCACGGTGACTGTCGCAAATGTAGCCAGCCGAACAGGCTTTGCAAAATCGACTATTTACGCCCGATACGGACATTTAGTTCAAAAGCACAAAGAACAAACCGCCGAAGCTCGCATTATTCACGCCATTGCCGACTTGCAAAAAGAAGGCATCACGGCGACTGCCGCAAATATAGCCAGCCGGACAGGCTTTGCAAAAGCGACTATTTACGCCCGATACGGACATTTGGTTCAAAAGCACAAAGAACAGGTAGAAGCTCGCATTATCCACGCTATTGCCGACTTGCAAAAAGAAGGTATCCCGGTGACTTCCGCAAATGTAGCCAGCCGGGCAGACATCTCACAACCAAGTATTAACGCCAGGTACAAGCATTTGCTTTTAAAAAAATAATCGCATAAATATACTATTATGTAATTATGGATTTTAGAAAAAGGTCGGCCAGGGCGGTTCGTGTGCTCTGCGGCTCCTTCCAGTCCTTGCCCCGTTCGGCTGGTCTGCCCTCTCCTAAAACAACCTTTTGCAAGGCTCTAACAAGCGGTGACGGACTTTCCGCTGAGTCTGATCCGCCGCCCTCCCCTTCTCGTTGCGGAGCTTCACAAGGCTCAATTTGACCGGTTTTCCAGCCCTTAAAAACGTCATACTCAGTTAGATAGCACCCCGTGTCAATGTTCATACCCCAACCATTGCCCTCTATTTTCCATATGTTGCCTGATTTTGTCCCTCTAAAATAAGTTCCGGTGTATTTTCTTTTGAAGTCGGCTTGCTCTTCTGACTGCGCCTGAGCTGCTTCCTGTTTTTTCCTGGTTTCATCAGCATCAGCTTGTTTTTGCTGGTTTTTAAATTTAAAATTCTGCCCTGACGTAATACAAGCCCGGAGATAGGCATACAAGTCTCCTGGTGAAGCGATCTTGTCTAGTCTATCTCCTATGCTTGCTATTACGTCCGAGAGGCGTTGTCCGGCCGTTTTGCAGAGTCCCATGAGGCTATAGACCGCTGACTTCGATAAACCTCCAAGCAAAAGTTTCCTCAAGGCCTGATCTCGTTGAAAAAGAGACGGTGTTGGCTTTGATTTCTTCACTTCTTCTTCAATTTCATGAAAAGAAGCCCGCTCCTGCGGCTGTTTTTTTTTAAAACTGTAATTAGGGTATATAGTAGAGGCACTATTTTTTACACTCGGTTGCGACGAAAAATTATCTGAAGGTGGTTCGGCCTGGGACTGGCTTGCCCAAGGGAAGCCTAACAGCTCGGCCAGGGCTTTAGTTATCCGTATCCGGGCGCACCCGTAATAGCCGTTGGAACAAATCGGTTGAGAAAAGCGGACGATGTAACCGGCTTTTTCCAGAATGGATAAGGCGTTATAAACGGTTTTCAAACATAGGTTTTGCGCTGATGCAACATTAGCTCGTTTAAACCAAATTGGAGTGGATACATCGTCCACTTCCAAACGCGAAACTATCTCAGATAAAACCGCTTTTACTGAATTGGGAAAACGATTGAAATTAGGAAGGAAATTGACCCCCTGTAGTGCCTTTAAAATGGCATAGGGGTAATAGGGCAAATCATCAATTGTGAATGCTTGCATTGTCGCCTCTTTTTCTCAGAATTTTGAAAAAAAGAACCCATAAATGCTTGACAAAAGAGGCGGCTTTGAATAGAATCAAAAACATCAATTGTGATTCTTTTGCGCCTAACGCCTCGCCTCTTGGGCTAACGAACCGAGCCGCCTCTTTGGCCAAACATGAATGTGAAAAGGCTTCAGCTACCACCCTGAGGCCTTTTTATTTTATGAGTTCAAAGTTTGCGTCTAGTGGTCTCCTTTAGAAAGGTACACAATCCATAGTATATATCAAAAATGTCAGTCATTAATGCAGGGTAATAGAAATTTACTTAAAAAGCAATTAATTTATTTAACTTTGGTTCATTTTTTCTGACGGACGCATTGAACGCAAAAGCCATGCCGAAGCAGGGCTTTGATTTTACTACATATTCTTGATGGAAGCCTTTACTTGATCTTCTTCAGCTCCATGCCTGCCATATCGAGGTTGCCGGTCTTCACGTCTATCCTGCATTCCCGGATTATCATAACGATGGTAGGAGTTAATTGTTGTAAAATTAGAGAGTTAATGATTTTTAGGATGTGAAAATCATCGTTATGTGTACGAAAATCATAACGATGCCAATCGACTAAAATTGAAATAAAACTTGTGGCCAGCAATGCCGATAAACACTTTATACCGGTCACCGATGCAGCATTATCTAGGCCATGATTGGATGGCGACTTGATGTTTCTCTTCTATTTAGCATAATGCGCCCTTTGTGACAAGCTTAATTTGCACTGCTCGTTATGGAGTGCCGGGAATGCAGGGTCTATGGTCGCCTTGCCGCCGGTATCCAGCTCTAATAAGCCATTGTTGTAGATAGCCAGGGACTTCTTTCCGTCCACGAGGGGCATACCGTCCTTGCTGGCGGTGATGTAATACTGGTTGCCGCTGTTGTGGGTTATTTCAAAAGTAATCGTCGGAGCTTCCTTAAAGGGATTTGAGGCCGGCATTTGCCCTTCCCACTTCCCGACGAATTTCTGCCCATCATCGCTGTTGCAAGCAAAAAGGAAAACACAAAAAAGGCATAGAGGTAAAAACTTTAAAAATTTATCCATTTAAACAAGTCCTTCCATCGTTAGTCTTGAGCCTTTGTCCACTCAGTTATCGGGCTTGAAAAATGGGTTTTCAAAATGCCGGACTGCGGGTCAAGGGTTATCGCGGTTTTGCCGCTAGAAGTATGTTTCAATTCTCCGGCTTCAAAGTAAAGATGTTCCTCCCAATCACCATATTTACGCTTTCCATCTTCCCTATATGGAAACAAATAATAATATTTGTTATCACCTAAGTGAGTAATCCCTGAAAAAATTGTCTCGGTCGGCCTGTTTTTGTTCCCTGTTTTGCTCTCCGTTTGCCACTTGCCGACAAACTGTTGTCCGTCATCATCGGCAAAAGCCGCATGGACAACGAAAAGACAAGCAAAAAGGCAAATGAAAACAGCAAGTGAAAAATTACGCATGTTTTATAACCTCCTGGGTATTTTTATCAACATTAGGCAAAGTATTTTCCGAGTAGTGATAGAGACAGTTAACCGTTCTGTCAGACCTATCCAAATCTAGTCATGCGATCTGGTGCTGACTTCCTGCTTCGTTGAGGCTGGTTTCACTCTGGACTTTCGCCCAAAGCCAGAGCCTTCCTCTCCGCAGGCTGACACCGTGGAACTCACGGCGTAATTTCTGAGGTTTATCGCGGCGTTTACATCCCGGTCGTGTCCCGCGCCGCATTTTGGGCAATCCCAATGTCTGATTGAAAGTGAAAGGGATTCAAGTTTATGCCCGCATTTATGACATGTCTTGCTGCTGGCGAACCAACGGTCGGCAATCACGACCATGCCGCCGCGCATGACCGCCTTGTACTCTGTCTGGCGGCGGAATTCAAAGAATCCCATATCCGCGACAGAGCGGGACAAATGCCGGTTGCGCATCATGCCCTTGACGTTCAAATCCTCAACGCAGATGGTGTGAAAACGTCTGGTGAGCCCGGTCGTCAGCTTGTGCAGCGAATCATTCCTGATATTGGCTATCCTGGCGTGAATGCGGCCAATCCTCCTTTTCGCCTTCAAGCGATTGCGAGAACCTTTTTTCTTTTTGCTCAAACTCCGGGACAATCGGCGAAGCCTGTTCAACAAGCATTTATGCGCCTTCGGACCGTCGATTTTCTCTCCGGTGGAAATGGTCGCCAGCGCGGAGACGCCCAAGTCAACACCCGCCACGCCTTGGTTTTCGGCCTTGGGAAGGTGAGAGAAATCAGGCGCATCCACCCTTAAGTGCTTCAATTGCATCATTTAGGGACGGGTATACCTCCATTACGGTTTGCCCTGGGCGTTCTCTGTCTTCTAAATTAATAATCGCTTCCATTGATTAAGCCACAAACTTATTATAAGGTTCCATATTATACAACATAGAAGCCCTGAGCTGTTGAAACAGATTATTATAAGTTTCTATAGCCACTGCGTGATAATAATTCTCAAGGGTTTCAACTTCAGTGAGATTTTCAGCGTGCTCGGTCATTCCTTTTTGGCACATTGCCATGAGCCCTTGAATTAACATGATATTCGGCTTTTCTGATCTGTCGTTAAAGTGCGGCATCCCCCCCCTATTTAGATTTTTTTAGACACACCCGCCGCCCATTATTTGCCTTGGTCGGCCTGGTTCAATGACTTCATTGTTTTTCTCTGCTTCTTGTGCTAAATCATCGTTTAATGGCGTACTTGATCTATCATTACCTTGCTTTTCATCGGAGCCAGGCGGGGCGGGGTGTGTCATTTTTAAAATATCATAAATTGTGTTTTTGTGCAATTATTAAATTGTACAATTATGTTATTATGTAAATTGGCTTTCTTGGGGGATGGCGAGTTCGAGTTTATATGCAATTATTGTTTTGTGTAATTATGTGATTGTGTTAATCGGCGATTGTGCTATATTAGAACTGTGTGAGTTGTGGCGCGCCTATTGTGCGCGGATTGGTAATTTTTTTCATCTAAAGTGCATCAAGTGTGTTTCTTTGTGTGCAAGGCTGATTTTGGATAAGGAGGCAGTTATGAGCAAGAGTGTTACTATCACAGTTAGGGTTGATCCAGAAACTAGCAATCGGCTTGATTCGTTAGCGGCAACGACCAATCGTAGCAAGTCTTTTTTAGCTAGTGTCGCTATCAGTGACTATGCCGAGAAGGAAATGGCTATCATGGCGGGGATTGAGGCTGGCATAGCGGATAGGGACGCCGGTCGGGTGCTTCCGCATGAGGAAGTCATGGACAACATTGACCACATCATAGATCAGTGGGATCAAGCTAAGTCATGAAGCGTAAAGTAGTATGGTCTGAAACAGCCTCCAAAGAATTAGGGCCTGTTAACACTAACGGAATGCTTCAATGGTCAATGCAAAAAGGATGAAGGCCGTATAAATGACGTCCAGCTTGTCATACCGCGTAAAAACACGCCGAAACCCTTTAAGCCGCCTGAAGCACCTTTCTACTTCATTGCGTCTCTTGTATAGCTCTTTGTCGTAATCCCATGGTACCCGCCGATTCCGCTTTGGCGGTACCACAGGGGTTAGGCCAAGACTAACAACCAGGCGGCGGCTCTCGTCACCTTCATAGGCGCGATCCATGAGTACGAATTTAGCTTCAGGCGGCAATGTCCCGTTGGCCAGCAACCATCGACCTATCGGAGCATCATGCTCGTTACCTCCAGAAAGGCAAAATGTCACAACTGTTTCGGCATTCGCGGCAACCAGATGAACCTTTGTTGTCCAGCCTCCTCTGGACTTACCGATGGCTTGAGGGCCTTTTTTTTAAGAGCCCCAGTTCCATCAGGATGGACCTTCACGCTGGTGCTGTCCAGCGAAAGAACCTTTACGTCAACCGCTACGAACTGCATTTGCTGCATAAGGATAAACACTTCGTCCAGCACACTGTTTTTCGCCCAGCGATTCCATCTTGTATAAATTGTGTGCCAATTGCCAAAGTATTTCGGAAGGCCACGCCATTTGCAGCCATGCTCCATTACATACAGTATGGCGTTGAGAACTGTCAGGTTTGATAGGCTCACATTCCCACGTTGGCGCGGGAAGCACTTCTCAATTTGTTTGTATTGTTCAGCTGTAAGTTCCATTCCTGCATTATAACAGATTTTTTCAAAATAGTGTTAACAGGCCCTAGAAAACCAAGTGCGGTATATTCTTCAACATAACAAAGAAGCCGCTTTAAAGGTGGCAACGGTTATCCGTGAAAGCGGTAAACAGATGGGGGAAAGGCCCATAGGCCGCCCAGGGAGCAAACATGGAACATATGAAAGAAGTTTTGCCGGGGCTTCCTTATATTCTGGTTTATTCATTAGAAGCCCATACTGTGACTATATTGCATGTTTTTCATGGCGCTCAAAATTGGCAAGGTATCATTGGCAATGAGGATATGCCGTTTTGAGAGCGGTGGGTAATTTTTTTTAGATATCGTGTCGCATTGAGTATACATCGTGCGACATCTTGCGCCTTGCAATTTCGCTATATATTTTATGTCGCATTGAGCTTATATTTGATTTATGCGACAAAATCGCTTATACTAGATTCAATGCGATAATAATTTGATCATTGCAGAAAAAACTTTTGTGGATCAATGATTATAAAAGGCACAAATGAAAATCGGATATGTAAGAGTCAGCTCCACAGGACAGAAGATTGACCGCCAATTGGACGGCATAGAGCTAGAAAAAATCTATACCGATCATGTAAGCGCGGCAACCAAAAAGCGGCCTGGTCTCCAAGACTGTTTGGAGTTTATCCGTGAAGGAGATGAACTGCATGTTCACAGTATCGACCGTTTAGCTCGGAACCTGGGCGAATTGAAAGAGTTGGTTGACAATTTAACCAGCCGGGGCGTTGCCGTTGTTTTCCATAAGGAAAATTTAAAATTTACAGGATCAAAAGATGCGCCGATTGATGAATTACTGTTAGGCGTCCTGGGCTCGATATATGAATTTGAAAGGGCTATCATTTCTGAGCGCCAAAAAGAGGGAATGGATAAACTCAAGGCTAAAGGCAAAAAATTAGGGCCTGACTATATTTTGAGTAATGACCAAGTGTATGACATTTTGGAAAAATTGAAGGCCGGTGCTTCGATAAAAGAGGTATGCAATCAATTTTCGATTCATCGCTCTACTATGTATAGAGCTTTTGACCGCTTAGGCTTGAGGAACAAAAACAAAGCCTATCTAGTCGAAATGGAAGATGCTCACCAAACACTTCACTCATGAAGAAAGGACAAGATCATGACTGACAAAAATAGTAATTCTAACATTGAATTTATTGAGAGCCTCATGGAAACGGCTGATAAAGTGCACCCGGCTCACTTGCAAGCAATGCTTGATGCCGGTGTTCCATTGTTTTACACCGATGAACAAGGCCGATATGTGAAAGAAATGCCTGATGGCGAAATAATTGTCTTATCTGAAAAGGAATAATGACAGTGGAAGATAAGCAGCCTCGCCCCCGGTTAATTATGATCTGTGGCCCTAACGGTGCGGGGAAAAGCACTTTTACGGCGGAGTCGAGTGTAGGTTGCCCTGTGGTTAATGCTGATAAGATTTCCAAAGACTTAGGGATGGGGCCTATTGAGGCTGGGAAAGAGGCGTCTTTACAGATAAAAAACCATCTCAAGAATAGGGACTCTTTTGCCAGGGAATCTACCTTGACTTCTAACTTTGATTTTAAGCTCATAGAAGAAGCAAAACGACAAGGTTATAGCGTTGTTATGACTTATGTTGGATTAGATTCTTCTCAGCATTCAATGGATAGGGTAAGCAGCCGACATGCCCTCGGTGGGCATGATGTACCGAAAGATGACCTCTTGCGACGGTATGGCAGGAGCATGGAAAACTTACCCAAAGCGATTGCTTTAGCGGATGAAGTTTTGGTATACGACAATAGCGGCAAGGTGAGACAAAGAGTTGCCTATTTTGAAAAAGGAACTCTAAAATCTGAATTTTCGTCTCCGGGATGGTATGAAAAAGTCAAAGAAAAAATGGGGTTGACCACGCTTCAGATCAGTCCGGAGAACTGTGCAAAAGTCAAAGAAAAAATTACCAATGTTTTAAGTGATGCCCTGCGGTCGAGAGGCCAGGAGTTTGAAGTTGGAAATTATAAAAATCATTTGGTGTCTATTGAAGTGCCGAAAGATTCGAAAAACAGCTTATATGTCAAAGTTAAGAACCTTGGCGATCCAGAGACATCCGTATCAAAAAAATTTGATTATGAGGGGACTAAATTTTCCTTAAAAGATATCATGAAAACCGTAGATGATGCGGTAAAAAACACTGATTCAAAGCAATCACAGGGGCCAGCACGACTGATGAATGAGGCAGAGGCAAAAGTAAAGCCAAAGCGTCCGAAAATGAAAACATAATAGAATAATCACACAATTAAATAAAGCCATAAATATGTAAACGACTGGGCTCACTTCCGGCGAACCAAAGGAGCAGTCAAACTCCACCTGTTACTGGACCATCAGGGATACTTGCCATGTTGGGCCTATCTCAGTGACGGCAAATGCGGGGACATAAATGCCGCCAGGATGCTTCGGCTGCCGGCGGGAGCCATTGTGGCCATGGACAGAGCCTACAATGACTTCAAATTGTTCGCCGCCTGGTGTGTTCAAGGTGTCTTCTTCGTAACCAGGAAAAAAGACGGCACCCTGTATGAGGTAATTGAAAGCCGCCCCGTGGTTCCGGGAAAAAATGTGCTGGCCGATGAAACTATTGTGTTCAGTACACCGAAGTCATATGAGAAATGCCCCCACCCTTTAAGACTGATCACTTTTGGGGACGATAAAAAAGGGGCGATGCATTTTTTGAGCAACAACTTCAGGCTGGCTGCGGCGACTATTGCCGCCATTTATAAAGAGCGCTGGCAGATTGAACTCTTTTTTAAAGCTATAAAGCAAAACCTGAAGGTTAAATCGTTTCTGGGCACCAGTGAGAATGCGGTCAAATCGCAACTTTGGACAGCACTCATTACCATGCTCCCGCTGAAGTATTTGCAACTGAAATCAAAACTGGGCTGGAGCCTGTCAAATCTGGCCGCTCTGTTGCGCATGAACCTGATGACTTACAGAGACTTATGGGCCTGGCTTGATCACCCTTTCGACACCGGGGTAATAGAGCCGCCACCTCAACCAACTCTGTTCCCTCTGTAAGTTCCTGGACAGCACATCCGCAGAGGGGCTTGATTTCCGATCAACCTTTTTCACGAAACCAACTGACGTCATATCAATAGTTTAGATGGAAAGATGTTCCTTTTCAAATTTATTTGGGACAGCAGTGGGGTAATATGCAAGGACATTTCATCAGGTATCATCTGTTGACAGAATATGGTAACATTCAAATGCGTTAGGAGTTCTTAATCCGTAGCGTCCCATCCTTTGTGTCATTAATGGAGGTTCGTGTAGGTTTATGGCCGCAAAGAAAAGAAAGCCTTCCCGAGAAGAGAAGAGTACAAAAACGCACCCTCGCGTGATAATGCCTGTTGAACAGTTTGAAGTTGATCGGGCCTATTATGAAGAATTGGCCCTGAAAGCCAGATATATTGGAATTTACTATCATAAATTGAACCCCGAGGCTTTCGGCTTAACTCGCGAGAGCAGTCATAAGCGGGATAAAAGTTTATGTGACGTCGATGATCCTCCTATGGTATCATCGCGTGGCGAGGCTCAGGAATTGTTGTGCAAAGGAATTCTTTGCGGATTGATCAGTGCGGATTCATTGTTTGATACCGAGGGAAAACCCTGGCCGCATCATGTCTGGGCGGTGACGCCAGCCGGGGTGCCGGTCGAGGCGGCCTATGATCGAAGAGAGGGGCAGACAGGGTATCATGGATATCCTCTTCCAGATGAAAATACTGCTTTGTTCGACGAAATATTAAATCGGTGGCCCAAATGAACGGAGAATACTTTTCAATCCTGGCGGATTGGAAAAAATTTGATGAATATCCAACCGAGGTCGGGGATACCTATGCGGATTTGAAGATAGAAGTCAATAATTGGATCGCCAGTGAAAACTATGATACATATTCACGGTATATGCGAGAAACGGCAATTGTTTCAGCATATCCGATGGCTTTGTGGATTGCTTCTTATTGGTGGAGAATAATCTATGAGCCTTGCCCGTCCAAATGGTCTTATGAAGGTTTGTCATATAATTGGCGCAGCGCCCACGAACTGACGTCCTCTGGTAATGGGTTTATCTGGCCGCCTTTACGTTTCATACCCAATGGCGAACGGGTTCTTGTTGTCTTACAGACCGCTTCAAAGCGTTCTCCCTCAAATGCTCAATACATTGTCGATGGTATGGCCAGCGTCGACCGGGACACGTTTGAGGGTGGATTGAACGACTTCGTGGCCAAAGCGGTCGATCGTCTTGTTGTCATGGGCCATCGGGATACCGAGCTTCAAAATTTGTGGCTTGAGGTTGAAAAAGAGAGAAACGATCCTGATAGCAATTTGTATCGGATTATCGAGGCTTCTTTGGGCTACAATCCCGATGAAGGCCCAGATGAGTTGATAGATATTCTGGCCGATAAAACGGAAACAGCGGGGGTTCAGCCGATTTTTGAAATTGCCGCGGCTTGTTCCATTGAGGCTGTACGCAATCCTCATGATGCTGTGGGCGGCATTCTCAATGTCAACGGCACCGGGTTGCCGGCGACTTTTAATTTTGATCGTTTTCGGCCGGAAAAGGTCAATTTAAGAAAAGACAAGCCTTGGGAAATGGGCCATGTCATGGCTAGAAAATTGCGGCACCATCTGGGTTATGGCCATGCCCCCATTAATAATCAACAATTGGCTGAATTGTTTGAATTGCGGACTCAGGCCCTGACCGGGGAAGAGGTTTCAATCGAGAATCTGTCGCTGGGTGTGCCTGATGAATCCAATTCTGAACGCTTAAAAGTCTATTTTCATCAGAAGCATTTGACTGGCCGCAGGTTTTATCTGGCCAGAATTCTAGGCGAGCGGTTGCTTAACGCCGAACAGTCCACTAACTGGTTGCCGGCCACTTTTGGTTTGACCTGGCGCCAGAAGTACCAGCGAGCTTTCGCTTCAGAATTTTTGTGCCCATTTCAGGTTTTGGAGGAACGGATAGCAACGGCCAACCCTGATGATGACATTTTTTCACCCTTGGCCCAGCAGTACATTATGGATGAAATTAGATTGGAAAAACATTGGCAACATAATAAGTCTGGTCGGGATGGCGGCCTGAATACCAGGCGATCAATTGATTGTATCTTTTAGGGTCTGTTAACACAATTTGAGAAGATCAAAAAATAGAGCGAAAGTGATGAAAGCCGCGTACATTATGTCGGTCTTGTCATAGCGAGTAAAGACCCTGCGAAAGCGCTTGATCCGCCGAAACAAGCGCTCGACTTGGTTACGATGCTTGTAGGCTTCCTTGTCGTATTGCCAAGGATCACGCCGATTGGACTTGGGTGGCACAACTGGGTTGAAGCCGCATTCAAAGGCCTTGTCTCTGGTGGCATCGCCTTCATAAGCCTTGTCCATCAATACATCGCATAATTGTACGTGAGCGATGTTTTTGATTCTTTCCAGTAGCGCCCTTCCTTCCGGCCCATCTCCGGCATTGCCGGCAGTCAGCGAGAAGGTCACGGCCTGTTCAGCATTTGCGGCAACCATATTAATTTTACAGGTCCATCCTCCCTTGGACTTGCCGATACTTTGCGGGCCGTTTTTTTTAAAGCGCCGGTGCCGTCAGGATGTACTTTGCTATGAGTACTATCCAGCGAGATTGCTTCTATTCTTATTTGTAGAAAGCCTTCTTCCTGCAATGTTCGGAATACGCGATCCAGAACACCGGCCTTGGCCCAGCGACTCATTCGAGTGTAAATCGTATGCCAGTTACCAAATTCTTTCGGAAGTCCACGCCACTTGCAGCCGTTCTCCAGAATGTACAGCACGGCATTGAGCACTACGGTTTGGTTCCATTGCCGAGTTTACCATTTTGAAAGTAAACAAATCCGGTGGAAAGGTAAGCTCGGTTAGTGTTGAAGGAGGCCATGGGCAGGTCACACCTTCATGGTAAATCACCGCCGATTCGGCGGCGCATTGCCCCAATTGGGGCAAAGAAGCGGGCGAACCTGAAATTGTTGGATAGGCCACCAACTCATTGCAACGGACTCCAGACCACGTCGTCATCGGCCTGAAGCGCAATGAGTTTAACGTTTGAGCCATTTGGACACTTGAAGTTCAGTCGAACTCCGACGCCATTGGGAGCGCTTGCGTTCGCCTCAATCTCCTGTTTGTCGGTATTGTCGACTTTCAAGCTCTGAATGCGGCCCCATCGTGCACCCGTGGACTCAACAATGACAAATATGGGCTGGCTGACGAAGAGTATCTGGGCGGGTTTGTCGATGACAACGACCGTCCCGTTATGGAAGGGGCCATCCTTCCCGCGTAGCGTCAACTCAGTACAGTTCGTGGATTCGGCATGATGGGTCTGGAGATAGAGACCGGCCACGAAACCAAAGAGCGATGTCGCCAAACTCTCGATGAAGGCGACCGCGTCGCTCATTGATGCATAACCGGGAAGGTTAATGGGATTACCTCCATGGTGGGCGATTTGGTTCCGGCGATCGACAATGTCTTTAAGGCGCTCATCAATAACCGCTCGTTTTACCCCGTCCTGTGGCAGCGTTTCGAGACCCTGGTCGGCGCAGTACCAGGCTTTCATAGCGTCGGCGCGACACACACGGTCGCAAATTTTATCGATGCCGACCACACTAAATATAGCATCGACTTCATTCGCCCGTAGGTTCACATCGTGGGCGGTGACCGCAACCTCGTTCAGGGCGTAGGGCTTAGTTCCGTTCAGGCAATCGAAGAGGTTCTTAACCACATCTAATTCGCTTATGCCAACATAGCGCCCATCCCCACGGCGCCTACGGCTGAGCAGTTCAGCCGACTGGGTCAGGTGTTTATCCATAAGCTTCTGTGGGAGTGTCATATAGTCGACACGAAGGGTCTCAAGTCGCACATATTCTGTGATAAGATTTTCAACAAATTTTTCAAACGACGCATATAGAGCGACAGCGAACGCTGCGTAGTCAAAGCGTTTGCGAATCGAGATGTACCGCTGCACCACGGTGTCCTTGTGACCCGCCAGCGCTAAATTAACTGGGGCGATTGACTCGACGAGCGTCTTCAACTCCGCCAGTTCCGCGATGAGTTCATCCAATGTAGAACGCATAGGCAGACTCCCTTGCGATCACGGATGGGTCTTGGCAATCGCGGCAGCGAAGGCTTCGCTCATGCAGCGGTTACGATCCTGGGTGTCATTTAAATTTGTGCGACGCCCTGAAAATAATTCCTTGTTCTTCTCGTACATCGCCCTCAGTTCTTCACGCAATAAATCCTTTTTGTCGACGAGATCGGCATGGTAAGGTACTACATCGGTGCTGCTCGCTATAAACATCAACGGATCGTAAACTATTTTGGTGGGACGCTTGGATGATCCAAGCACCGTGAAAGAATCGGTCTCGAGGGCACACCACAGAAAGGCGACGGTCGAGTCGAACATTGCCCGGTATTCCTCGTATAGTGTCGGCGCGAAGTTATTGCCCCGAACGATGAATAGGTCGAGAAACTCAGAAATTTTGTTCAGACCAGCCTTGAATTCTTCGATCTGCCGGTAAGCAAAGAAGCGCAATACGAGCTCAACGTCCTCCATTTTCTCGAACATATGGAGGCCCGCCGTGGTCGATTCGTCAACAGCCTCCTCATTCTCCTCGTCAATCTCCTTTTCCTCCGGCGAGGGGTTAAGTGGGATGCCCCACATACGTCGAAAGTTTGGGTTCTCGGAGAGCGAAATACAGAGAGTGTTCAGCGGCCCCCCATAGACAGCGTTACGAGTTTCCTGACTACCGAGTTTGACGCCACCCGAATTGAGCCGCTCGAAAACCGTTTTCTTCAGCATAGCGGCCTGTTCTTCACTGGCCGCTGTTTCCTTGAGGAGAATAGTTGAAGAGATATACCGGCGATCGATGCCGTCGCGGACTTTCGAGGGAAGCTGCGAGTACCTGCGACCATCAAGGTCGGCCCAGTATTGGAGCCCGGTAAGTTCAAATTTGTCGGCATAGAAATCACTCAATGCGGTTAGGCGTTGCCGCCCGTCCATAACCTCGAATCTGGCTAGCTCGCGCTCATACAGGAAGACCGGCGGCACTGGTACATTTATAAGAAATGACTCAATGAGTCGCGATTTTTTTTCGACACTCCAGCGATGCCGGCGCTGATATTCAGGATCGAGTTTGTAGCGAAGTTCCTTATGGCCATTCTCCCGGTCGATCATCTCCTCCTTCAACATCCCGAGGATGCCTGCAAGCGGATACCGGGCCTGCTCAGTAACGATGCGTATCTCGCCGCTCTTGGCGTAGCGGCTGTTGAGTTCCTCGTCGCTGACGCTCTGTCTAGTCACGCCGCTTTTGAACGAGACCTTCTCTCCATCAAGGAGGTGGCTAACCACTGGTTGCTGTGTTTCCGCGCCTGCCGTTGGCTGCTTCTGCTTCATTGGCTCACTCCTTCAGGTACGGTGGCAATAAACATCATGCTCGGCAATAGCCTGCTTCGGTTCGGCCTGGAACTGTCGTACCTGCCGACGCCCGCAATCGGAATCGGGTACAGCCCTTGCGGTAACGATCTTCCAACTGGAGTCTACAAGCGACTTTTTTAGGATATCCATCGGTTCGACGGCGCGATCGTGAATCCCACCATATCGGATAACCAAACGTGCCCCTGCGGTCGTGTACGAGGCCACGTTATTCCAGACACGGCCCATTTCAGCCGCAAAATGAGCGGCGCTTGAGTGCTCAAGTTGTCCCTCAGGCTGGCGGTACTCTACATGGTCGGGGCCACCGAGAAACCAGAGCCGAAGCCATTGATCAGGCAAATAGGTTCGCATCCCAAAGTACGGAGGCGAGGTGACCACGAAACGCGCCTTCGGCATGTCACTGAATGTGTTCGTCACTCGGCTGTCACCAAGTTCCACCTTGCTTTCGACATCCGGCAGGGGCTCGGCTAGATAGCGATTCGCCCGCGTCTCAATGATCGATAACACATCAACGTCTTCGGGGCACAGGCCACGCTTAGTCCAAAATTTCACTGCGTAGTTCGGCTTCGGCGCAAATGTCCGCGGCGATTGATTCGAGAAGTATGATGGTGCCCCCTTCGGGCGCGGGCCATGGAGCGCCCCAAGGATGATCGCTCTCAATAAGATACGCGTTGGGGAGGAGCATTCGCCGAGCAATGCTTCGCGAAATTGACAGAGTTGCCTGAGCGTGTGCTCATGATATGCGAGTTTCCAGAACTCGCCGGAAGGAACCGAGGCCGGCTCCTTCGCCGCGTTCAGAATGGCCTTGGCGCTCGCCGCGACTTGACCCGGCTCAGCGCCGGCAAGCTTTGCCTTCGCGAGGGCGACCGCTACCGGGCTGCTATCCATGCCCATCGAAGGCATCCCGAGCAAGCGGGCCGCAAAGTTCGTGGTGCCCCGGCCGCAGAAGGGATCGATCACCCAGTCGCCTTGTTTGCCGTGTGCCTTCAGCACTCGCAATGGGAATTCCAGCGGGTACATAGTGTAGTATGGGCATACCCCGTTCAATGCGTCAAATCTCATGGGATGACTCTGGCATTCAGGCGCATGGATAGGCATTTTCTATTAATCATTTTCGCATAATACGCCTTTCGTGCGTGGGGGTCAAGGCCGCCGGCCGGGCGGCCTCATTTGTAAAATGAAAAGAAGACCGGGGCCGAGATAAATGTGATTGTATAATAAAAGGATAAATTTCCTGCGATGCCCTGGACCAATTTCGCCGGTCACGTGGACCAGTTGTTCAGAGCGCAATACTCATTTAAAATGTTCATTTGCTGATTACTCCTTTATGTCATCAAAAAGAGTTCTTTGGCCAGAGTCACACCCCGCCGCCTTTTTAGCAAGCTGGAGGTTTCTTTTCTTTCCCATATCCGGCATTTTTGAGGGTTTTTTAGAGCTAATTTTGGTTTCTAATCCCTTGATTAAGTCCAAATGACGCTGTCGAAGGGTCAGTGTAGTTTTGTTTTCCCATCTGCTGACGCTGATTATTGAAACGCCTAAGAAGGTTGCCAAGTCTCTTTGAGATAAATTAAGGTCTTCCCGAATTTTTAATATTCGTTCATTTAGTGGTAACTCTTCTTTGACTGAAGGCGGCGGGGTTATGCCATGTTTTTGTTCTAACTCTTCAATACGGGGTAGGAGGGCTTTTTCATTCCTGGTTGCGCCAAGGGGCCTACACCCACTTTCAATATTGCTGATAGTTGCTTTATTGCTTTTTAATGCGTTGGCCAACTCCTGTTGTGTCAATTGTAACTCACGGCGAAGATTTATTATCCGGTCTCTATTTGGATTGCCGGTAAACTGCGGATAACATGGGCAACGTAATTTATATCGTTTATTAGCCATTTTCAGCCAGGGCGTTTCCTTTATAGATAAATTATCGCGTGGTTTCAGGCCTGGTTGGCTTTCGTCCGGTTGGTTTTTGCGACAATTATTAAAAATATTACATTTATAAAATATACCAAATTTGACTGAAGTATACAATCTAAAGTGGTCGTGATTTGAGTTGCTTAATATCGGCATAGCTTTCACGCTTCAAAAAGTGCGGGGCCGAGAGGCCCCGCCTGGCGTTAGTAGCTCCCTGCGTATTCTCTGGCTTTCAGAGTGAGCAAAAAGGCTTTCGTTTTATTTATATAGTCTTCCTGGTACTTTAACTCTTTGCGATTGCGTATGATTGAAACAGGGTAATTGGGCGGGTCTTTATGTAAATATGTAATTATGAAATAGTGTGTTTATGCAATTATTTAGATTTGGGGATTATGTGCCTATGCCAGCCAAATAAAGGTTCGACACAAGATGTTATGGTGTGATTCAAAACAAGCGGCTTAGGGATTCAGGCCCGAATGGGTAGAGACTTGTGAAGGCTTTGCGGAGCAAGGCTTTAGGCTGAGCCCAAGAGGCCAGGCCCGGAGGGCAAGCCCCATAATGATAGTAAAATTACTTATTTATCGCGGGATGAATTTGGGGGGGGGGGGGGGGGGGGGGGGGGGGGGGGGGGGGGGGGGGGGGGGGGGAGGGAATATCGTAGCGTTTATATATCGAGGCGCTTTTATCTAAACGAATATTTATCTGTTTAATACCACAACTTTGTGTGTTACGTATCAAATGATTTAAGTCAAAGAAATCACGGGGTAAACGAGAATCTTTTCTCTTTGGTGCCTTGATTATCAGGGCATTATCGTTATTTGAGTGATGCAAGAGAAGGTGCCAGGCATTAGGATTTTCAAGACTTTGGAAAATTGTGGCCTTTGAGCAAGAATGTTCAGTGCAAAATTCGGCCAAGTGATTGAAATTAATGAATAACATAAAACTCGAAGACTCCACACAAAAGCATGAACATACTGAAATTATAGATAAATTCGATTTGTTCACAAACCAGATAAATTTGAGAATTTGGCTTGATTTATCTGCGTCACTAGGTTAGACTGCGGCCAGTTTAACTTAGGTTAGAAAGAATATCAAGCGGCAAGGCCTCAAGGGTGAATCGCTGAGACTGGCGAAAAATCTTGAAGTTGCTGGAATATTTATATTTTTAAAAAATAATGTAAAAAGTAATGAAGCGTCAAGAATTTAGCGGGAAATTTCAAAATGTTGTACCTGAAGAACAAAAATTTAGGAAGAAACTTCGCCGCTAAGTTAACGTTGGCCTGTACTTTGCTCTCTCTGCATCTAGGCTAAGGTTTAGTAAGCAACCTTCACTAATCAGCCTTAAGGGCTTGTCGTGTATAGACATATCTAATATTTTGGCTATGTTCCGCAGGGATATTTTTCAGGCCTTTTTAGGCCTGAAAAATATCCTTTCCTTTCCGCCATAATTCTTCATCTGAATCCTTAAAGCGGGTTTTTCATTAATGAAAATAGGGGAAGTTGCTATGGGAAAAGTATTAGGCCGAATTGAATTTCGAGTAGCCATGTTGTGGGCGGCAACAATGGCTTTTTTACTGCTTATAGTTGTCTCTTCAGCACCAGCCTGGGCGCAAGGGGAAGAACCGGGCCAAGCCGCTCAAGGGGATAATTCAGCTCAGGGGCAGGTTGCGCCACAAGCTGGCTCATCAATTAACAGAAGACCTCCATCAACGTCACAAGCTCCTGAAGTGAATGTTCATCCGGGTGTTAGACAACCTCCGCCTGGCAACCAGGCGGTTCCTTTTAGGGCCTGTTAACACTATTTTGAAAAAATCTGTTATAATGCAGGAATGGAACTTACAGCTGAACAATACAAACAAATTGAGAAGTGCTTCCCGCGCCAACGTGGGAATGTGAGCCTATCAAACCTGACAGTTCTCAACGCCATACTGTATGTAATGGAGCATGGCTGCAAATGGCGTGGCCTTCCGAAATACTTTGGCAATTGGCACACAATTTATACAAGATGGAATCGCTGGGCGAAAAACAGTGTGCTGGACGAAGTGTTTATCCTTATGCAGCAAATGCAGTTCGTAGCGGTTGACGTAAAGGTTCTTTCGCTGGACAGCACCAGCGTGAAGGTCCATCCTGATGGAACTGGGGCTCTTAAAAAAAAGGCCCTCAAGCCATCGGTAAGTCCAGAGGAGGCTGGACAACAAAGGTTCATTTGGTTGCCGCGAATGCCGAAACAGTTGTGACATTTTGCCTTTCTGGAGGTAACGAGCATGATGCTCCGATAGGTCGATGGTTGCTGGCCAACGGGACATTGCCGCCTGAAGCTAAATTCGTACTCATGGATCGCGCCTATGAAGGTGACGAGAGCCGCCGCCTGGTTGTTAGTCTTGGCCTAACCCCTGTGGTACCGCCAAAGCGGAATCGGCGGGTACCATGGGATTACGACAAAGAGCTATACAAGAGACGCAATGAAGTAGAAAGGTGCTTCAGGCGGCTTAAAGGGTTTCGGCGTGTTTTTACGCGGTATGACAAGCTGGACGTCATTTATACGGCCTTCATCCTTTTTGCATTGACCATTGAAGCATTCCGTTAGTGTTAACAGGCCCTAATAACTCCGCTGAAAATATTCAGTATAGCGGAGATTACGAGGTTGAAGATTTAGAGCCAGCACAAGCCCCGGCTCAGGACCAAATAAACCGGCCTGGGCAAAAAAATACCGCCGAACAACGCCATCAAGCCGCCTTTGAAGCCTCTTTAGAAAATTTACTGCCGATTACTCCGGAGCAAGTAGAAATTTATCGAAAAAAGGTTGATAGACGCGAAAAGGCACTTTCAGACACACCCCCCGCCGCTGTTGGCACTAAAACCTACTGCATCAAGCTAGAGCCTGGGTTTGTGCCGCCGGTAATCAAGCTGACTCCGAATTTTATCACTTCCCTGGTTTTAGGGCCTGTTAACACTAACGGAATGCTTCAATGGTCAATGCAAAAAGGATGAAGGCCGTATAAATGACGTCCAGCTTGTCATACCGCGTAAAAACACGCCGAAACCCTTTAAGCCGCCTGAAGCACCTTTCTACTTCATTGCGTCTCTTGTATAGCTCTTTGTCGTAATCCCATGGTACCCGCCGATTCCGCTTTGGCGGTACCACAGGGGTTAGGCCAAGACTAACAACCAGGCGGCGGCTCTCGTCACCTTCATAGGCGCGATCCATGAGTACGAATTTAGCTTCAGGCGGCAATGTCCCGTTGGCCAGCAACCATCGACCTATCGGAGCATCATGCTCGTTACCTCCAGAAAGGCAAAATGTCACAACTGTTTCGGCATTCGCGGCAACCAAATGAACCTTTGTTGTCCAGCCTCCTCTGGACTTACCGATGGCTTGAGGGCCTTTTTTTTAAGAGCCCCAGTTCCATCAGGATGGACCTTCACGCTGGTGCTGTCCAGCGAAAGAACCTTTACGTCAACCGCTACGAACTGCATTTGCTGCATAAGGATAAACACTTCGTCCAGCACACTGTTTTTCGCCCAGCGATTCCATCTTGTATAAATTGTGTGCCAATTGCCAAAGTATTTCGGAAGGCCACGCCATTTGCAGCCATGCTCCATTACATACAGTATGGCGTTGAGAACTGTCAGGTTTGATAGGCTCACATTCCCACGTTGGCGCGGGAAGCACTTCTCAATTTGTTTGTATTGTTCAGCTGTAAGTTCCATTCCTGCATTATAACAGATTTTTTCAAAATAGTGTTAACAGGCCCTAGTTGACGCCAACGGGTTTCCCTGGCCTATAACCTCCGCTTCTTTAGGAAGTGGGGAACTTTTTAATGTTCAGGTTTTAGGTACGGATACTCGCAATCAGGTTTTGCTTTCCCCATTGACCGCACATGGAAACAGCAACCTTGTCCTGACTCTGACAGGCAACGATGTACCTTTGATGCTTTTGCTGGAAACGGAAAGCGGGGTCAACAAAGAAAGAAGCGTTGACGGCATGATCGTATTTCAAATTCAGGATCGAGGCCCAAATGCGCCTCCGCCGATTGTCGCTTATCCCGTCCAAGGGCCAGTGAATGACATTCTTTTGACCATTATGGACGGCATTACTCCAAGCGGATCATCGAGGTTAAGGACTCAACCTGAGCTGGCGGATACCAGGTTTTATCAACTCGGAGAAAGAATATATGTGCGGACAAAAAGCCGTCTTATGTGGCCTTCCCATACCGCTGTTTTAAGCGGGGTGGGCGGCTTTAGCGTTTATGAAATACCGCTGGTTTCATCGGTGATGATTTCGGATGAAGGCCAGGTGAAAACAGTGTCGGTGAAAAATGCCCAAGGTATTGAAATTGGGGGCTTGCAATGAAGATCGTGGAAAGACTGGAAAGTCTACCCAAGGGAGTGTTGATAGGCGGCTCATTAGTTTTTCTCGTTCTGACTGTAACCTTTGCCGGCTATCTCATTATTTCGCCAAAGAACAACGTTCCGGCTTCAGCCACAAAAGAAATGAAAACCAGAGCCAATGCCGGAACGGTCGGCGGGGAAGGCACTCCGCAATATAACCAAATGGTGGAAGCCTTAAATCAGCAAAAGGCTCGGGAAGCCGCTGAAAAGGGTCAGTCTTACATTCCTTTGCCCATTGGCAATCCGGAAGATGTTGAGCCGCCTAACCCAGCAGTTTCGAAAGTTGTTAAAAAAGAGGCTCCGAAGAAGGCTCAGCCGCAACAACAGGCCAGGACGGTGCGAGAAGGGCCGAACAAGGCCTTTGAGGCGGATTTAAAGAGCCTTTTAGGGCGGACTAGGGTTGGTTCTGCCGGTCAGCCATACATTTTGATGGTTGAGGCTGTAGCAAAAGATGACGAGAACTCAATCACGTCGTCAACCGGCACAGTCAGAACCGCCCGGAATACTTCAAGGGCTGGCGGATCGTCCCTCTCGTCTGGCTACTCTCGCTCGGAGTCCGAGGAATTGACGGACGCCAAAAAAGAGATCATGCCCGGGAAAATTCTGTACGCCATAAATGACCTTGGAATAAATACGGATTCCCCAAGCCCGGTTATGGCGACGGTCGCCAGGGGGCCTCTGAAGGGGGCCAAGGCTATCGGTGCCTTCCAGAGAAACGGGACAACTTTGGTTTTGGCTTACTCTCGTTTGGTTTTGCCTTCAGGGGATAGCATCAATATTACCGGCGTCGCCATTGATCCGACTACTCAGAAAACAGACGTTGCCTCAGATTATGACACTCATTTCCTTCAACGGTGGGGCAGTTTGATCGGTGCCAGTTTTTTAGAAGGTTTTGGCAAGGCTATGTCCA
The DNA here is from genome assembly GCA_031893035.1 of Dermolepida albohirtum. Classification (NCBI taxonomy): domain Eukaryota; kingdom Metazoa; phylum Arthropoda; class Insecta; order Coleoptera; family Scarabaeidae; genus Dermolepida; species Dermolepida albohirtum. Next base: position 28,306 of record JAVIWB010002087.1, read on the forward strand.
CAAAAAATCAAAG